>CM022679.1:20909109-20959109 GCA_012295275.1 Chrysomallon squamiferum
TTTGCCGGCGGAGATATTCTCAGTTCAGTCATTTATTTAGTTATTATTAATATTTTGTTATATCAGCCCGTAATGTTCGAATACAACACTTTGTAAATGAATGCAACAAATGTTGGTAAGTTCGAAACTAAAAGAGATGGAGAAGAATCAGAAAGGAATTTAGAGCGTTTATAAACACCTGAACTAATATTTGATGTTACCGTCCGAGATATTTCGAAAAGTGATTATGATTTTGTTTTATTTATTTATTTATATATTTATAATGTAAAACAAAATCATATATTTATTAATTGTTTGCAAAACCAGAGTATAACTGGATAAATGTCTTTCAAGTGGTGAGGTAAATCTTAAAAATAATGATGCTCTCTCACCACGCAAGAGTTTACACTGATGTTTGTTTTTAGATCGTTTCTTAAAAATACACATCAAACAGAAGGAGGACGCTAAACAAATATTTTAATTTTTGTGGCCTAATAGATATTAAAATATCAGGAAATACAACTGACTGAGTGTTATGTTTAGAGTTAATTATGCATGTACAGTAAGTATGGTTACAAAGTGTAAAATTTGCCTCAATAAGCACATGAAAATTCTAATGCATGCACGAGCTCGTGTACACCAAGAGACCGATGAATAATGTTTTACAGGCGATTGTACATAATTCTTCTTTTTTTTGTCTCTCACTTTCTCTCTCTTTGTCTGTCTGCTTGTCTGTGCGAATGTCTGAATGTATGTTTATGTACGCATGTCTGTATTCG
This sequence comes from Chrysomallon squamiferum, assembly GCA_012295275.1. Taxonomy (NCBI): domain Eukaryota; kingdom Metazoa; phylum Mollusca; class Gastropoda; order Neomphalida; family Peltospiridae; genus Chrysomallon; species Chrysomallon squamiferum. The sequence continues at coordinate 20,909,868 of CM022679.1, forward strand.
AATGCGTGTGTGTATGTGTGTATATGCATGTGTGTATACATGCAGGTAGGTGTGTTTGTGTGTTTGTGTGTGAGAAATTCCTGACTCTCTGACTTTCTAGAAATGTATTAAATATGTTTAAGAGAATGTGAGTGAGGGTCTGTAGTGCTGGGTAAATACTGTCAAAAAATACTCACTGCTGGTAGGTAAGATGACCACTGTGTACAAAATAATGTTCAGGAGAAAATTTCAGTATCCGTGTTTTGGAAAATAGACAACACACACACACACACACACACACACACACACACATACACACTAACAAACACACACAAACACATACAGGACACAGACACAAAAGACCACCTCCACAACAAAAATGGTTCTAGACTCACTGTATTTTATTATTTTCAAAGCTAGAGCAAGTTCTCGAGACGAAAATATAAATTATTTACCACTCTACAATTACAGCAGTCTTAAAAAAATCTCTCAGACTTGGATTTATGGTTATTTTTACGCATGATTCCCGTTTTGGGTGAAGCCTTTTCACGTTGCCACTCTCTGACCGCGTTTGGTCACTTCGCCAGTAACACTGTGTGATTAGAAACTGTCAGTCTGCGGAAATGAAAGTGACTCGAGAATATACGGCTCATGTGACACACACGTTAATTTTCACCTACTAACAGAAAATACAAACACATCTTTAATAAATCATCAGATTCTTTCAGCTGTTAGACTTGTATGTTGTCAAGTGTCCTATTCAGCCGACGTTCCATGTTGAAAGGAAGGAAGAGATGTAATATTTAACAAAATTATTATTTTTTATTAATAATACGGTTGATTCTTTATTATTTTTGATTAGTTCCCAGGAACGAGAAATCACTCAGTGAGATAGGTGAGGAAAATTGATCTTACGATCGATCAACCACTCCTCGAGCCAAAATTCTACACGATTATTTTTAATAATACGGTTGATTCATGGTATTTTTTACGCAGTCTTCAAGAACGGGAAATAACGCAATAAGGTCGCTTAGGAAAATAGATCCTACGATCAATCAAGCCGGTGTTCTACCACAGGGATAAGCCAAATGAGCATTCCAGGATAACGAGAAAAACTGGACAAAGATTTTGTTTTTGTCGCTAAAACATAACGGCGAGGAAAACACGATAATTTGTCTTCACGTGTTACGTACTAGTGTGAACTACAGTTTCGTCTTCATTAACGGTAAATCTAAGACAGAGATGATAAGATGAGAGAAAAATGACAGTGTGGGAAAGAAAACAAAACAGAGAGAGACAAAGTGAAATGGAAAGTGAAGGGAAAAAGAAGAGAAAGACACAAAAAAGAAAGACAAGTGAAGAAACAAAGAAAGAATGATAGAGAGAAAGAAACAAAAAAAGAAGAAATATAACGAAGATTAGGAGAATGAAAGCTGACTCCTGAAACACACAGAGAGAGAGAGAGAGAGAGAGAGAGAGAGAGAGAGAGAGAGAGAGAGAGAGAGAGAGAGAGAGAGAGAGAGAGAGAGACTAACAATTACAGTTTTAATGTTACGTTCTAATAATTATAATTAAAAATAAATTTGTAAAATGCCTTTCTACTGACGTTTTCACTTACAAATGTTTCTTCTGAAATATATATGAACTTAAGTTAGAGAAAAACCTCTCTATAGTTTATTTACAGGAGAAATAAATATTGTTACTCTATATATTTATGTAAATTCAACTGTGCTGTCAGAGAAAACAAATTGTGTACTTGGCTACAACGGGACCAACGAGTTCATAATACGTCAAACCAGCATAGCGACAACACCCAGCTATTTTTTTCTTTTTCTGTTTTTTCTTTCGTTATTTATTTATTTATTTATTTATTTATTTATTTATTTATTTTATTTATTCTTTTTTTTTTTTTTTTTTTTTTTTTCTTTGTGGCTTTAGTTCTATACACCGACATGTTACATAATTAACGTATTATTTAACTTGCTGCAAATTTTTCATTTGTAAACGCACTTTAGAGTCACGATCTTTGGTAGTCGTGAAGTCATAATTTTAAAATAAATAATTCACAAGGAAATAAGTAATTAATAACTCATTCTCTGCTGCACACGTTTTATGTGCTATATATATCCATATTCTGAAGGTAAAGAGTACAAGAAAATATCGTGTATCTTAAAATATATGTAGATTCTATTTTAATTAAGGTGATCATTACGATATGTATTTACGAATATGTGATATGTCTTTTTGAATGTATGCGTGAACGTAATGGATACAGAATGAAGAAAAAAAAAACAGAAGTAAAACAAATAAATATATGCATGTATATATGTGTGTGTACATGTGTATAAATGTATATATGCATGGGTATATGTATGCATGTATGCATGTATGTGTGTGTATGTATGTATGTATGTATGCGTAAGTGGTGTATGTATATATGCATTTATGTATGTACGTAAATAATTAGGTACTTAGATACGTATGAGCATATGTATGTATGTTATGAGCATGAACTTGTTGTTTGGGTATTTACTGATATAGATATATAATTTCGTACCTTACCATTTCGTAATGACCATCCATCTTCCTGTCGTTTTCGCCATTAATATTTTAGTTCTGAAGTTTAGTAATTTGAAACAGTTAGTGGATTCTGAAAAACGTTTCGAATTATGGTAGATACGTTCGTCTTGGGCATACAAATGAATTTCTCCCGAAAACAAAACTGAGTTTTAGTACCGTTACAAATGATAATCCAGCAATATCCTTACAACTCATTAATTAGCTCTAGATAGGAACAAGATTCGATATATACGATCCAAGACGCTTTGCTTTCTATGGTAGACTTCCAGTGACATGTAAGTGAAAAGGAATATTAATACAGTGTACTGCAGATGCGACAGACTCGGGCAGTTTTGACATTGTGTCAGAAATGTCGTCTGCTCAGTTTGAAACAGATGTTTTCACTTGCTCATTTTAAGAAAAGTTACGGTTAGAAAAAAAACGACCATAAAAACCAAATTAATATTACAAGATAACTTCCGTGTGTGGATATTATATTGTATAATATTTATTAATATATATTTATATATTAAAAATAAGAATAAAAAGTATATTTTAGACAATCTAGGCAACAAGGAAACAAAAGAGATTTAAAAACTGTGACCCTCTATATTTTTGGTGTGTCACATCTTGACTTATGTCTGTTAGTTAGACATGTTTATTTGTGCTGGGGATATTAAAATATTCGCCTCTGGCATTTTCAGAATTAATAACACTAACCTCAAAGTTTTTGTTTCTGCTAGATGTAGACAAGCCTCGAAAAAAATTCTTATGTCATTTAATTATTCCTTTTTATTTTTTTTATTTTGTATTTATTTATTTTTTTTTTTTTTTTTTTTTTTTATTTATTTAATATTATTTTTTTTATTTTTTTTTTATGTCTTATTAATTAATTAATTAATTTATTTATTTATCTTTGGAATTTTTATATTAAACTTTTAGGGGTTTTTATCTTTCTGCTCTTATTCGTCTATTTTGTCTCTTTTTCGTTCCTTTTTTTATTAAATTTATTTATTTTTTAGTTAATTTTCTTTCTTTTCTTACGTTGTTTTCCTTCTTCGTCACTTTTTCCTTTACCTGTCTATCCTTTTCATTATTTATACTTTCTTTAATGTACATTTGTATGTGTGGATCCTTTTATGTTCTTTGTGTGAATCTACGTATGTATTGCATAGTGCAGTATATTGTATTGTATGTATCTATATATGTATGTATGTATGTATGTATGTATGTATGTATGTATGTATGTATGTATGTATGTATGTATATGTACGTACCTATGTATTTATGAATGTCTGCATACGTATATTGGTATACGTATGTTTGTTTATATGTATGTATATGGGTGCATGCTTTTATGTAAATGTATGTATACGTATGCACATATGCATGCAATTACACTTCAAAAAAAAAAAATAAGATGGAAAACAAATTCTCAGCGCCGATTAAGAAAAAAAAAAAACGAATGAAAAAAAGAATCACCCTGGGTTATTTACACGAAGAATTGTAAATTCTCGCGCCACTCAGGTAAGCAGACGTGTTTGTTTTGAAAATTTGACAAAATCTGTGGAATGTAAGGAATTCCTTAATTTAATCCAGCTAGCAGCCGCACGAGGCACCTTAAGAGCTTTGTATAATCATAAAAGTAAACATTGTTATTTATAATCATAATGATGATGATTATGATGATGACGATGATCATAATAACGATTATTATTATTATTATTATTATTATTATTATTATTATATATAAAAAAATTTAAGTAATAAATAAAAAAATATATATAAAGTAAAAATAAATAAACAAGCAAACAAACAAACATTAATAATACTAAAAATAATAATGATGATCTTGAAGACAATAAATATAATAATAACAGTAATAATAAACCTGTAATATTATTATATCACCAAAAGAAGCACAACAAATAACCGCCCCCCTCACAAGAAAAGAAAAAAAAAAAGGAAAGAAATAAAAGCGAACACACAAAACAAACGAAAGAAAGAAAAAAAAAAAAAAAATTAAAAAAAATTAAAACAAAGAAACAAATCGTGTCTTTGTTAACACTGTGTGCGCGGACAGGTTTACGAGCGCAAATACGTTACGTTATCAATATTAGCTGTGTTGGTTTATGTAATTATACAGTTAAAAAAATACTGGTTATCTACAACCTTGTCATATTGAGTTCCCACGACTTTCATATTTCAGAAAATTGTATTAACACCAGTCAGTGTAACTAGTTCTCAGTTCACTGACTTTATTTATTATATATATATATATTTTTTTATCTCTCTCACTCTATTTATATGTATGTTCTATCTACATATCAGTCAATCTATCGATTTAACCATCCATTCATCCATCTCTTCATCCATACATCTATCTATCTATCTATCTATCTATAACTATCTATCTATCTTTCTTTCGTATCTCTATTTATCTATATATATCTATCTATCCATCCATCCATCCATCCATTCGTACATACATTTAATCTGTGTATAATTATATGAATCTGTCTGCCTATCTAATCTATCTATCTCTATCTATCTATCTATCTATCTATCTATCTATCTATCTATCTACCTACCTACCTATCTATCCATCTATACATATGAATATGTATGCCTGTTTTTGACCGACTGTATATCTACTCCTTATCCATATATCTAATCATCTGTCTGTTGGTTTGTTTGCATGTCAGTTAACTACCAATTTACTTACCTACCTGTTTGTCTGTCTTATTTTCTGTTTGTTCGTCTCTCTCGTTTGTCCATCCATCACTTATTGACATCCCTAAGTCCTTTCATCTATTTATATATCAAACTGTCTGTTTCTCTGTCCGTCCATGTATCCTTCCGTATATCTACATCCCTGTTTCATTGTCTGTCTGTCTGTAATTTAATGTAAGATGAAAGAAATATCGGTCACCCAGATGTGGTAGCTAATCTGTGATACTAATTAGATTTGTTTTTCTCTTCAGTAAAGTAGCTTTCTGTTTTTTATATTAAATCAAGAGTTTGTGTACAGTCCTCAGCTGGAAAGATAAGATAGAAAGAGACACAAGCCAGATGTCTAAACCAGTGAAATGGCCAGGAGAGAGAGAGAGAGAGAGAGAGAGAGAGAGAGAGAGAGAGAGAGAGAGAGAGAGAGAGAGAGAGAGAGAGAGAGAGAGCACCAAAGACTTAGGATGTGGTTGACTCTTGCTTTGAAGATTTGTAGAATTACACAACACAAATAAATTATACAGACACGTTATTCTTGTTCTTGTTCACGTTATTCTGTATAAAGAATCAGACAACAGGTCCTGTTACCATTAGCTGAACTTTGATTCGCCAAGTTACACCATTTTCTTGTTTTTAATAATTAAGTGAATATACTTATAATAATGATTATGAGAGTTTAGAAAGTAAAACGAAACAACTATTTTTGTCAGTGTTTTGTTGTTGTTGTTGTTGTTGTTGTTGCTGTTGTTGTTGTTGTTGTTGTTGTTGTTGCTGCCCGCTTACGCTGCTGTTGTGAACGTTTATAATCTGCCTGTTTGTATTTAACACGTACTTATTATGTACCACTTATGTGTGTCTACATGTGTGCTTATACGTGCTTGAAGGTATGTATTTATGTGAGTGTACGTGCGTGCACTGGTGCTTATCCGTTGTAAATATATAATAAATATAAAACCTAAAAAGACCTATAAACCAAGATTAGTATTGCTTTAACGATATCAGTAGCAAAAAATACTCACTTCGTGAGAAAGGAGGAGAATACGAGGAAACTGTCTGCACGGTTATAAATCATTCAAACAGTATTTCTGTTTTAAGTCGAGTCTTGCGACATGTTTGCTAACACCACACAGACGAACACATTGTTGTTTGATTTAACTGCCTGCTGGTTTTTTCTACAGCAGCCTTGTTTAACTATTTACATTAGAATGATATCACAACCTAAGATGACCACGTGTTCTTCTGTAATTTTGAGTGGAAAAAAGATGATGATGTTGATAATGAAGACGATAATGATGATTATGATGATATAAATTAAAATAATAATACGATGATAAAAATAAAATAATGATGGTAATGATGATGATGGTGAAATTGATGGCCATAATAATGATGATGATGATAATGATGACGATGTCGATGATGATGACGGTAATAATGATGATGATGATCATGATTAAAAAGTGCATCACTCCATATTATTAAATATAAAATGCCAAGTCTATTTTCTTGCAACATAAAACAATAATTATTCTTCACAATTAGATTTAGTAAAATACAAAACTTTTTAGCGCTGCCATGGTTACATCACTGGCGTCATTGCATACAGGCAGACGGCTGACTCTATTTTTTTCTGAAATTGTAAGAAACTGTCGAGCATTACTCATGTCAGTCGCGTACGCGATGACATCACGACAATAGAAAAATAGCCGTGCCCAAATATTTTTTACCCTACCATTTTATTTTATTTATTTTATTTTTCAGCCCGACCGATCCCGAATTTAATAAACTTTCGGTCTCAAATGGCGAAATGTAAAATTTTACCTTTATCGAACGAATACTGTTCAGTATATTTTTGCCCTTTTCTTTCAACTTAACATTTATTTATATATGAATTTATTGTACTGTGCTATACTATTTACTATACCATACCATATTATATTATATTATATTATACTTTAGTATATTATTATATATTATTATTATTATTATTATTATTATTATTATTATTATTATTATTATTATTATATTCCTTTCAGTTATTTATATAAATGTATTGCTGTCACCTACCAAAGGTTTGCGTTAACTGATTTTAAAAGACATCGGTGCCTACGGAGGAAATGAAACACGGACAATCCAATATGTCAGCTACCATTGCTGATAGAACAGTAACTTAGTGTAAGTTGTGTTATAATTTTCATTTTAGCATAACTTCGTTTATAAGTATTCATTTATACACTAATCTTAATCATTCTTAAGTTTACTTCCAAATGTAATTCATATGTAATTTTATGATATTCATCATATTGAGAATGAGATAATTTATATAATCATTTAATTATAAATGATGTAAATTATAATTAATATATAATTAATATTTTATTATAATGATGATTTTTATTTATATCGTATTCTCAATACCAATACTGATATAGTCTAAACTATAACTTTATGCTTTATAAGTATAATTATAATATATTATTAGTAGTATATTACTTATAAAGTTTTAATAATCATAACATAAGTAATGTAACATTCCACGATTATAAATATTAATGAAAAAATCACACTTTTTAGTCCACCTCTTTAAATTTAAGTCTGTTCAGGTTTTTATTCAGTAATCTGGTTCGGCAGATATAAAAAGTCATTCAAAACTGTCTAAAGCAATATTTGCTTGTCAGACATGTCAAATCAACCATCTTGTTTTCTTTTCATCTACATGTTACCTACAGTTAATCGCTTCTGGGTATGAAAGTTAGGTCTGAAACTTGATTTTAAATGAAATAAGGAGAGCAGAGCCTACTTATTGTTATGTCAGGCCACTAAAAAAAAAAAAAAAAAAAAAAAAAATTAAGAAAGGAAGAAATCATATCCAAATTTCTGTTAATACTTTTGGTTCCACTTTTATCATTGTTGTACTTTTGTAAATGACATTTCTTGTGTTTTTTCATAGTGTTTTTTAAAAAAAATAAAAGATTAGTATTATATATATAAATAATATGCCCATGAAAATTGGTTTACAGTAATTTATTTTAATTAAAACTCCAGCCCTTTGTTTATTCAGTCATAAATATATTGACACAGGGACTACTGATAATCAATACACAAAAAACAAAAACAGTACACATAAAATGTGACAACAAAATGGTTTCTGATTAACATTTAAATTAGTTTGTTGATATTTATAAATACAAAAATGATAAACGTCACAGACTGAACAAAGCTTATTACAACTGTTAAGCTGACATGTAGCTTGAACAAAATACTGAGCAGTATATTTCAAATTTATTTTTTTAATTTTTTGAGAGAGAGAGATCCAAAATATTATTCTGTATTAAAAAGCATAACTGTTCTGCCTTCCATTTTTTATTAAAAGAAATAAACTCCATTACATATAACATTACCACTGTGATTATCATACTCTCCCCATTGAATATCTGCAAGTAAAATGTAGCTGTTAGTTAGTAAGAGAGACCAAGAAGGAACAGCAACAGTAGACGTTTATGTGCATATATATTCGTGTTTGTATGTATGTCATTTAAAAAAAAAGTAAAAAGAAAATAATCTATAATTTTCACTGTAAACACATGAGGTTATTATTCATTCATGTGCTTGTTAGTGTTAACATAAAAACAAACTGAAAAAGCAGGTTTGTGGCTGCATTGTTTGGTTATTTATCTTTCTATTGAAAGTAGGTATTTAAATTTGATAATCAGAAACAAACAATCTGTTTCAAAGCTGCTGATTTTTTTAAAAACTTTTTGTAAAGACCCATAATTATAAATATTCTTATTTGTATGTTTTTGAATTTTGAATGCACACATTCTCATGCACTCATAGATACATACAAATAATTTGTGAAATTGTGATAATGTTCAGTAATGATTTAAAAAGAACCAAAAGCATTAATAATTGTAAATAAATAATAAAATGATTTTAATATTATTTATATAACATCCCCAAGTAGTGAAAAATGTTTTATACACTTTCATAAACAGCTTTAGCTGTACGTACACTTTTATCCTTTACAGAAAGTAAAAACAACATACAGTGTGTGGTATGATTCATGCAAAAGATTAAACTTGTTCATTTGCTTTTGGCATGCTCTTTATGATATATTCTTATGTTTTTCATCAAGTTATTTTTGTCAGAAATGTAGGAAACAGAATGGTAAACAACAGGCTTATATGTAATTTAACATAGATTTAAACACTTGGAAATGCATTCATGATGTCATTGCATGGTGCATAAATTTTTTATGAAGTTAACTTTCACTTGTTGTTTAACAACACTTTAACATATTTTTAGTTTTCATTATGATTATTAATGAAGAAATAAACCTTTTGTATAATAATAATAATATGTGAGATATTAGGTAATGACATATGGAATTTGAAGTTGTTGTTTTTTTGGAAACTCTTTCTGCAACAAGCAAAAATAAACATATCATAGTTTACACTACACCAGCTGTTTTTCATTAGCAAAAATTGGAAATAAACCAATGAAAGAACTGATGAGGCTTGATCTTGCAGCCTACAAGTTCTTATTGATGAAAGTAGTGTTTGGTTTTAAAATATTATTATGGATAGAAAAAAAAGAAAAAATTTCCAATTTTATATGTGCCAAAACATTTACAAAATAAAACAAATTGTTCTTCAACTTGAACAAGATATAATTAAAAAAAGAAACACCAAGGAGGATTGATCCATTATGCTGTTGATTTCCAAACAAAATCAATATGACTGTTGAAATATATTCAGTGGTTCAAACAAAAAAATTAGTTTTTATCCAGATCTACAACATTTCTTTCAAGAAGAAAACAAAAAATTGAAAAAAAAAAAATCCAGTTATTTTTATAGAAGAATCTAGATATATATTTTTTTTAATGGAAAATAGTCTTTAACCCCACATTTGGTTAAAGGTTTTCTTGTCTGTATTATCTATATAGATCAATTATAAAATCAAAATTGTATTATGGATGCATAGATCTGCATGGATTCATACCTGTAGATGCTTCATCCTATGTACAACCAGGGACTTAGATTTTGACTTGGTGAGCACTTTTAAAATCATCTGTCGAAAGTTTGTACATTGATTCACATGAACCTTGTTTGCATGTTAGATGTACAAAACTACTTTAAAGTACATATCTAAATTAAAATCATTACCAAAACATTGTATTTAAAACCTGGTGTTTGAAGAAAAACATGTTTCTTTATTTGATCCAAGGCCTTTTACTATTCAAATAATTGTTAACTGCATCTAGCATTAACTTTATGACTAATGGAAATTTTTCATATTTTATTCTTCCACCATGGTATATCAAACCACTTGATATTGTATTTGATCTGATTCATCAGAAAATATTTTTATTTTACACTGAATAATGTTATTTATTAATTTTTAAAAATGTTTTTCATCATTCATTTTAAAGTTTATTTTGTTATTGTTTAAGGAAGCTATATCACCTTTTATCCGTATTTTTCAGATATAAGATGTTAAAATTCCCAGCAACATGATTACCACTGTCACTTAATCTGATTCACAGAAGGAAAAAACCATATCTTCAAAGAGTGTTAATACTAACTTTAAAACAAAATATTGTGGTTAAGAGATAATGCAGTGTTATTCAAGGTCTTGTTTTGTGGCAGCAACCCACTCCAGGTCGTTTACTTTCCTCAGACTCTGCTGTTTCTGCAGAACTTTCTGCTTCTCTGCAGCTTCTTGCAGCACTGACAGCCTGAAAAGGATTCCAGACCATGATGAAAAAAACAAAAGAAAACTTTTGCACAGACTGCACAACAGACAGCTGAATGTTACACAGAAAGAAAGTAATGACCTTATCAGTGACCTTCCACCAGAAGATACTTTTGGACTGCTTTCAAGAAAACCAAGACAGCAGACGTCATCTGATGATCAAAAAGAAATAAAGGCTGCTGGTTTGAATCAGAGGTTGACGTCAGTGAAATCTAACAAGTGGTTAGCCAGGGATCAAGTTGATGAACACTGGGCTGATACTTTTGGTACCCTGGTTAAAGATGATGACATAGCTGTTGTAGAAGAAATAGAAAGGTTTGTAAAATAGTTTCATATTAAAATTTCCTTTTTCTTCTTGGTTTCTGTGTGTTTGGACCAGATCAATAATCTTGAAATGTTTTACAGTTGTAACAGTTTTGATAGTATCAAGAATAATAGGTATTAAATTACACTAAGTATAGGTTTTTTAACCTTTGATATTTTGTAATACATTTTTCTCCCACACTGTTAAATGAAAAGGTTTTACTGTTATAGACTGCTTTGTTTGTTGTTGTTGTTTTGTCATTTATTTTTATATCCAAGTTTTATAATCTTATTGTAGAGATGAGGACGAAAGAAAACGACCATTAACAGGACAGAAACATTCTCCAGAATGGTATGGTCGACAAATAGAAAAACTTGGAAAGAAGTGGAAGGTATATATTTATTGTGTGATATGAAGAAATGATCTAAATACATTCTGTATATATCCAAATTATATTGTTTGTTTTGTGTTTTTTTTTTTTGCCAGTTTTAATTAATAATGAAGTATAACACTAAAAGAGTACAATAAAAATATTAGTTTGGACTCCTCAGTTTTTACGCAGAATTTGTGACATTATTGTGTACACAGTGGACCAGTGTGTTTGGTTTCTTCTGATACAAACAACCAAAAAACCATCTATCACACATCTTGTACCAATTGTGAAGAGATAAATTAAAGGCATTAAAGCTCTTATTTGTTGTCATAATTTATTATTAATGATAATAGGTGGCTCAAACAATGTACGATAAATAAAAATACATTTTTTAAACTTGTTTTATTCATATCACCAAAATTTATATAGAAATCTTGAAATTAAAATTCTTCAATTATGATTATTATCATTATATATGTTTAAATGAAAGAAAAAAAAAATCATTGTTTAGAATCATTTGAAAATATACTGAAATATATTCTGTGTTGTATATTATTATTTTGAGAGTTTGTATAATTATCAGGTAAAAGAAGCTATAGAGGTTTTGGAAGAAGACATGTTGATAAAAGACAGAGTTATGCCGAATGCATACGTGTTCAGTGTTCTTATAGGAGTGCTGGGTAGAGCAGGTTACACCAAAAAAGCTTTCCAGCTCTTTAACAAGGTATTTAATTAAACTGCTTCTGTTACAATGAGTCATAAACTTCTGAATAGTTGGGGTTTTTTTTCACTCACACCCTGTTGAAATCTACAAATTTACTTTTCAGATGAAAAGAATGGGAATAAAACCTGATGAACCTACATACACATCACTCTTTTAATGCCTGTTCTAATTCTCCTTGGTCAGAGGATGGGCTGACCAGAGCACACAACCTTTACAGTCTGATGGTCAAGCAGGGGGTGCAGCCCAATCTGATCAACTACAAAGCAATGATCAAAGCTTTTGGGAAGTGTGGAGACTTGAGAAAGGCTTTTGCTGTAATGGATGAACTGTGTGAACATTACAGACCAGATGCAGAGAGTTTCAGTTTTCTCCTCATGGCTTGTATCAGTGACAAAGAGGCAGGATTTAAACATGCTTTACAGGTAAATCATTAACTCTGATCATCAAATCCCATTTTGTTTCTTTAACTTTAAAAAGTCATCCATACAAACAGTATACATGTATATGCTGTCAATTTATTTCCTTTTGATCTAGTGTTTAACCTTTATTGTGTCAAGGTGCAATGATGTCTATTTGTTTTATTTTTCCTGCTAATCTGCTAATTGTTATCATTACAAAATTTTAACAAGTATAAATGCAAAAAAAAAAAAAAAAACCTGGTAAAAACCACTAATGTTCTGTTTATATTTTATTTTAATTTTCATTAATTTTCTGTTTGTTATTAAATTTATCTGAATATGTCTCTGCAACCATCTTGTTTTCAGGTGTGGCGTTTGTTAAAGGTGTACAACATGAAACCTGACCTGGCTCTGTACAACCTGCTGTTACGAGTTGTCCGAGACTGTTCCTTCGACAAACACAACACTGGAGAAACATTTGTACTTGGACCTCCCAAGCAAGATCACAAAGATCTAAACCTTCCTCAGACTGACTCTAATATTTTTACTCTGCTTGAAGGTAGCAAATCAGATTTAAATCAAAGAGGACAAGATTTAAAAGATACAAGAGAAGACATAAAAGAAAAAGAAATTGGTTCAAAAGAAGGAAAACAAGAACAGATAATGAGTGAAGATGAAACTAGTGGTGAATACTGGTGGCAAAATGGATCTGATTATCCACATCCAGATAATCAAAGTCTTTCTTCTTTGGTGTTGAAACCGAATGAAAACAAACAGCAGAACAGTTTGTCTCTTAACAAAGCTGAACATCGTCTTCAGCTGTTTGGTGGTTGTCGTGGATGGTTGAGGTGTATGGACGCTGATGGTGTGAAGCCTGATGTGAAAATCTTCACTCAGCTGGGTGATATTCTGTCACACTCAGACCTGGAAACAGAACTGCTGTCAGAGATGGAGAAGTATGGAGTGAAACCTGACATTGATCTGTTAAATAATTTAATTCATACACGCTGCATGAGACAAGAGTTTTCAGCTGCCAAAGTATGTGGTTCATTTTCTGTATCCATTCATTATTACATAGTAAATTATGCATTAATTTATTTTTGACATATTGTGAGATTTTAGCAACTCAAGGTTAACTTGTAGTTTGGTATTCATTTATCATTTTATGTCATATTAAATGGAGAAGTTATACAAATAGAATCAACAGAAATATATTATAAATTGTTTTGGATATGTAGGACGTTGTCCAGCACATAGAGAAATATGGACTCCAGCCCAACATGCAAACCTTTGGTTGTTTGGCAATGACTTGTAGAAAGAGAACTGAGGGTCTTGAACTTCTTAAAGATATGGAGGTAATATAACATTTTTAACACTTTGAACAGCCCTGGCAAAAAGACCAAAATTTGCAGTATCCATTTTGATCTTGGATAGCTGATTGGCTGAATATCTAATGTGCATGACATTATTCATAAAAACAACAGATGATGGCAAATATATTAACTGCTCAAATATATATATTTTGGGTTCAAAGGATTAATAACTGTTTTTTGCCAGTTTTTTTTTTTATATATTTGATTGTTTATTAACATTGATATAGTGTTTCACTGTGTTTATTTTTATCATTACCATCACAGATATGTGCAGATTTATAAAAAGTGACAGATTTGTATAGAATTTAAGACATAGACATTGCCATTTAGGCAAGAGGTATAAAAATTAAAATAATTATAGATAGTTCAATATATATAATTTGTTTAGAACTTCTAGAATTAGTTTAAGAACAAACTTAATATTTCTTATTTTAATTGCTTTATGTGTGTGTTGTGTTGAGTGTGTGTATATATGTGTGTGTATATATATATATATATATAGACAGTTTTTACATTTACTCTAGAAAATGAATCTTGTGCCAAATATTGAAGTTCTTGGAACACTGATATATGCAAGCAATATGGATTTCTACTACAAAATGGACATCTTAAAAATCTGTGAAGAACTCGACCAAAAACCAAATACCAAATTCTTGCAGAACACAGAACGTGCAATTGCAGCAGCCAAAGCTGCTCTGGTTAAAGTTGTAAGTAGTAATAGTCATAATAATCATAAAAATAATAATAACAGTAATTAAAATAATAAAAAAAATAAAAAAAATAGTAATAATAAAAATAATAATAGGAATAAAAGTATTACTACTCTACTACTAATAATAGTAATAAAAGTATTATTACTCTACTAATAATAGTAATAATAATAATAATTATACACTGATGCCAATTTTGTGCAGTTTCTGTGTTTTTATTTTTTTAAATCATTATCTGGGCTGGGTCTGGGCTTTTTTCAGATCCTTTATTATTATCATCATCATCTTTCTTTGTTTTGTTTTTTTTGGTCTACTTTTCTAATTAGTGAAAAGCAGGATACTTTTGAGTACCATGTCACACACGCTACAGTATCACAGATGTGGATATATTGGTATTTCGGGACATTTTAATCAGTGTACATAACAATGAAAATGTATTTTAATTTGCTGTTACTGTTAATGTAATCTTTCTGGATTTATTTTATAACATCATTTATTTTTTTGTTGTAACATGAGACCTTGTTATTAAATTCAGATTTTGGGGGGGGTTTTAATTTCAGGAAAAAGGTTATAATATGGATGACTATTACCATTCTGACTACTTCCAAAGTGGATTCGAGAAATTCATGCTTTACTACAAACCTTGGCTAGAGAGAACAAAATGTGAAATACCTACTCATCCATGGAAGTCTTTCAGAAACTGAATTGGTGCTCCACAAATAAATGAGAATAAAGGTGTTTATTTCATCTCATTTTAATTTGTTTTTTAAATAAACAGATAAAAAATACAAAAACAAATAATTTGTTAAAAATGGAATGCATTTAATAATTCAGAAGTAACATTTGATAGTAAAATTTGATATATCACATATCATCAAAGCATTCCTAAAATAAACAAAAACCTAAAGCACATTATTGCAGATCATTCCACATAATTATATACAAAAAGAGCTACAAAGAATCTGTCCCCAGAACATGTATTCTGTAAAGCAAGTCATTAATTCCTTTTCTTCTGTAAAATAGACCAATTCATAGACTTGCAATATAAACATGATTTCTTACTGTCAGAATGCACAATTATTTGCAAACTTGTACTTCCAGTTGTGTACATTTATATTTTAAGCAGAAAAACATTAAACATCACTAACACGTAAATGATATTTAAATTAACATGGACAAATTATGTACGTGCTGATTACAGGAAATCAGCTTTAGTCTGTACACCATGCAAGAATGAAAGAAATGAAAATATTTTCATTAAATATGGACCATGTGATTTCGAAATATATGACACCAAAAAAGAAGGCTGTCTTGAATTTTGAGTATTCTTAAGTGAACATTTAATGATGGCTCACAATGCTGGTTAATCATATGTTAGTTCAACATAGTTTTGAACTTAGGAAATTGGCTTGTAGTAAGTGAATTTTTATTTTTTATTTTCCAAAGACAGGATAACACATACCATAACTTTTCACAGTTATGGAGAATAGCAGAAACAGTAACCCATCCTATCTCCATCTATCTGCTTGACAACTGAGGCAAAGCCCATACTTGTACAAATATTATTGATTAAACCCTCACAGTAATGTGTAAAAATGATAAACCCCTCATATACATTGATTTATATACAATGTCATAGTATTCCCTTATGTACAAAAATTATAAATTAAAATGTTATTTTATGTACAAAATATAATACATAATAAGTTTATATTGTTCAGACAACTTTCAAGACTGGTCTAAACAATAAACTATATGCCCAGTGAAAAATAAATATCAAGTAACAATGTTTTATTGTTGATTGGATCTTGGCTGTTCACTGCTTATGTCTGTTTTACTTAGTGACGACAGCATCTGAAAAAATAAATAAAAGATTTTTACATTTATTTTTAAATTCTTTTACTTGTGATTATAAATTTTTGATACTGTAGTTTTAGTAACAGAAAACCAATAAACAAAACAAAATCAAATGTTTGTTAGAAAATACACAAATAACTTTATTCTGAGGTTGTAATTCAAAAATGTTATATCAACAGACTGTCAAATACATGAAACACTTGAGACAAAATATATTTATGTTAGTTGACAGGTACACTGCAATTTATAAAACAACCATTATTTTTTTTTTTTTTTTTTTTAAATGAAACAAAATGTATATAATATTTTTCCTGTCAATCAGTAACATGTGTGTATATATATATATATATATATATATATATATAAAATAAAATAAAAAACACTCACAGATTTGAAGACTTGAGCACCAAGGTAATTTGTTGCTACTGATGTTAATTTTTTCTTGGCACCAAGTTTACATCTTATGTAACCATAGAGGTTTGCACCATTCATCAAAATACCAACAACAACAACCATCTGCAGAAAACGGACAAAATCTTTTTAAAATTACAAAATCTTTAAAATTAAGAAATAACATCTTAAGAAATTGGAGTCTGATGCAGAAGAAGTTTAGAGAAAGAGGAAAACGAGCATATTTAATAAGGGTATGAACAAGACAAGATGGAGAAAATGACATGCCATATATATTATTACTGGAGACATATAAGCATTGTCAGAATGTAATGCAAAATACCAATTTTACAACTTGTTCTAATATCAACAATTTAACAACAGTGATTTCATAAATAAAAGCTCAAAAAGTGTACTTCTCTTGTACAGGACTTTAATATTAATTGTATCATGTATGTAAATAAAATTAATTATCCAAACACTGTTTAAATCTGTAATTTCTTCTACAACTAAAGTATAGTGTGTATACAGCTATTATATCTATATCATTAGGCAAAATTATTTTAATTTTTAAACAATTGTGTTTATTTCCATTTTCTTTTAAAATTATACTTACAAACCATTTAAATTTGAAAGTAAATATTGCACCAAACAAGAAGAAAATCCAAACAACTTCAGCTGCGACCAAAGACAACCAAAATATTCTCGACTCTGCTGTAGAGTTATTTGCCCCTTTATCCTAGAAAAGAAACAAATGTAAATTTATGTAATTAGAAAAGAATGGGCTTGCAAGAAATTGTTTACATTTTTTTAAATGCAATGAAGCAATTAAATTATGTTGGTTAAAATAACAATGGTTTTTTTTGTGTTTTTTTAGAAATATGATAAATTAATTTTTCTTTTGTTTACCTTTCGACATTCATAGATCCAGCGACTTTTACCTTCAGAATCAACATAGTTCCACCATCTGAGGCCTACCAATAAGCGACCTGAAAATGTTTTTTAAATGTTTTATTTCTTTTTCATTCAATATATGTTCTCAATACAATTCACTTTAAAACCAAGCGAAGAACTGTTAACAATAATTTTTCTTAAATGTTTTTTTTCCCCCTTCCCACACAGTAAATAATGTTTAATTTTAATATTTACTGAATTTCACATATTACTACATTGTAATGTTTTGAAACATTTATTTTTAACACTGATTCTGATGATGATTATTATTATTATTATTATTATTTTTTTATTTAAATAATAATAAGTAAGTGTTTAAGTGAACCTGTGATATTTTTCACTGTCCAAAAGTCCATGGAAAGAAGAAGAACAATAACAACAAAGTTTGTCACAAAACTGTCACTGAACCATCCACACAGGAGATATGAAAGTATGGCTCCAGCACGAAATAAAAGATGAAATACTACTGCTAGAGGATGCCTGGGGGAAAATGAAAAAGTACATACAAACAAAATTAATATTTGTTACTATTAAGATTACTGTTAACTATTATAAGTTAAAGAAAAGAAATTTCCTTTTTGAATGTATGTGTGACTATTATATATTAATATACACTGATCTCGAAATTTTGACTATTTTTGTGATGGTTATCAGAATTTTCATTCTACTTGTCACTATGAATTTGAGGATTTTTTATATATTGTGTGTTTGTGCACATTAATATATCACTTAGATTATATTTATGTGAGAGAGAAAAAATGTGTCTGTGTGTTTGTGTGTCCATTTAGTACTGGTTAATAATATTGAACCATTATAAAGCTTTTCTGTGGCAACATTAATAGTCTCTTAAATTTAAAAAATTAAATTAACATTTACTTTAAATTTTTTCGGACAGGTCTGCCTGTGCCATCATCATCCACATAATTTAAAGGCACTTCAGTTTCTTCCATGATTACCTGTTAATGTATAAAAATAACAATTAATGCATACATGCATATATACATATTGACAGAAATGTGTTTTAGGAACTAGGGATATGCTAAGGTTTGTGTGGTTGAAGTTCTGAAGGAGACAGTAGACATTATAATCCAGGAGAAAGTTTTGTAAAATATGCAAGTGAAATATTTACAGAAAATAAAGTTGATTTTAATTGCATGAAACACACTAAACAATAGCTAACAATATTATTAATCTCCATTGTCATACAATCTCCCCATTTTCATTGCTTCAGTCCATATGAGATAAAAATAGTACAAGTCGATAAAATACCAGGCTGTGTGTGTTGGGACGGTTGCGGGTTTGAATTGTCAGTAACTGACTAAAAACACTTTACTTTACGTTTAAACTTTAGTCTTTACTGTTTCAGTTAATGAATATCGGTCTCGTGGTCAGAGTGAGAGAGAAAAGTAATTAATGAAAAGAAGGAAATGGAAACAACTCTGCAGTTTAAAATGTTTATTTCTTTAAGTTTACCATAATTTCTGAATTAAACAATTATTGAATTAGAAATAAAAAGACGTCTTTCTTTCGTAAATTGTCCCATTTTTTCATAAGATATAATCTCATCAAACAAATCCTAAGCGCAATATCTTGAATATGTGACTTTACGTGAGTAAGTGGCCTACAAAGTAGCTAAGCTAGCTTTAACGTTTAACTTCAAGCTTAATAGTTAATAATGGTAAATATTAAGATAGCTTAATAGCTGGGGGAACGATCGGAAGTCTTTCCATCAACTTTAAGTGTATACCAGGCTTATGTTAACATAATTATAAACTCTCTCTATGACTATAAATAATAATATACTCACGCTGGATTCCATAATTTGCTGAAAACCAACAAAATTGGAATGCCAACCGGACCACAAATTTCACTGAACGTCGAAACTACTGACTGACGTGACGGTGGCAAGCGGAACCGGTGTCAACCTTAAAACGTATACTTAAGAATAAAAGCTATTTCTTCGCTGCGGCAAACATGTTTCGAGATATAGATAATTAAAAAAAGGTATTTTAGACGATTCTATTCATTTAATTACTCTCTCTCAGTTAAATAATATTCTAGTAAAGACAACATAATTAATAGGAATTAAACAATTAACCAAAATTATTATCTTGTATAATTACATTGCATTGGCATTATTATAGTTGTAGTATGTAAATTCCTTCTGAAGATGGTGCGCATTTGGACGTTCGCAGATACTTCAAATATTACTATTTCTGTTAACGTTTGCTTCGGTTACGATACTGCAGTGATAATATACTATAGAGCAGCCATTTAAATTATAAGAAAAAGTAATGAAATACATATCATTCCATAAACAGAACTAAATTCGTTTATTAGTTGTTTAATATATCATTATGATTATGATCATTATCATGTAACATTGCACAGTTTCTCAGTTTTGTGTATAATAAAAAATAAACAACGCTTTATTTAATTCACAAGTAATAGACATATTATTACTAAAAACAATCTTTGGTCTGCACAGACTATGAAAAATCAATGATTTTTGTTGTAATGTGTAAATAACCAGTGCTTATTATTTACTTAAAATTGAATTACATTTTAATAAAAAAAAATTATTTTGTTTTTTAGCACAAATATGACTGAAGTTTCATCAGTGAAACTAGTAAGAGGGTTACAACTAATAACAAGTTTACCATCATTCCCAGTTTTCTGTATTTATTTGTTTATCATATTTGGATCCCAATGGTGGCAGAAGTATTTTCAACCTCTGAGTCTCAAGTCTGTAAGTATTTTAGATATTCTAACTTTTATCAGATTATGTCACCTCTGTTGTCTTCAGCTAATGTTTATTAATAGAATAATTCATTTTAAGATTTGGAAATAAGTTTTAATAAATACAGAATAATAAAAATGGTAACCGTAGTAGTATATAAATGGTTCATGAACATAAGGTACTCAAATGAATTATACCTAGATACTTAAAAAGGATACATTTATATCTATAAGCTTTTATAATTTTATGTGGAATTTAACTACAGTTAACAAACACACACACACACACGCGCTCATGCACACACACACACACACACACACACACACACACACACACACACACAAATACACACACACACACATGCAGTCAATCCTGAATCTAAGTCCACCTCAGAAAGTCAGTCACCTATGTTGGGCTTTCTTAGAAAGTCCTTTTTCATATATATGTTAATTAAGGCTTTTCATTTATATTGTTACACATAGACATTAGTATTAATTAGCTTTTAACATTAACATGATATTGTTTTATATAACTGTTGCTGTTCAGATGAACATAGTTATACATGGTTATGTATGGTATTGATTATCTTAACAATTAATATAATATTGTTTTATTAAATTATGAATGTTCAGGTGTACATAACTATACATATAGCATTAATTTTGTTAATATAATATTGTTTAATTAAACTGTATAATTTATTTTACAGATTCTCATTGTGTACAACTTCGTCTGTTGTGCTGTCAATGCTGTGGTCATGATTGGCTTTATTTATGGCCTCCTTCACAGCAAATCAATCTTTGAGAAAGAAAACTCAGAATTCCTCAGGACATATTTTTTAATATACTGGATAACAAAAATATCTGAACTGTTGGACACTATTTTTATGATTCTTCGACATAAACATCGCCAGATATCTTTTCTGCATGTTTACCATCATTCATCTATGTTGTTGCTAAGCAATTTGGCATACCAGTTCTACTCATGGCCAGCTATTGCTTTCTTTCTGTCAATTAACAGTTTTGTTCATGTGTTTTTGTATTTGTATTATGGTTTGTGTGCCGTTTTTCCTAAGGATCCGCCAAAATGGAAAAAACAAGTTACTCAGTTACAGATTGTCCAGTTTTTCACAGATTTTGTGTTTGCTCTCGTTGGTTATGTAAATCATGGTTTTTGTATTTATGGCATTTTTTATGGATTGACAATGACTTATTTGTTTTGTAATTTTTATTACCTTGCATATGTACGGAGCAAAAAGAAAGATGCTACAAGTGAAAAAGTTGACTGATGCAATGTATTAATTTAGTAATCTTGATGTTACTGGGCATGTCCAAAAAAAAGTATAATAAATATATTAATACATAGCAGACAATGCTGTTTAAATATCAATATAGTATTTTGAAAAAAAGAAATAACTGAAAATAATCAAAACAAACATCCTTTAAATAATGTTAATTTGTCCTTAGTGAAAATAGGCAATTAAAATTACTTTTTAATTATTTATTTTTTTTAATTAATATATATATTTTTTATTATTATTATTTTTCAAATTTTTTTTTAATTTTTTTTTTTTTTTTTTTTTTTATTAATATGAGATGTGTATTCTCAGTTGTTACAGAAATCTACATCAATACTGTTTCCCTGAACAAAACTGTTTTGATATTTAACACTGAAAGTTTAAAATAAAATTAAAGGTTTTTTTTCTTTTGTGCTGTTTGGGTATTTTTACACTGCAATTTTGTTATAGATTAACTATCTAAAATTATTCAGATTTACTAAGCTTTGTAAATAAATATGTAAAAATGTTTTTTCAATAAAGTATATATATTTTTTTAAGCTTCTGGTTTGTCTTTATTTTAATTAATTAATTTTAATTATTATTGTTAGTTCTGTGAAAGGACAAAAAACCCTGAAAATGTTTAACATTTCAAAATTCACTTTTTTAAATGTAAATTATACGCAGTAAATTGTAGTGCTAAACATTAAAAACTAATTAAAATCTGTTATCTGTTTTTGATTTAATATTTAATAAAAATTTTAATTTATTTATATTAATTTCAATGTGTCATTTTATATACTGTAAATTTTTTATGAGGTTGATTATTTATTTATTTATTTATTAGTTACTCTAGTTATATAGCAAAAATAACTAATGTTCTCCAAATTGTAACGTACGAACATCGGAAAACAATGTATGACATATAAACGGCACTTCCGGTATTGAAAACGACACGTTAGTGAAAACACCGGAAGCCACGAAGGCAAAATGGACTATTTACGAAAATATCTGGGTGCTCAGCCGGGAGAAAATCAGCCAACAGGTGCAGAAACGGTAATGTATAATGTTTGCTGTAAAATAAAAGCAAATGAATAAATTGTTCGTTTTGCGGTTTTTTGTAGTAATATCCAAGTTTTTACAATTATTCGCAGAACATGCACTGATGTAGTATCACGAGAATGATGAGTATGATTCAATGATAAGTTGATATTCTTTGATTTCTGTGATGTTTTCACAACGATTTTAAATTTACGTGATGAAAACTGAGATGTCTGATAATATTTCTTTCAATAATAAAAAAATAAAAAAAAATTTGTGTACAAAATTAAAACAAAAACAAAAAGAATGATAAACAGCAATAAATTATAATATAGATTTTATTATATTTTACATATTGAAGTTCAAGATGAACATTTCATGTCTATTTTTATAATAATATTTAGTTTTATTAAAGTTGCTCAACTGAATAGTAAAGTGTCCCTATTCAGGTTTATTATTTAAAGATGATTATTTTTGTTTTCTCTGTCAGGTTGAACGTCTGTGCGAGCGAGTCCAGTCATCAACCCTTCTAGATGACCGCCGAGATGCAGTCCGAGCTCTTAAAGCACTTTCAAAGGTAACAACAAGAACATGAAAAAATAAATAATGATTATTTAGATTAGAACAAAAAATTAATTTTAAAACTACATTTAACTTTGTTTTAGCAAAGTAATATTTTACCATTTATACTATAATCTGTATATAAATTATAGTTGTTCTAAAGGTAATTTTTAGCATTCATCACTTTAATTTTTATTTTTATTATTATTTTTCATGTATATTTGTAATAATTGTTTCAGTCAGGTTTAACTCTTTTTTTTCTTGTCTATTAACTTTAATAATATTAGCAAATAAATACCATATTATAATTTGTAATTTATTTTAAATTTTAATATGAACTGTACTTTAAATTTCTTATTGTGAAATTTATTTTGAAGTTTAATTCAATTTTCTTGTACTAGTGGTGTTGTAATATTGACTGTTTTCTTTTTTGTAGAAGTTCCGCCTGGAGGTTGGGACTCAGGCAATGGATAGTTTGATAAACGTTTTACAGAATGACAGGTAAATATTTGAGTACAAATTGTATATTTTACTTTTATTTTACATTTGTCACTTTTGTGTGATACATGGCTATTGCTATTCTTTTTTTAAAACGATACACAGACAGATGCACACATTTTTATACAAATCTAAAGTAACTGTTTGAATTTTAAGCTAATATAGTAAGTTTGAATTAAGTGCACTTTTTCAAACAATATTTTTTTGGTTTTATTTTAAAGTTTACTTAGAATGTGTCACGAACAACTAAATATAATTTAATTTTTCCAGTACAATAAAGTATCCCTGTAGACTAGTTGTTTGAATCAGCAGTCTTCCATTTAATATACTTTGAGGTGTTTACTATATTTAATTACATCAGCTTGTGAAAATAATAAAGAATGACAATGAAATGCAAAGCCTCTGAAAATGCTTGAATAACATATAATTATATTTTGTAAGTTGTCAATGTATAATTTATGGTATAAAATGGTGTCAAACTTGTTTTGTAGGAATGATGCTGAAATAACTGGTTACACTTTAGAAACGCTGTATAATGTAATGTCCAATGAACTAGCAGATGATGGTAAGAAAAATCACTAGCACAATAATGCTGAATAATCATAATTTAATTTGAAGTAGTTCTGTAGTCTAATTTATAATCTATTTTGTTTATAATAATTAATATGGTTAAGGAAAATTGTTAGTATGACATTAAGAATGAAAAGTGTATATGAGAATGATGCTGAAACTTGATCTCATATTCCCCTTAATGTTTATTTATTTATTTTTTTATTTTTTATTTTTTATTTTTTTTTTTTTGCTCTTCAGTTGGAATCATCTAAAGCAGATTATTATTATTATAATTTATGTAAATAAAAATTTCATAA
The DNA here is from genome assembly GCA_012295275.1 of Chrysomallon squamiferum. Lineage (NCBI taxonomy): Eukaryota > Metazoa > Mollusca > Gastropoda > Neomphalida > Peltospiridae > Chrysomallon > Chrysomallon squamiferum. The sequence goes on from CM022679.1 coordinate 20,934,955, forward strand.
ATTTTGTAAAAGAGAAAATAACCCAAATTACTTATTTATTATTTATTTAATTGTGAGAAGATATGACTATTTCCATTATAACAAATCTTTATTGGTAGTTTTTAAAGTAATTCTAACCATTTATTTTAGAATGTGAAGTTCCACAGAATGTTCCTGGAGACCTTGGTGCCCAGTTTACAGAAATCTTCATCAAGAAACATGAAAATGTATCTCTTTTGCTGTCTTTATTGGAAGTAAGTGTACTTGATTCATCTGTCACATCACAGTTTGGTCATCCTCCAGAGAGAGAGGAGTTGAACCACACTCTCCATGTGAAAAATACAACTAAGCTAACAGAAACATTTCCACAAGCTATTAATGAGATATCGATTAGATGTTAATATTAATGATAGTACCAGAATCATTAATGTTAGAAGCCATTTTTCTACAGATGGAAGTAAAAAGGAAATTTCCTCCACTATCTGGTTTCTGTAGGATATATAATAAAGAACTCAGCATCCCCTGAGGGTAGTTGATGACCCAGGATCCTCGGTGCACAAATTATGTGGTCTCTCGAATAAATTAATAGTTATATAACTAAATTTCCATTAGCTCATTAGCTACAGCCTGTTACGAATACTTGATACCTTGTACTCTGCTGTAATTCAAATACTGCCACCAGATGTTTTGTACAAATGTTTACTTAATATTATTATGTGCTGTTCATCACTGTTGCTTTCATCGTAGTCTGATGTTGGATTGGTCATATTTTGTAAACTAGCTGAATGCAACAAAAACAAAACAAAAGTTTTTAAAAATTATAATTATTCTTGACTTGTATGGATAATATTGTGTTGATCATATTTAAAATATTAAGATTAACTGTTGCATAAAATTGTTCAAAGATTTATCAAGTCTTATCTTAATTAGCTGTTCTTTAAATTAAAATGATTTCAGTAAGATAGATATGTGTATATATATATCATATAATTGTAATTTATTAAGAGAAATCATTCATTTCTGTAACTAATATATGAAAAAATGTATTTAAAAAATTATTATTATTATTATTATTATTTTAAAATTGTTTTAGGAGTATGATTTCCATGTACGATGGCCGACTGTCAAACTGCTGACAGTTTTGTTGACTAACAAGGGAAAAGATCTGCAGGAGTGCATCCTTGTCAGTCCAATGGGCGTGTCCAAGTTGATGGATCTCTTGTCAGACAGCAGGGAAATAATCAGAAATGACGTAAGTTTTATTAGTTTCAAAATGTCTCAGGTACTTTTATTATTATAGTTTTCTGACAGTTTAAATAATTTTATGATCTGTAGTTGTACCTATTTTATGTAATATTTAATTTATTGTCTTCAGAGACAGAGCAATAACATAGACAGATTTGGTAAAGGTTGTGAAATATTCTTAGAACAAATTTACAATAAAAAAAAAAAAAAAAAAAAAATATTTCGGTACTTTGTTGGGTTTGTGTTTACAAACTCATCATGGTTGTTGTTTTGGTGTCCTCCCATTAAATAAATAATTCTTTGTTTGATCAAACATTTAATAAACATGCATACAGACATGTCAGTATTTTTTCATGTGTTTAAAATATGTATGTGTGTGTGTGTGTATATTTATTTCTGTCTATCTGTATATTTTGTTTCCTTTTCAGGCACTGTTACTTCTCATACAATTGACAAAAGGAAATGCAAACATTCAGAAAATAGTAGCTTTTGAAAATGCCTTTGAAAGATTGCTGGACATCATTAAAGATGAAGGAAGCAGTGATGGAGGTAAAATTAAATGTATTAATTATTTTTGTGGCTTTTTGTTGAAACACTTGGACTAAAATTCAGTTTCATTATGATATTTATATCTATATAATTGTGTGATCATATAATCCTTCTTTTTTCATTTTCATATTATATTTCATTTATTTATTTATTTATTTTATTTTTAAATTTTTTTTTTTTTTTTATTGTTTTACCACATTTTATTAAGTATGAAATATCTGGCATTGATAAATTTCTGTAGGTCACATACAGTTTACACATTTTGATTGTTGAGAATTTGATGAAATTAATATTTGCATAAATAATCTATAAAAAAATTATCAACTGAATTGTGTTAAATTATTGTTTAAATTACCATATCTGTTATTTTTATATTTATCTGATTTGTATACAAATTTGTATGTATGTATGTTATTTTAAAATATTATGGGTAAGTGGGTTTATAAATCTTTATTTGAATTTTATGTCTTTGTATATTAAAATATATATGATTTTTTTTTTGTGTTTTTAGGAATCGTGGTAGAAGATTGCCTTTTGCTGCTTCTGAACCTGCTGAAGAACAACATATCAAACCAGAACTTTTTCAAAGAAGGAAGTTTCATCCAGCGACTGGCTCTCTTCTTTGACTTGGATTCAACTGAACAGCACACGCAAGGTGGATGGTCAGCTCAGAAAGTCACAAACATTCACCTCATGTTACAGGTAAATTGTGGCAGAGTCTTGCCTGTAGATTACAGTTCATAAAGACTGCTTAATATGTGACTATAGAGAAGCTGAGTAATTGAACTATGAAGGCATATATTATTTATAGATAACAGTTAAAAAAAATCACTTGATATGTCATTATATGACTAGAAGTAAGTTGAGCAATGATGATCTGAACCCATGGATTAAAGCTGTTTTGTTACTTTAAAATACTGTTATTGATATTTAACCCATTGAACCCAAGTGGTTCCAGTGTTAAACAGAACAAAAATGTTCAAACCTGATGGGTTAACATTTTTATCATCACTAGTTGTTTTTATTAATAATGCCGTCCTCTTTAGATATTCTGTCAGTCAGCTTGTAGAAACCAAAAATGGTTATTAAAGTTTTCTATCATTTTGCTTGGGAAGCTCAGAGTACAAAGGGTTAAAGTTGTATTGAATATTTTAGTGACAAGATGGTGGTGCTTAGAAGTAGTGTATCTGACATAAACAGTGATGTGTCAAGTGTTAAGATAGTATTGTATCAGAAATTAAAGTGTTGTATCAGGTGTTAAAATAGTAGTGTATCAGGTGTTAAAATAGTAATGTATCAGCTGTTAAAATAGCCTTGTGTCACATGTTAACATAGTATTGTATTAAATATTAAGATACCTTTATATCAGATGTTAATGTAGAGTTGTATTAGGTGTTAAACTAATTTCTATCAGGTGTTAAATTAATTTGTATCAGGTGTTAATGTATCAACTGTTAAAATAGACTTGTAACAGATGTTAAAATAATATATTAGCTGTTAAGATAGTGTTGTATCAGAATTTAGCTAGTATTGTATCATTATTTACAAATTTTAATCAGCTATTAACACAGTATTATATTAGATATTAAAATAATTTTCTATCATATGTTAACATATTATTGTAACAAAGCTTCACTCACTGTTTTGCAGCTTGTTCGTACAATGGTTTCTCCAAACAACCCACAACAGCAAACAACTTCGTGTCAGAAGGCAATGAACAACTGTGGTTTGTATTCACTTTATTTTAACACACACAAAAATTAATGTTTCAAGAAAGCTTTTTCCTTTAAACTTTTGTGTCAGAAAGGTGTATTAAAATCAGCATCATCAGTATCTTGAGGCTTTTTTGAAGTTATTTATTAGAATGTAAATATATATATTTATAAATCACATTAATACTTATAATAAATACATTCCACTTGCCCTTCATAAAAAATATTCTCACCGCATATAGAAGTGTTAATGCATAACTAAATGTATATTTATTTACATACATACATACATAAATACATACATACATACATACATTATATATATATTTATATAGTTATTAACTACAAATCTGAATGTTTGGTTTCAATGTTTAGGTCTTCTTCGTCAGTTATGTACAATATTAATGGCAAGTGGTGTCCCTGCAGATGTTCTTACTGAGGTTCGTACTCACCTTTATTCTACAAATTATTTCTTATGTCAGTATGTTATTCACCACATTAAAAAACCAAATTCCCATATATAGCTGAGTTGCAACATAATAAGAAAATAATATAATTATTTTATGACAAAAAAACACATTATCTGGTATAAGTTTTGATACTTACCCTCTATATGACATCTGTGACATAAAAAAGGGCATATATTAATGAACATACATACTATATATTTCTTAAAAACAAAAGAAAAAGATTATGACAGCAGAAAATGTTTAATTCCTAATTATTTTTGAAAATTAAAAGGAGTAAATGTGTTGTATATAATTGTTAAGAACAATTTCTGTAGATACAAAACTGGATACAGTGTCATTAAAAACAACTAATTATGTAAGTGGAATTTTTAGTATTTTTTTAGTGTTGACAAAATTAACTTGGGTCACATAACTGTGGTGTTTGACTATTTTACTCTGGAGTTTGTTATTTGTAACCATATTTATTTATTTTTTGTAGAGACAGGATTTTTTCCCCCTCTGAATCAGTATACAATGGTTGGCATGAAATTTTAATTGTATATTGTATTCATTAATAAATGAAAAGATTAAAATGAGTTTATGTTTATATAATTTTTCAGACAATTAACACTGTGTCGGAAGTTATCCGAGGCAATCCAGCAAATCAGGAGTATTTTGCATCAGTTCTAGCTCCATCAAATCCTCCAAGGTGAATATCTTCTGTATACCACATGCTGTAACCAAATATTAGCAAATCTTTGTTCTAGAACAGATATGTATTTAACATTCAACCTGTACTGTAAAGATTGTATCCCTGTTAAACTATATTAGACTTCTTTTTCACCTGAAACCATTTCTTTCTTCTCTTTTTTAAAATTAAAATTTATTTATTTATTTATTTTGTTAGTTAATTTAACATGTGAAAGTATCTTTAATTTAGAACTAATAACTAACTAATCAAAATATGACATTGTGGTTGTGAAAATATTTTTAAAAATTGTTTATAGATTTTATTAAGGGATAAATTTTTACTGAAACTGTTACTGGGTTGTAGAAAAAACAATAATAAACAGATTTTCAGTTTTCAAAACATTAAAATATTGATAAACTTTACAAGACATATGTTCCTTGTTTTCATTTAATGCTTATGACAGCCCTGTTTGAAGATAAATATATGTATGTATGTTTGAATAAATAGAGTTAGAAACTGTGTTTTTAACTTGCAGACCTGCTATTGTTGTCCTGTTGATGTCGATGGTAAATGAGAAACAGCCATTTGTACTGCGGTGTGCTGTGCTGTACTGTTTTCAGTCATTTCTGTACAAAAACGAGGTTGGCCAGTCTCAGATAGTGCAGACTCTTTTACCTACAACAGCTGATGGTAGGTTTCAGCTTTAACAGTACAGTTAAAACAATGACACACTACATCTGTTTTATTCAAAATATATTATTCCTTCTTTTTTGATATTGTTTGTATCTTCTATTTAAAACAGTGAATTATTTTTTAACTTGTTTTTTTTTATGGTGTCAAAATGTATTTATTTTGTTTTGTAATTGTTTTAACCAAACCAGTAGCCATATATGGTGTTTTTCTGTGCAAGTAATGACTAAAACAATTACTAATTTTCCTATATGTAAATAATAATTTATTTTCCTGTGTCAGATGTGACTTTCTGTTAAACTTCACTACTTTATGTCTTACATTGGTATTAACATATGTTATGAATTATAATAAAAAGCATAGCCAGAATTAAACTCATAGTAGTTTTAGTTGTTCTTGATTTACACTAATTAAACAGTTTACTGAAAATATATGTATCTATGTATGTATGAATGACTTAAGGTTTAGATAATATGACTACACACAGTAAAAAATGTACAGTAATGTTGATTTCATAAATATAGATGTCCAACCTATGTCCTAATCAACTTATGACCAATTGGCCAGAACATGGTCATAAGTTGATGGCTCTCTGTAATATTTTATTTTCCAGTGTACAAACACTTACTTATTTTTCTATGAGCAAAACAACAAATTTCGTAACTGGAATTTTTTCTAAGCAAATGATGTAACATGATGATTTACTTTTGCACACAGTGAACACAATAACCGCTGGTCAGCTGCTGTGCGGAGGACTTTTCAGTGCAGATTCCCTGTCCAACTGGTTTGCAGCTGTTGCTATGCTGCATGCAGTGTTTGAGAACACAACTCAGAAAGAACAGCTGCTGAGGGTGCAGCTGGCGACGAGTCTGGGGAATCCACCAGTGTCACTGCTGCAGCAGTGCTGCAACATGCTGGCACAGGTAGGTGAGGTTAGTCGTGTCAGATCCTTCTGTCTTTACTTAGTGTTGTTCTTACGAAGATTATTGTTATAAAAACAATATATATTAATATACTGTCGCTACAATTACCATAATAAAAACATACATTAATAGACAGCCACCACAGATATAATAACATTTAATAAAATATATTATAAAACAGTCACTGCAGTTGTCATAAAAATATATATTAACAGACGGTCACTACAATTCTGTGACAGATGTCAGTAATGTGTATATTGCTGAAGAATTTTTATTAACATATCTTTTTATGTGAAAATAAGTTAATTGAAAAATTGCTATAGATTATATTTTTTCTAAAAGATATTTGTTTTCTTTATTTTCTTAATTGGAAGTGTCATTTTATTTCTAAAGGATAAAATTATAATTTAGTTTCTTTATTAATTACTGAGAGTAATTAGCATGTAAAAGATGATGGGGGCATTTTATATTTCTTCTGTACTTTTTTGAGGACTTTACAATTGTGTGTTTGTTTTCAATGTGTTAATTTTGTGTTTCAGGGAGGCAAAGTTCAAACACAAATTGGTCTTCTGATGTTAATGTGTGGCTGGATGTCAAACTGTCCTATTGCAGTCAGTCATTTCTTATCTAACACTGCAAATGTGCCTTATGTATCCTTTCTACATGTATATATAAACCAAAACTGATGAAAATTAATATACTGGTCAATTTTTAATTTGGTTAATGATTGGCATAAATTTTCAACAGAGTTATAGACCTTTGCATAATACTCTCTTAATAATCTTATTCAGTTTTATTTATTTTATATTTTTAAAATGAATTTAAAATAAAAGATATAATTGTCTTCTTTTTGTAACTTTAAAATAGCTGCATTCTGTAATTTATTTATTTATTTATTATTTAATTTATTTTTTATTTGTATTTATTTATTTAGATTTTTTTACCTTTTTCACATTTTGATGGGGTGGGATCAGAAAAAGTTAATAAAAACAAATGTTATTCAGCATGGCTATTAAGAGTTTTCTTTTATTTTCTGTATTAAAAAAGTCCATCACAGAAAAGTGTTTATTTATTTTTAATTTTTTAATTTTAATTTGTTTTTTTTTTGTTTTTTTAAATTAATAATAACAAGCAGAGTGTAAAATAAACAGCTGTACTCTTACATTTCAATGTAAATACAATTTTAAAAGAGTTAAGAAATATTCTTTATATTATATAATTTTATATTGTTTTCTTTAATTAAAATGGTCATTATATAGTAATTGTTGATATATATTTGGATAGTAATATATTGCATATTTGGGAAAAAAGTAACAAAAAACAAAAAGTTTCTGGATTGTTTTTTATCTTTATATATAAAATATTCCTTAACATAAAACAGCTGATATCTCAGGTGTGTGCATCAGATGGAGATGAACAGGAATTGTTGATTCAAGGACTGTGTGCCTTCCTCCTAGGAATATGTATGATGTTCAATGATGACCAGAATGAATCATTTAAGAAGTAAACAGATTTCTTATTTACTTGCACTGGCGATAAAAAAAGTTGCATGTTAAAATAGTCAGATTGGTTTCTTTAGGATACATTCACAAAATTCTCAGAATCTTTTGATTAAAAATACAGTCATACCCATCACTATGTCATTAATTAATTCTAAAAGGAGAGAAGTAATGTCTTAAAAATCCCTTACAGTTACAATGAACACTGTAAAACTAGTATAAATACTCCTGAAACAATAAACATTAAAACTTTTGCCAAGCCAAAAAAACCCCACATAAAAACACACTTTATGATTTGCCCTTAAAAAGTCTGAATTATGATGACAAACACCTTAAAATCAGAGTAAATATGAGAGTATGTGAAAGACTATAACTCATCAGGGCATCAAAATATTTATAGAATATTTTATTTTTTTAAAGAATTTGTAAAAAGTTTAAATGTATTTATTTCGTATCCTTTTATTACAACATAGATGAAGTTGCTAACAGATGTAATAACGGATGTAATGACATTCTCTGAACTGTAATTTACCCTAGAAGTGTTGTAATGGTGGATGTGATATAGTCTGAACTGACATAAAAGTGGGGTTTTACTGTATATTTTTTCTTTTGAAAAAATCTGTTATTATTTTTTACTAATCTTCAGAGCATCACTAAGACAAGTGATAGAAAACCGGATAGGACTTGAAGTGTTTACTGACAAACTGTCCCAGGTCAGTAAAAATGAAAACTACACAAGAGCAGCCAAGAAGCCACATTTAAATCACAAACAGCCCAGTGAAGTTCTCTTTGATTACGAATTCACCAGACTGTACAAAGCTTTGGAAAGTGAGTTTATGTTTCTTTTAGCAGTTCTGTTTGTTACATGAAGCTGTTGAGTCACAACAGTTTTTTTTCATCTGAGTGATACTGAGTCATATGATACATCAGTTTAGGTTATTTCTCGTTCTGGACTTAACATCATCACGTATCTTGTTGATGTTATTTATTATTATTATTATTAATATTATTATTATTTTATTTTCTTACTTCATTATTAGCAAAGGCTGGGGAGGTTTCTGTTTTTTTAATTTTTGTTAAAGATAAAATAAAACTTTCACTTGGAAGCATACAAACTATATTTTAGCTATGTATTAGGACAGTCACTCGTTTAGTGTAACTTCTTTGTTTTGATATACTAACATTGTCTCCTAATGCTTGGATAGTTAATAAATGATAAATGGTATTTTGACTTACAAAGTAATGTTTTATGTCTTAACCCTTTTGATGCATTGGCAAGATAGGTTTGAAGACTGACTTTGGCAAGATATCTCAACATAACACTTTAGTTTAAGTTAAATCATTAATTTTACTTAAGTAATTTTTTCCAAAATATCTGGCTCTGGATAGTAGTTGGTGTGCCATAATTTGACATACAGTTGATGAGGCCCTGGGCAGTTTCACTGAGTTAATGTTTATATGCTATTTTGTGTAGGTGAAGTGTTACAAACTGTTTGCTCAGCTAACCACACCACAGAAGGTATGAAGAAAGCTGCAAGTATACAAGAACATGAAAATATAGTCGACCATTATAAAGAATTAATTAAACAGCAGGTAAGGCATATTTATGATCAACATTTCTTAACATATATACTTCTTAATAATTTGATTTTTGTCAATGATCATTTGATGTGACTGTGCCTATCTGACTTGTTATCCTTTACAACAAGTAATGTGCCATTTTGTCATGTCAAATGTGCTGTCCAAATCCTTTTCATAAATCTAAAGTTGTTGAATGTTTTTGGGGTTTTTTTTTCAGGATCAAAAATTAGCCGATGCATTAAGCAAACTAGAAGATTACAAATCTAAACATTCCATATCAGAGAAAAAGATTGTAGAGCTGGAGGATCAAGTGCAGCAACTAAAAGATCAGAACGCTCTTTATAAAATGAAGAAAGGTAACAGAAAAATAATCATTTTCAGTAGGCAAGACAGAGTAACTTAGTTTTATGGATTTGTGAGAGTGTGTGAGTGTGTGTGTGTGCATGTGTGTGCATGCATGCATGAGTGTTGGAATGGCTGTTATTGTCAAAGTGTTGTGTTTCAAGCTCAAACCCCACAAAAATTATTCCATTTAATGAGAAAACAAAACTTGTAATTTTTTACTTTGATACAGAACTACAAACACAACAAGTATTAAAAATGTCAAATGAAAACATTTTGCTGAGCGAGAGGCATAAAAAGTAAGAATAATGTAAATCGTGCCAATAAATACTATGCAAAAGATGATTCCAATCATGTATATCAGCATTCATGGAACAGAGTTCTTCATTTGTTATTACTTTATTAGAAGATAATTTAAAAGTAATTTTATGATTATTTTTATTATTATTTCAGTCTGTAATATATAAATATTTTATTTACAGGATCTCAAGTGACATCGAATGTTGTGCCACAGGATGAAAAGACAATAGAAGAAGTTACTGAATTACGCTTAGAAATTGAAAAGTTAGAGAAAACCATAAAACTCAGAGAGGAAGAAATAAACTCTTTAGTAAGAATTTTGTGTTTTAAACACACTCTGCATTCTTTGATAGAATATAAATATAACTGTCTGAATGGACTGATTAAAAACAGTGTTATGAACTTTTTGTCTGAAAATATTGTATTTTAAATACAGTATTCAGTTTTGTTTTTGTCATTTTCCCAGCATATTACCTTTTTTTTTTTTTTTCTCACACATTATCATCTGATCAACACAGTATTAATTTATAATTAATTACACTACATATTGGCAGAGGTTTTCTTCTCTTATTTTATCATAATATTTTGGTCTGAAAAAATTTACTATTAAAATTGTGAGTTGTTAAAAAAATACATATTATATAGTGTTATCCTTGTCCCATAGCTGTTCTAAATTATTTACCATCTGTGGGAAGGCACATGTAAATAATCTGTTTCTGCTAGTTGAAAAAGAAGAACACATCTTGAGACAACAGTAGTCTCTGTTGTTTCTTTCATTACATTTCTGAACTAGAAATTTAAGATACATAGATTATAAAACATTAATGTATTTTTTTGTACTACTCATACCTGCCAGATGTATGAAATCTTATATCTGTATATATCAAAATTAGTTGGTGATTTTTTATAAAACAAAAATTTGTATATTTTGATGAGTGTAAAATGTAAGATGTTCTGTATTAATTTTTCAGAAGTCTGGAAATGTGAATTTTTTTACGAAACAAAGTTTTGTATATTTTGATGAGTGTAAAATGTAAGATGTTCTGCATTCATTTTTCAGAAGTCTGGAAATGTTGTCAATGATGCAGGGGATGCAGCTAAACAGAATGACAAGTTTGTAACAAATGAAGAACAAAACATTGAGGTAGAAAATTTGAAAAAATCCATCTCTGAAAAGAATGATGAGATTAACAAGCTGAAATTGCAGTTAGATCAAGAAAAAGAAGAAAATGTGAGTTCATTTTATTTTTGATAACTACGTTGATGAATTTTTTATCATTATTTTAAAAAAAAATGTAGTTATCAGTAACAAGGATTGTTTCCTAATTTTTATTATTAGCCCTTAAGAATTACTGTCAAAGAGAAATAATATATTGTTCTGTTCTGTTCATATACTAGAAAATAAAATGAAAATGAAAAAAATAAAAAAAAATAAAAAAATCTATTTTACCATTTGTTTTCATCTTACTTTAATAAATTGTTTCATTCATTTCTTTTATTTCTTGTGAAAATAAAAATAAACAAATAAAGGAAAATTAAATAATAATAATTTTCTCAGTTAATAATAATAACAAAAAAAAAAGATTTCCTGGCAACAGATAATTGTGTTGTCATAAATCTGATAAAAAGTTTACATTCTTGCATGAAAATATTCCAGGCTGTCAGTCCTTTAATTTGTACCAGTGTGACTGAATGTCAGATGAAACAGAAAATAAAATAATGATAGTAAAAAATAAAAATACTAATAAATGACATGTGAAAACTAAATTAAGTAAAAACAACAGGAAAAACATTATTATTTATAAAAAACCCACAAGGTAACATGATTTTGAAAATATATGAATTTTTTCTGTTGACAACAGAAAAAGAAACTTGAAGATGTGAATGGTTCTAACACACAAGACAAATTGAACTCAGTCACAGAAGAGAAAACATCACTGCAAGAGAGATTAAAAAAGTCAAATGAAGAAAATCTAAATCTCATGGAAAAAATTAGGGTATGTTTTCTGTAGAATGTATTTGTAAAACTGTTAAGATTTGAATTACTGAAATGAATAAGCTAAGTCAGTTATTTTGATGTTTTTGAGACAAGTAGAGACAAAACTTTACACAGAGAACACTCCGTTATTAAATATTAAAATGTTATGACCAGTATTTCTTGTTTTTAAATTGCATACATTTTATTTTTATCTGGTTGATGACAATTTGCTAATATAGTAATAGGTTTTTAAGTGATTTATGATATATGTAAATATTGACTTGTTAATTAAATCTGTGGATAATTTAGATTTGTAATATCACTGTTTAATTATTTATTATTATTTAAAAGTCCTATTTTGTTATTTGACAAACTTAATGAATTTATTTTTATGCATAATTATTCTATTTATAAAAAAGCTCTAATGTTTATGTCACAGTGTGTGTGGATAAAAAAATTAAATAAAATAAATAAAAAAACAATAAATGCAATATTTCCTGAATAATCCAACTAAATACAGGTACCAGTAAAATTGTTGGTTTCTTTATGACTCAGAGGATTTAAAGGTAAAAAATAAATAAATAAATAAATAAAATGAAGAAAAATATTTCACCAAAATCTTTACAAGAACTTTTTTTTTCAATGAGGTGGTGAATTATTAATTTACTTTGAGTATGTAATGATCATTCATTAAATGACATTCATTAATTAAGTTTTGTACGTGTAATTGGTTAGAAACTGGAAGAGGAAAACGAAGCAAAACAAGATGAAATTCAGTCTGTTAAAAATGATTTAGAAACTATCAAGAAAGAACAGGATGATCTTCTAGTGTTATTGGCCGACCAAGATGCTAAGATTGATAGTTATAAAAAGAAGTTAAAAGAACTGGGACAGGAGGTGGGTTTATTAATAAAAAATAAAATACATATATATTTATATATATATATATATATATATATATATATATCTTTGTTATGTATCTGTTATAAGGTGTTAGATGTTTTTTTTTTATGTTTTACTGTAATGAAGGTATTTGTATTCTAAAAGCATCATTTTTAATATTTTATGATCAGTTAACATCATTACTATACTGTGCTTTTTTCAGTATTTTTATTACATTTTACTAATTACTGTTACAGCTTTATTGTATATTGTTATATAATGCATTCTATTATTTTAATGTAATTTAAAGTTCTAGTGTTTTAAGTGTATTGTAATTCATTATTACTATCTTATTTGAATGCAGTTTGTTATATTATTACTTTAGTGTAAGTTATTGTCTTTTGAGTATATTTAGCTACAATATTAAAAGTTAGCTAAATTTTTATTATTGTAAGTATATTTTATTGTTTTAGATTCATTCTCCTGTTCTGATGAATTTCCATTACATTTCTTTTTTATTACAACTTCTGTCGGTTTCTGTCTTAAAATATACTTCATTGTTTTGCATTTTTCACAGATTGAGGAGGAGGAGGATGATGATGACGATGATGATGAAGAAAAAACAGAAGATACAGAAGATGCGTGAAAAAAAACAACATTTGTGTCTTTTGCAGAAATGAACTGTTCTGTGATATTCACTTTTTTATTACCGTGACAGAAATGAAAAAAAAAATTGTCCATTGTTTTGCAGAGTCTGGACCCACAACCTTTTAATACTGTTGAAGTGAATGACCAAAAATATAATAACTAAACCTCTTTTAAATCCCATATAACAGTTTCGATCAGTTATTTAGCATTCATATGTGTGTGTATATTTACTGTTTTCTTCATATATATAAAAAAAAAAAAAAAGTTACAAAAATTTATCAGTGTTTAAGACAGTTACATTTAGTATTCTCATTCTGAAGTTTCATTTGTTTTTATAAATTATAAATGGCATTGGTGCTGTTTCATAAAAGGCAAAACAGGAATATAGTGCCTATAAATAGAGAGCAATATTATCTTCATAAACTCTTTAGCTGACAGAGGTTTCATAACGGTGGGTGGTTCTCTTCATTGTTTAGTCAGTTAGTGCATGTATGTCTGTCTGTGTGTGTGACTGTACAACTATGCAGATGTATGTGTGTTAGCCATCTGATTTTAAGACATTAAGCTTGTGAGTTACTATGCCTGCAACTTTTTTTTTATAACAGTTATTATTAAATAAAATATTAGTAATAACTGGCATAAAAGGTTTAAAGGTATGTTTGCTCCAGATGTGTAAGATATAAGCAGATTATGGTAGTTTGGTTTCAATGTATAAATTATATATTGTATTAAAATTGCTTAAATTTTTTTTTTAGTGTTTTTTAGTATACAGTTTTAATATATTACTAAATTATTTGAAGCATGGTTCTAAGATCAAAGCATACAAGTTAAAACCATGTATCATTACAAAACTAAAACTTGAAGCACATGACACAGGGTGAGTTAGAAATATTTAGGTCAGTTAATTGTTTGTCATTTATATTATATTGTACAAAAAGGCAGAATTAAATAAATGCTTATTTTACCATTTATTCAAGACAAAAATAATCATGGGACTGTACAAAGCTGTTTTACTTGCAGCTTTCAAAGTGTCTTCCCTCATGGTTGATACAGAAATTGGGTGCTACTCTCGACTCATCTGTATTTAGTAGTCACGTTGAGATGAATAAAATACAGGTTGAGAATCCTTTATTTGAAATGCTTGGAACTGGAAGTATTTCACATTTTGGAATATAAGGAGATAGCATGAGAATAGAATCTATTTTTCATATATAGCTTACACAGATAATCTGCAGGATTTTTTAAATAATAATTTTAATAATTTTGAGGTTAATTATGGTTTGTATATATCATATTGCAAAAATGTCCCAAAATTGTAAGATGATATTTCTGTTCCTCGGGAAAAGTTTTAGATTTCAAAGCTTTTCGGATAAGGGATCGTCAACCTGTAATAGATTTCAATAAAAAAAAAATTAATTGGACCTAATTAGAGATAATGACTGGTTCAGACAAAATCCTGAAATCAAAGGGCATTATGTTAAAGCCATGCAAAAGAATTGAAACCTCTGACATGATGCTTTTAGTTATATCATAATTATTTAAATATTAATATTTTTATTTCAAATTAAAGTGACTTTTTTTAGTATTATTCTTCCACTGAACATGTTGGTCTGAATCTTCAATGATCCAAATTTTTTATTGTCTGCTTTAATTTAAGGTCACTATCCAATATAATTTTTTTAAAATTAAAATATTAAAATTTGTTTTAGCTAAATCTCACCAGTGTCAGTGAACACAGTTTCCCCATTCACTCGACCTGATTGGTTTAACATAAGTAAAACAAGAGATATAATCTCAAGTTTTCAGAAGATAAGCTCTTGCATGCACAAAAATTAAATTTCAAAATTAATTTAAAGTGAAAGCTCTTCTGTCAAAGAAAATACAAATTTCACTTGTGCAGCACACCTCATATAGCTGCAAAATGTCAAATGTAGTCAAACAATCTAAAAATAAACCTTATTCCATACATAAAACCATGACTATTTTGTGTTTATCTTCAAAAAATTATAAAATTAATATATTATAAATGTTTTATTACTGAGACATGAAATGTTTATATAAATGTAGCACATCCTTTAGTAATAGTAGTTGGAATATAGGCAGGAAAAAAGTCATCATTTTTAGTTGTATATATAAATTTACATGAAATGTTTTTTGATTAAAGTATGCAGATGAGAGTTAAGAATTATATTAGTTTGTTATTTAATTTTATATTTAGTTATTTGTTTTGGAAGGATTACTTTGATTATTTCTTTAATTATTTATAAATAAATGTATGCTTTGTTTCCAAAATTTAAATTAAATAATAATTTTTCTGGTAAAACCGGTTTTAAGTCAAAATAAATTCTGACAAAATAAATGTTTATTTCTTATTCTTGATAAATGTATTTATGATAAAGAAAGACAGAATTATTTTAAAAAATATATGCAATAAAAATAATAAATGAATTAATAATAAATAAAATTCAGATATACTTTCATTACAAAATATAATTAAAAGAACATTATATAATTAAAAAATATAATAAATAAAATGTTGGTAACTATACACAAGGTTTAATAATAATAAAATAAGTAATTAAAGCACAAAGATGATAATTCCAAATTCTGCAAAATACTGAATGATGTGTTTTTTTTTTTCGTGTTAAATTTGCTCAGAATTAATTTATCTGTGACAAAAACATCTGTACCTCTTCACAACATTTATTTAATAATTTTAAAATTGTCAAAATGAAGAAGAATGTCATCTATGATTTCTACTGTTGTTTTATAATGATGTAAAATTATTCTTATATATATATAAAACAATGATTGATCAGCTGTGGTTTATTAGTTGTGAAAGCAGCAAGAATTTATGAAAATTGAAGTACGTAAACTAGATTTTATTTTAAATCTGTTAATGTATATTGTGTATTAAAGATATTTATATTGTTCTGTTTGTTATTTTTTATTTGCTTAAAAATAAAATATGCATTTCAGTCATTTTTATTTAATTTAAAAATATATTATTTTATTTATTAGGTTTTTTTTTTTTTTTTTACAAAAAATTATCAGTAGGTACAATTTCAAAATTATAAACAAATACATATCAGGTATAAAATTAATTATTTAATGTTTGAATATCAACCAATCATGAATTTTATTTTCAAAATCAAAACACTTTTGATTTATACTTTATACTGCAACTTTGGGTTATTATTTTATTTATTATGGTTACTGTTGTATATTTTTATTTCATAACTGTATAAATTAAAATAATAATAATAATAATAATAATAATACTAAATAATCAAACGCACATCACTGAACACTGACATTTAATATAATGTACTGTGCTAGCAGTGCAGTATTACGTAATGATCGAAATGATCTCGTACCGCTAAACTGTTCATCAGACAGTGACATATTAAAACTTCATGAACACATCAATTTAATCTCCATGATCACTGAACGCCGATATGCGAGACTATGCATTGGGAAAACGCTTAAACATACAATATTACACAAACATTTCGTTGGTTTTGAAAATTTGACGGCTGTAGATACGTACAGGTTTATACCCACTATTTATAGTCCATTCACTGATACCGGAACATAAAATAGATATAAAAGGCTACAGGTCTATTATGTGAAGTTGATAGAATTGCACATACGAAATTAATCTAGGATAGAAGAAGACGATAAAATATGAAAATGTTTATAATATGCGTTCATGTGATGAAAAGGTTTGTGTGTGACGCCGACTGCGCCAGTAATAGAGAAATCAAAACAAAAATAATAATAATAATAATAATTCCAACACATAATATAGTACGTTTTTAATTACTATTTGTATGTTGTATTATATATATGTATAAATGAGATTACAAAATTATAAATGAATTTACTACGTTGGTTAAGAAAAAATAAAGTATTTACAACCTCATCAACTCTGAATATAAGCGCCATTTTGTTACAAAAACATTAATATTAAACATCATGGGTGAAAAATAAAAATTAAAATTAGAATAACATTTTCATTAACTTGTTATTAATCTCATGTTAAAATGAAAAACATAGAAAGAAAAGTAAATTATTTTTAATTTCGCTGCTAAAACAAACCACAATTTAAAAACAAAAATCAACGTGGCGTCAACATGTCCAAGATTCGTACAGCACAGCCAGAATCTCCTGTCCAATGGGCGGCTGTCGTTTGGTGACGTGAAAAAAACCCTATATCCTGACAAAATTTTCCAGACAATCCAGTCGGAATGCACCAAACATTAACAACATTATCAATCTCTGATTTTGAACAACCAGATACCGTTTCCGACTTCCAGTATTTCTTAAACAAAGTTTTCATATATCATTTAAACATTATGGTTTATGTTAAAATGAAAGTTCATCACCTGCCATGTGATAAGAAATAATGACTGTGCTCGGGGACATTTAGACGACTTATAGCAATGTTACGTCAGTGTATAAAGTTACCAAGCACGCGACAGTATCTTTATCACTAATAAAGATGGTTATTCGCCCTCTAACTACAGTAGTTCTGAAATGTAGTCATTCGGTAACACTTCTAAAAACAGTAAGACGGATGAGTATTTCTGTTAGTGGATACATCTATTCTAAACATGCTGAAGAATATATAATATTTCAAAATGACTACCTAAATTATGACTAAAATCACTGGCTTTGTGACCTATGTCTGGGTTCGTTGATTTGATTCTGAAATTTTGATTGCGAAACAGAATTTTTGAATAATCTAAATTGCATTATAATTTTATTCATTACTAAATGAAAATTTTTTGTTTAGTAACCGTTTTATTTGTATGGATTTAAAAATTCTTGCTGTGCTGTTGTTATTTTACTCCTCTATTTGGAAGTGATATTACGTGTTAATTTTATTATATTTTTTATTATAAACAACAAAATGGAAAAATACATTTATGATTCTCTGTGTAGTGTTTTTTTTCAAAATGTTTAATATTATTTCAAACGTGTGTGTGTGTGTGTGTGTGTGTGTGTGTGTGTGTGTGTTTTGTTTCTTCAGATAGTTCTTCCCATTTCAGCAGATCGAACGTGATACTGATTTTTTGGTAACTTGTTCTATATTATGAAGTTACCTCCAAGCCATTAAAATGTAAAACGCATGCATATCTAAAATATGATTTGTTAAAAATACAAAATGTACATGACAAATACACGAAATAATATAAAATACACCCACAAAAATATAATTGCTATTCTTAAAATAATGAAACATGTAATGTAAAAAATAGACAGATACCGTTATAGAGACAATTTTCTAATGACAAAACCTTTTGATAACAAATATTCTAAAGAAACATTTCATAAAATTATTCCTTGCTTCACATTAGGGATCATTCAGTAGCTCGGATGTTAGAGCACTCTTTTGAGGAGCGATCTGTTTTAGGATCTAATCTCAGGATTTTCTTTTCTTTTCTTTCTGTCTTTTCTTCTTCTTCTTCT
The DNA here is from genome assembly GCA_012295275.1 of Chrysomallon squamiferum. Classification (NCBI taxonomy): domain Eukaryota; kingdom Metazoa; phylum Mollusca; class Gastropoda; order Neomphalida; family Peltospiridae; genus Chrysomallon; species Chrysomallon squamiferum. The sequence goes on from CM022679.1 coordinate 20,953,898, forward strand.
TCTTCTTCTTCTTCTTCTTCTTCTTCTTTTAAAAAATAATATATATTTTTTCCTATCCACAAATAAATGTTCTGTCAATTTATTTTCACTTCTGCCGAGAATGTCCTGATGTAATATTTAATTTTCTGCCATTATATAATTTATATTTATAGATCGTACATATTTACTGAAACAAAATTTTAAAAACATGTAAGTTACAATCCCCAAAAGATTTAGAATATATATATATATATTTTTTTTTTAAATCATCTGTTCACAAGACGAAACTAAGCTTCCCGAAATTGCCAGTGGGGGTCGGAGGGGTATCCAATAGCGGGGGGAGCATGAACTAGGGGACGTCCATCAGGGCCGTACATGTAAGGGCCAACGTAGGCCCCTCGTGGGTAGGCAGCAGGGGCCGCGTATTTGGCGTAGTAAGGATCCTCGAGGGAATACATTGGTTCCATCATAATGGGGGGCGAGTAACGACTCTGTTTCTCTAGAATCTCTCGCGAATCCTCGTAGTGGTCGCTTGTGATGTAACAGCCAGCCAGGGAGTAGAAGGTGGCGGTGAAGGCGCAAAGGATCATTCCGACCCACCCTAGAATGTACGACCACCCGTATCTTCGTGATGTTGCGTTTTTCAGTTCCTGGAAAAGAAGCGTCATGATCAAGTTGCAAGTATCAGAAGTTTTACTCTGCATACAAGAATGAGAAACTGGAAATAAGTTTGGAATTTTCGATGGATATCAGAAGATTTTATTTTATTTTTATCATTATTTCATTCTTTGTTCATAGTAGTTCTTATTTTCGTTTACTCGTTGCATACATACATACATACATACATACATACATGTGACAGACGAATGGATGGACAACATCATGCTAGTTTGTAATTCACACATTCTAAACTTGTATATTCTAATCAGTAAATTTAAAATATTTTATTTTAAAATCTATTTTACAGTTCACTTACCGCATCCCACTGTTTATAGAACTCGTCCCCATCTGTGATTTTATTTCTTTCAAGATACTCTGCACCATGGAAAAATGCTATAGCGGCTGCAACACTGAATGCTGAAATAAAGTGTAATAAAAAAATATGTGAGAGAATGAAATGATTCTCACTGTTGAATATTTTCACGCATAAATATTGATTACAATTGATATAGTTAATTATATTTAAGAAGAAATACAGCTACAGTAGATCGACGTAAGCCATAAATGTATCCCGAGATGCTTAGAAGATGACTGCGGATTGTCTTTCTTTTTTTTTTTTTCTCTCCTTTACATTGCAGTTGATATGTTGGTGATGACGATAGTAAGGTAACTGATGGTAGTGTTTAAGTGATTGTTGTGGTCATTCTGGATTGCTAGTATTTAATAGTTGAAACTGTTTTCTGATGAGATGAATTATATTAGCGAAAACTAATATCTTCAATATCTAATTATGAAAAACAATAAAATCACTAACTAAAACTCCAACCCGAGGTTGAATGGGTAGATGACTACATCATTTTATTAATTACGAATGTCAGGTAAGTAAACCGGATTTATCAACAATTCAAACTCCAGGTCCCACAAAAGATAGATCCACTGATGATAACTACCATGAAGATGATAAATAAATTCGTTTAATGATTTTCCTCTTCTTTTTATTTAAAAATTATTTGTATGCGTGTATTCGTATATATGTGTGAGTGTGAGCGTGTTTTGAATTTATCATTACCCGATCTATGTCAAATAAATACATTACACACATATACGCAGTCATGCACACACCCACACCTCCCACCACTCCCACACATACAACATGTAACACACACACACACATATATGTACACATATATAAACACACACGCACACACACACACACACACGTCAGTTTACCTGCAATGTAGGCACACAGACCAGCCACGTATGCCCATCGTGATATTCTCCAGCAGCAAAGGATCAAGCCAAAAATGTAGGCACAGACAAATGTAACTACCGCCACAATGTAAAACGCCAACCACAAGCGAATCAGATCTGAAACAGAATGGAAGAGTTCGAGATGAGAAAAGTAAACATTTCGTTACCTTATTAATAAAAGATCGCAAATACAATCGTTGTCAGATGATTTATCCATTAACAGATTAGAAATTAATTTCAAGTATTCTTAAATAGATATTCATGGCTATTTATTCTTAACAATAACTGAACTCATCGTTTCATTGCAATCGGTGTATATCCAGATGTTTTCCTTTCTTCTTTTTTTTAATTCTTTTTTCTTTTCTTTTTCTTTCTTTTTATTCTTTTTTCTTTTCTTTTTCTTTCTTTTCTTGTTTTTATTTTTTTTTAATTTTTTAATTTTGTTTTAATTTTGTTTCTGAAAATAATTACAAAACTGAGTACAATCTTATAATTATTGATATGTAATTTTACAGTTTCTATTTTTAAGAGAATATCACCATACACTTATACACCAAGAAAGTAATTCACAATACATAAAATAACATGTTAAACTGAGCGTAGACAAATAACTTGTATTGTTTTTCCCCGTCTTTATAGCATAGACGGAGTCGTTATTGTTTTTGATGGTGCTAGTGTAGTAATAGTCTGCGTAGTAGTAGCGGTAGTGGGTACTAGATTTGGTGGCAGCGGTATATTTAATGGTGCTGATAGTGACTGTGATGATGGTACTAGTAATTGTAGTAATTCAATTTTAACAATTGTTCTGTTTACTGTTACTTCACTCGAGTTATTTAACTTCCAGTCTTCAATACAGAATTTATCAACTTATGATAAATCTGATGTTAATTCATTTTAGTTGTTATACTTTACTCAGCGGATGTAAAATCCTATTTTAAAAAATTAATAAGCTTAAGAGCATTATACAGTGGTGCCTTGACTTACGAGTGCCCCATTACGAGCTTTCCAAGTAATGAGCAAGCTTCAGATATGTCACCGCTAGTTGGCGCAACGAACAACACAACATCCGGCCAGCATACTGCGTCACACTCGTTTGTTTCACGTGGTTACCTCGCCGCGGAAGCATCTCTGTTGAGTTGTGTTTGCGTTTAATGCAGTATTATGCAATTTTTTTTTTTTTTTTTTACCATGGATCGCAAAAAACAGTGCAAAGGCGTTAAAATAAATTGACTGAACTCCAAGATAAATACACTTTACAAAGCCAATTTATTTCTTTACATTCTCTTTTAATTTGTTTTTATACAATATTTTCCATTTCTAAATACATTTTTCTTATTTAAAAATACGCTACAAAAAAATGGGGTGGTTATGGAGGGCTGGAACTGATTAATGGTATTTCAATTAATTCCAGTTTTGAAAATTGATTTGATACATGAGCAAATTGAGTTACGAACTCGGCCACGGAAGGAATTAAACTCGTAAGTCAAAGTATCACTGTATTTCATAACACTTTAATGTTTTACAAAATAACTATTTAGAAGGTAGATGCCATGTCAAAAAGGCAAATGGTTTTAATACCAGTGAATATATCAGTTAATTTTTGTTTCTTTGGACATCTGAGTCTTACGAATTCAGTATTAATTATTTAACGGACCTCGATTCCACGGACCTCGGATTCAGCGGACAAAAAATTGGCGGACTTTAAGTCGGAAGCAAACCCTTGTATTTCCCGGATATAACTGATGTCATGCGTACGTAATTCATTCAGTTCTCAGTATGATATCGCTCTTCCTCTGATGTGAATGTTGCGTCTTTCTGATATTTTAGCTTTTATTATTGTCATTGTTAACTTTTTAAATGGTCGTTTCGTATTATTTTATATAAAACTACTATAATTACAGTATTGTAATATCTTTTAAAAATATTTTTGATTTAAGTACATTTTGGCATTACCGTTTCTGCTGTTGGTCCCTTAAACCAATGGTCTTCTGTGTGTTGTATTAATCCATTACATCATTATCTGTATTGTTGTTATTATCATCTGTATTATCATTGCAATACAGATTCAGAAATCATGTTGGCTTTCAATGTTTTTTATAACTCAAATAAAGAAAAGCGCCTACGCACTGTATAATATTAAGTATACAACACATACCTGAAACAAGGGCGTGACTTTGACACAAAAAGAGGGGTGATTCCCGAAACGCCCTGTTTGACTCAAAAGTAATTATTTAGTGAAAATTATTACACGAGAATTCACGCATTAAATCATAGAACCAAATCGGAAGTTTTTGTTTATATTTTTGATAGGTGTTTCATGGTTCGTATCGAGGTATTGTGAGTTGAGCGTGTGTTTATTAAACTCTATTTATTTTCAACTGTAACCACCCTCCGTGACCACATACTCAACAGGAGCGGTAGAATAAAGTAACTGGAGTGGAACAGAAACTGAAATGAGTAACGATGACACATCCAGCGTTAACAGTATTTCGAAATAATCTCAACTCAAAAACAGCCACATTAAGTACCATCACTCCAAAAGAAGGAGATGAGATTTAATATATGGACTCCGTGATGTTAAGTGAATGGAGACGGCTTGGCTAAGTAATGACGTAGGATATAGCTCCATGATTTTAACCGTGCCGTGATGACCTGCGCAGTTACACGATGGTCCAGTCTTTTTGGATTTTTGCCCTTACAGCTTAAGACCTTCAATCACTTTATCAAAATCTGTATGTGCACGAACGAGTATATTCATGTACAAATTCTTGCTTCTCTTCGATAAAAGAACAGTAAGAAAAGGTGGCAAATACATTCCCATGTTGTTTCATCTTTATAACATACATAATTTTTGTTTTACACCTAAACCAACATGAAATATATTTTCTGTTTGAAACTTTTTTGTTAACAGCTACAATAAAAACAAGATTTGAGGCGTTAGCACATACTTTCATATCTCCATACAGGAACAATAAAAAATCTCATTTAGTTTTGGTCAAGAAGCAAACAAATGAATAAGCTTCAAAAATAATAATTATTAAACCACAGAGGGCCTACACCACAGAGTTTATTTGCTGTTTTTTTTGAAGCCTTTTATGATCTTCATCAGGAGCGATTCTGCTATAAAACTAATGAAACTTAAAATTTAGAGCCTCCGATATAGGAGAGGCCCCAAGAAGCGACTTTTGTCAACATTAAATTTTCATTTTAATCCGTAACAGTCTGTCTGTATGTATGTAACTATCTATTTTCTATTTATCGAACTATTTATCTTCTATTTATCTTAATATCCATCTATCTATCTACCTATCCACATACATTA
>CM022679.1:20961609-21029109 GCA_012295275.1 Chrysomallon squamiferum
GCACACACAGAGACACAAAGAGACGCACACACACACTCATAAATGCAGACAAAAATATATACATAAACGCCACGTTTATACAGACGTTCATAAATATGTACAAATACTAAACTTTCGGAAGCCACCACACAGCTTTTCATTTAGAATTAACCACATACTAGCAACTGTCCCAGTATTTTATATATCTCATTTCCAAGACTCGAAATGGTTTCAGCTTACTGTAATACCTTTCCCACGAGCACGCCTTTCCCGTCATAAAGGGTACAATGGCGAGGTCACTTAACAGTACTAAGCCATGTAAATCAAACTGATATATATTTGTATTGAAAAGCCATCATCGCACTGTAATTGCCTTGTGAAGTTTGGTGACTCTGTGCCAGCTGAACAAGTCATCCGATAAAAAACCAATCATACAATACACTATTTCTATAAAAAAAAAAAAAAAATCATATAAATTGTTTATTTATAACCTTTATAGGTTATATCCTTCGTACGTATATATGAGACCCTTATTTTTATATATATATTTTTTTTTCCTTTCGTTTTGAGGCCTCTCTGGCAATATGCTCAAAACAAAACGTGAGTGAATAGTTTTATGATGGAAGCACATAACATGTCACTAATTTTTTTTTCTTTAGTTTACTTTTATACAGAAAGCTTATTTTCACTTCTGAGTTCGTCTTTCAAATAAAAAGTATTAAGTTTCTTCTTCGTCTGTTCAAGCGCAGGTGGTAACTAAGGAGACACAAGCTAAGGTAACTTAAAGCGCTGACAAAGAAAAGATCTGAGGGAATACGTATCTGAGAAAATAAACAGCTGAAATAGGCTAGACATGGAGGAAACAGAGCTGGTTGTTTATAGAGCCGATGGAACATACAGAGCTGAGGCAACATAGAGCAAACGCAATTTACTGCTGAGAAAATGTTGCTGAGGGAATACAGAGCTGATGGAACATAAAGGTGAGGTAACAAGAATTGAGGGAATACAGCTGAGGAAATACAGAGTTGAGAAAATAGAACCGAGGGAATACAGAGCTGAGGAAACATAAAGCTGTCACAAAAAGAACTAAGGGAATACAGATGAGGAAATATAGAGTTGAGAAAATAGAGAAGAGAATTAAAGGAACATACAGCTAAGAAGTGACCCGGATATTCAGTTTATAGCTAACCGTAACTACATAACTAGCAGGTTCAGATAATACATATCTATCTAGTTGTAATAATTGTTAAAGCTTTTCCAGTGAACAAGACGTAATGATGACTAGTGCGCGATGTCCACACCCATGACTCTCCCATCTCTAAATAATCCTTGCAGATGAAATACGAGTCGACAGGGAGCTTCGGTAGGATATTTAAAATAGTTCACACCCATTCGTTTCAGGTTCATTGGTCACAGACCCAACGACCAAGGCTCCGGGGTATCGAATATCATCAACTTTATTTGACTCGAACAGATTATATATTTTCTTTACCATAGCAACGAGCACTGAACACGGAGCTGTAAAAATATTCATTCGAAACACACAGAGAAAGCGACAGCAGACTGTGGAACCCCGTTGTCTGTGTTACTTTTAAATATATTTAAACTTCTGTCGTTTGAAGTGGAAGGCATAACATTTTTAAGGTTGTAAGAATTGTACGTCTGTCCCTTTACCTAACTGCTGTCTGTCTACCTGTATATGTATGTTCGTGGGTGAATGTAGGTATAATGTACGTATGTATATTCTTAGTGAATATAAGCTTATATATATGTTTAATACATTTTTGGGTGTGTCCTTTAAACCCACCCTTTGACGTCACCTACTGTGTATAAAATTCAAGTCCCATTCATTAGATGCAATACATTTTCACAATTGTTAATGTCATGTTCTCCAATTGAGGTCGGTGGCTTAATCGTGTAACTTATGTAAAATTTAACGACAACAGTGATACATTATTATAATAAAATCAGTGAAACGAATCCACAAATGAATGAATGAATGAATAAATAAGTAAATCCACAAATTTCAATATACGGGTAGAATAATATAACACACACAAACACACACACAGTATTCCAAAGAAAATAAGCTACATACATTATATTTACAGGAAACAAGGCGTATTTATAATAACATACTGTCTGGAGTTAATGTTAATTTCTTCTATCTCTGTTTCGTTCATCTTTTTATCTTTTTCTCCCCTTCATTTTTCGTTCTCTGTCAGATTCCTCTCTCTCTCTCTCTCTCTCTCTCTCTCTCTCTCTCTCTCTCTCTCTCTCTCTCTCTCTCTCTCTCTCTCTCTCTCTCTCTCTCTAAATAATAATGTGTACGTATTTATGAAATAAAACATTATTCTTTTTATTACTTGATTAATGTCACATGTCAGGGAAGTGACTGAGATAAATAGCTACAATCTCTGAGTTTGAGTCCATAAAACCTATTTGAAAAGTAAAAATAGCAACATCAACAACAAAATATCAGATTAAATATTAAAGTGTTAACAATTGTCATAGTCATTACTACTTCTATAAAAACAAACGCACCCTGAAAACAAAATCATTATAATCCCAACAACAACAACATCTAAAACTACTACTACTACTACTACTACAAACTTCAATAAAATAAATTACAATAAAATAAGTGAAATGTCGGTTGTTATTGTTTTTGTTGTTACTATTATTGTTGTTGTTTTAGTAGTTATTATTATTGTTGTTGTTGTTGTTATTGTTGTTGTTGTTGTTTTTGTAATTATTGTTGTTGATGCTGTTTTTATTATTTTATCCTACAAAGGTTTCACATATGATATGATTCTGAATCATCCACTTTGCATCAACTGACTTTAAACTCTTTACACAGTGTGGTCACTCAAATGTGTATCGAGAACATACATTTCAGATTAGCAGTAAATAATCAATAAGGAATCCAATACTCGAAGACTACAATCCAATATGGCGAAACTATCAAATTACCTGAACATTCTAGTTTTGGGTGTGGCCATGAACTTTAAGAAAGTCGTCTACATACTTACATTTAGTGTCGTTTCCAGGAAAACAGGTTCTGAAGATTCCTTGATTTCGAGAGTGGTAAATTTTCTCAGGTTTGGCATTTTTGCCAACGATCTTCGTTCTATCAACTGTATATTCTAGCCAGTTATCTGTTCCGAACGAAACAGCAATAAATATCAATGAAATGGGTCCCAAGATGGTGGCAATCACGATCAAAGCTGTTGCACATGCCCCCATGATTTGCTGACGAACGTGTAACAACAACCCTTCTTTTCTTTTTTTTTCTGTTTTCTTTTTATAAAAGTAAAATTTAAATCCCTTAGTTAAAACTCGACGAGAAAATCTAGCGGCGGTGGCTTGTTCAGAAGTTGAGCGAAACAGACCGACAACCACTGCGAAATGATAACGCTACCTGACTGACTAGCAACACTACCAGCCCTACCTGAGGTATGCAAAAACCTGTTTCATGCATAACTGAACACCTATTGTCAAGGCGGTCGTATTAAAATATGAAAAGACTGGGAGTATTTATAGACCGGCCTGTCTCGCTGCTGACAACCATCCTGTTTGCTCTCAAGAAACGTGACGTGTTGCCTGGCCGAGAAAGAAGGGACACGAAAACCAAACGTTTACAGTGACATATGGAATCTTCATCAACCGTTTGCACCTGATTTATCGATCTGAGATAGATTTCGTTTCAACAGATTTAATCGTTAATATCGAAGTCAGCAAAATGTTCGAAATATATATGACCTACCATAACAATAAGCAAAGGTATTTTCATATATATATATGTGTGTGTGTGTGTGAAAATATGTGTACGTATGTAGGTATTTACTTACGTATATATGTATGTGTACATAAGTAAATAGGTAGGATAGGTAGGTACGTTTGTTTGCAGATGGATAGGCAGTCACAAATTTAATTTTAATTTTTAATTTCTAAATAATAAACGAAAGTTTAAGAACAAGGATATAACAAATATTTACAATTTAAAAATAAAGGAGACAAAAGCAGTTAACTAGAGACAAAAAAAAATTAAATATATATATATATATATAGAAAGAAAAAAACAAAATAAAACAAATAAAAATGTCGTTGTAAAATTAGTACTCTATAATACTGACGTTTTTACATACGTATAACAAAACATCATGTTGTCCTTATTTCAAGTTACAACACTTTAATTTTTCTTAATGGTAATGCTAGTACGAATGAATGTTTGCTAAACCGTTACGAGAAACGTGAAAGATGATTTTATGAAGATTTTTTAAATATAATATAAAATATAATTTTTGTCAGCTCTTTGCCTGCATTTTCTCATAACACTTTGATTCATGAATAGTGGTTCTTTAGCTGTAAGGAGAATTTCGCGTATATTTCTGTTTGAAACGAGATAGACTCGAACAGAGCTAAACCTGTTTACCGCTCGTCTAAATATCAGGCAACTGCGCCAGGGGCTTTGGCTTGTTAGAAAATATGACGAAAGTGACAAACCAGCTAAAAATATTTCTAATTACGGTGTGGTAATCTCCGTGGTTATATTTATATCACCTTTTAGTGTTTACACTTTCTGACAAAGAAGCTGACGTTTCATTCCGTCATTAATCTGTCTACCAGTCTAGTTGAGTAAACAGTTTTACTGACATTGATTGCCGTCCGAATGCGCTCTTTATACGCCTCTTAAAATTAATAAACGTACATTAGCAGAGTGATATTTATTATTTGCTTTTCTGACGAAAAATTAATCATTTCATATCGCGCTCACTACTAACCCAGACGATGAGAAAGCTCACGCTTGTAATATGGCCGTCTGCTTATTAACGTAGTTTGATTTTTTAATATTTTCAAGGATTTCTATAATAACGTGTTATGATCAGAAGCATTTTACATTCTTTATGTCAAGAGACTAGATCGCAGACGTGAATAACAAATTTTCCTTTTTCAAAATAGCAGAAATGTCGATAGATACTGAAATCTTGATGTACAGACACACATACACACAGACAGCACTGACTCTCTCTCTCTCTCTTTGTATGTATGTATGTATAGATACACAAACACACATATTATTTTTAAATATTCTTCCTCATTTTGTAACAGTTGAATGATTAAATATCACAGCAAACTGTTTTCTGTAGCAGAAGTCACGAGTATGAGGAAGTAGAATTATTCAAATGCTCACTTGTGTGAAATGTATGACGTGTACTGGGGCGAAACCAGCTTTTCTGATGAGGGGGGATCCATGACTAGAAGGGTACCGTAACATTATTCACTACTGACAAATTACACACTGTTCAGATGGACCCATATATAATAGTGCTACAACAGGGACGCTGGCAGAAATATTTTACAGTTTTCTATACATTGACAGAAATTTAAAAATAACCTAAATAAATTTGTAAACAAATTAAAAATCCTAAATAAAAGGTGCACCTCTCAAATTTGACGGGAGTCCGGTCTCTCAGGTATGCTTATAAAATTCATTATTTTCATATTATATATATACACCTCTTTACTTTACCACACACTGATTTTATTTTATTATTCTTTACTTTGAATTATTTCGACTCATAGGTTTCAACATAATATTACAGAATGCACTATGCAAACAATGCCTCCACACTTAAACCGTCGACTTTTCGGGTCAAAACGTGCGTGCGAGTGTTTTTGCCAATCGTTAACGTTCATCGTTTTGGGCAGTGATCACAGTGATCCTGACCAGTGACATAAACTTGTATATAATTTTTCCCCAAGATACAATTCTTCTTCTCAGGTTACTTCTTGTATATCGCCAGCTTGCACCGGGAACATAAAGAATATCTGATAATGCAGAAGTTCCCGGACCATAAAAAAATATCTTACGATCAAAAAAAAAAAAAATATGATCACTAATCATTCTGCCCAGAGCTTATATTTCAGTTCTGATATTTCGAGGTTAAATCCTTGCGGGGGCGGGTCTATTATTAAACTCACGGAGTTTAAGGTTCCCAGAGGAGCCCCCCAAAACGACTTTAGTCCACATTTCTTCACAATTTTAATCAATATCTGATGTCTTTAAATGTTTTAAAAACTGTCATGGAAGAAGATAAGAGCAGTTACCAGGATCTTGTTGGTGACTGCTAACGGCCCCCACATCTGTTCAAGCTTTAGGACCCCAGAAGTTAGGTCCGCCACTGAATCCTTGGAAACAAACTGTGAACCCATCAAGTCTTGCTTTCTCTTAACTGCCGCACAATACTCTGCATTCTCCCCCGAGCAACTGCTCGTTTTAATCAATAATAAAAACATTTATCAAAACTAAATCTATATATCGTTTCACCTTTTAACAGAGGCCAATTTTTAATTTTTTTTAACTATCATTTATCTAGCAGGTTTAAAAACCAAAATGGCGCTCCAGATAAGGTATTAATATATTATTAGTGTGTTTTACTTGACCCCGGACCGTGGTCACGGTGGCTGACTTGAGACAGGATGTTAAGCTGAAATGTTATATCACCTGGTCCACACAACACGATCTGACACAGCTACACATTCATGTCGCGATACACGAGTGTGGTAAGGTATATCTTACGTTTCACTCCAGCGATCCGGAAGACTTCTGTTTGTAAAGTTGTGTGTGTTGTTAAGTATCATGTGTTAGATAATCTCTATTTTCTCACTGTCGTAAACACAGAAACTGGATAATACAGAGAGGTTTTGGATTTTTTTTCCTTCTTTGTACAGTTACGTTGATGAGTGAGGTTTCTGTTACATCTTTTGTTAAATGTAAGATTGTCAGACGAATATCATGTTTTCATTAGTCTTATTACAAGATTACTGAAGACAAATACGAGTCTTAATTAAGTGTTAGATAATCTATATTTTCTTACAGTCTAAAACACAGAAATGGGATCTTTAGGATAATACAGAGAGGTTTTGGATTTTTTCCTTCTTTGTCAAATTTCCTTCATGAGTAAGGTTTCTCTTTCAAGTTTAGTTAAATGTAAGGTTGTCAGGCGAATATCATGTTTTTTTAGTCTTATTACAGGATTACTGAAAGTAAAGATGAGCCTTAATTAAGTGTTAGAAAGATGAACCAATACGTACTGACCGTACAACAAATAAACAACCTTACAGAACACAAACAAAATTATAATTTTTGTGCTAAATTGTTGACGATATTATTAATCATGATTACGATGATGGTGATGACGACGACGATAATGATGATGATGATGGTGATAACAACATTAATAATAATCGTAATAAATAAATAAATAAAAATAATTTATTGTTTTGGTACATTCATTCGATTGCTAGTCATATGAAATGTCCATCATAACGGCTAAAACGACAGCACTAAAACGAAAAAACAAATAAAATAAAAAATAATAATAATAATAATAATAATAATAATTGATAAAATTGAGTTAACTATTCACATTAAGAATTGTTATAAATATAGAGGAATATAATTTGATAAAATATGATTAATAAGCGACAGAGAAAGAAAAATACCTGCAATAATAACAATAATTATGATGATGATGAAGATGATGATGATGATGATGATAATAATAATAATAATTATTATTATTATTATTATTATTATTATTTTATTTTTATTGTTATTATTATTATTATTATTATTATAATTATGATTATTTTATTATTTTATTATTATTATTATTATTATTATTGTTATTATTATTATTATTATTATGCTTTCATATTACGATATGTCTTGCACCTCTAGGCTAACTCACACAGAACAAAAATGACTCGCGTAGTACTGATATTATAACATTTTTACCTTTTGTCAATTAAACATAAGATTATATTTGTTCAAATTAAGCCGTAAAATTCATTTAATATAGCTGAAAATGAGCAGCAGTTCCAAGGAATAAAAAAATGTAGTAAACAGTCTTTGACGCAATTACAGTGATATACTGTCTCCATGATATTTAAAAAAAAAAAAAAAATGTTTTGATGATCTAATACAGTGCTAAAATATTGAATATTTCAACAACAGTATGAAAATACAAGAATTAAATCATTTTTTATTCGAGGGAGACTGTTAACACATTTAAATTATTTTTTGTTAAAGGGATTTTGTAACACGTATTTTTTTATATAACTGTGAAATATATGATTTACGTATTGCAAGCTGCATAACGGTGCTCGGAGGAGAGCCACAGTTAAATTAAAATATCGCGTACAGTTTACATAGCTGACACGTTCATCTGTAACAAGTCCCCGCGGAGTGACATTAGACGTTAAATTTATGATGTATACAGCAGCGACTCGGGTTCAACACTCCGAGTTGTCACCTTTAAATTAATTTTTACAATGAATATTTAATATTGGATACTATTAATGCAATCCAATTAGAATTCGCGATAATTATTAATACAGCACACATGCATGCACACATGCACACAAACACACTTAGATATACACATATTCTCATACACACACCAGTGCACATACATATATGCTCTAACGCACACATACGCACAAACACACACATACAAAGAAAGTAAGACAGTGGTTAGATTAGGTACATGCATTTACTAATAGAGTTATTGATTTTACTGTTCAAGTGACAACATTAGCAGTGACATCACTGCGGTGTGTATTCTTATTTACCACGGGAACAATTTGTTTAGTTTTAATTTTAAATTCTGTCAAAAAAACACCCGAAAACCACAGCAGACAAAATGAAACTCTGAAACCCTTCACCTTGTTGTAACACGAAACATCAGTCTATCTATCTGCTGACTGACTCTAATTGAGATGTTCTATCTGGGCGGCAGAGACTGTTGTCTGATGTGGAAATATTAAGAGAAATAATTGAAAAGGATTCATTTCCCAAGCTAGTTTCCCATCAGTTCACTATCGCTGATCTTTGCCTTCCATGCGATCATTACCCAGTTGCCATTTCATTTGGCCATCGATTCGCCTCGTGTTTTACGACGGTTTTGTTGGACATAAAATTGACTGTTCTTCGATAGCGGTACATGCTTGCTTATAACTGACAATTACTATAAAGCCATCGAAATTTTTAAACATCGTCCTAAAAAATCCTTGAATAAGTGGATTTTAAAAAACTGACATAAAAGTTTTATGAATTATAAAATGAGTTAGTGGCTCCCGATGAGAGTTGTAAAAAGTCGAAATAACTAAATAAACGAATGCAGAAGATAAATATTATTGTAAAGCGATTCTCGCGTGTCTTTGCTTAATTTACAACGCAACATTTGTCAGAATTGTGATGCATACTCAACAGCGGTCATGCGTGTTACGTACTACGTTTTTATGTTGAAATATTTTACACGAGGGAACAGTTAGATGTATTTGTTTTATTTCTGGAGTCAGATGATGATGTATGTCACCTTTTCTTCTCAGTCCTTTAAATTAACTCCAGCTGTGTGCTTCATTCTTAATTATATGTTTTATATAATTACTTGTGTGTAATAATTAGGTATTTTACGAACCATTATTATGTTAAAGTCAGTTATTTCCTATTCTGTATAATAGTTTTTGTGCATCATAATTTTGTTAACGTTAGAGACTGTATGTACCATAATTATGTCAACTTACATAATAGTTGTCAATCATAGTTAAGCTAAGGTTATGAATTACGTATTTTATATAATAGTTTTTGTGTACCACAATTCTGTTCAGATTAGGGATTACGTATTAATTTATGTAACAGGTTTTTATATAATAGTTTTTGTGTATCACAATTCTGTTAACGTAAGGAATTACGTATTAATTTATGTTATGGTTTTTTATATATTAGTTTTTGTGTATCACAATTCTGTTAACGTAAGTGAATACGTATTAATTTATGTAATAGTTTTTTATATAGCAGTTTTTGTGTCACAGTTCTCTTAAGGTTAGGGTTTACGTATTAATTTATGTAATAGTTTTTGTGTACCGTACAGAACTATATTAAGATAGGGCATTATGCATTTTTTTTTATAACAGATGCATATAATAATTACTTTAAGGTTAGGGATTATGTGTTTTGTGTAATAACTGCCCATCATAATTACGTTAAGTTAGGGATTATTTGTTTTATATATGTTTTATATAATAGCTTTGCAACATAATTATGTTGCAGTCAGTGTTTATGTATTTCATATTATTGTCAATAGCTGCATAACATGTAAATCTTCGTGGTTAAAGCAAGAAGTAATGTGCTTTCAGTTAAGACCAGTTATTTTAATTTTTAAATTAAAGTTATTATTAAATTTGTGATTAAATGAATATATATTTACAATAATAAACATACATACATACCTTTATTGAATGTATCTTTCTCTGTCTCTTTTTTTTTTCTATTTGTCTTTCTTTATATTTAACAATCAATTAATCAGACACTGTCTCTCTTTCTCAATCTATCAATCTCTCGTCTCTCTCATTTTTTTCCTCTTAATTCTAAATCCTTATTTAATTCATTCGGAGAAAATAGGTTTTTTTTTTTCTCCTCTAAACAAGATACTGTAACCTTTTACTTCTTTCTTGCTTCAGATATTTGCAAGATTTTTTCTCTTACAATTTACAGACGTTACCAAACAGCCTCTGACCGCGCAACCCAATACAAGAATAAAATAAATTCCCTGCTGAAATTCAGAATGATAGGATCAACAATTGCTCATCGTTAGCCGAGATGGAAATTGTTGTGAGTGAGGCTGTTCTGAAGCAAGTTAATATAACTGTCAGCCTGGCCCACGCTGAAAATATCATTATTAACTAAATAGGCAATCAGCGAGTTTAGCACATAACAGAGATGAGCTTAAAGTAGTACTGCGTTTAGACGACGGACAAGAAGAAGATGATTATGATGAAGAAGAAGAAGAAGAAAAAAAAAAAGAAAAAAAGAAAAAAAAAGAAAGAAGCAGAAGAAGAAAAGAAGAAGAAAGAAAAAGAAAGGAGAAGAAGAAGAAAGAAAGAAAAAGAAGAAAGAAAGAACGAACAAGAAAATGAAGAAAAAGACGAACGAAGAAGAAAAAAGAAAGGATAAGAAGATGAAGAAAAAATAAAGGAGAACAAGACGATGGTGGTATTAAGAGAAAGAAAAAATCTATTGACTTCTTCGACAGTAACATAGTGCATCATTTGCTCTAAAGAATTTAAAGTAAATAATTCAGTTATGTACAGTAATTTGGTAGCCAGCTCCATTATCTATCTGTACATCCATCTAAAATGTCTCGTCCTTCATTTGTCTTTCATTCGTCCTACTAAATTCTGTTTATTTTGCTAATACGTATATTCAGCTTTTTTATCCATCCATCCATCGTTGAATTTAAATTTTGTATGTTTCATTTTACATACACGATGAATCAAAAATAAATAAATTAATTAATTAATTAAAAATAATAATAATAATGATTATGAAGATGATGATGGCGATGATAATAATAATGATATAGAGGATGATGATAATAATAATAATAATAATTAATTTAGTTTAAAAACAAACAAAAAAACAACGCCAGTTCTCTCTAAATTTCTCGTTTTCACCACAGCGAAGAAGTGAATATGGACCACGAGTTCACTTTTCGTCTAAAAATAAACGCAGTAACGAGATTTGACACGTAAGAATCTTAATTCAATTCCCAACCATTTCTAGTGGAATCAGCAACTCTGAGATTAACTCCTGGAGATTGTTTCCAATTTGAAAACCGGCTGGAGTGTTCTGATTGTTCTTTTTTTTTTCTTTTCTTTTCTTTCTCTGTGTTGTCCACTGATTGGTCAAATTACGTGTAATAACTACAGCGAGATGTAGACACGACATTTAAACGTCTTCTTTTTTTTTTTATTTATTTTTTATTTATTTTTTTCTTTCAAGAGCAGGAATGTCTCGATGTTTTTGTCTCAAAGGTCTGTTGATCTGTTATCGTTTGCTGTTTCGATTGCTTTATTTCTTCTTTAACGTTTATGGCCTACGTTTTCTAACACAGTATTTCGCGAAACCTTTTAAAGTTGTTTATAATGCACAAAACCATTGAGAAGTGAATGTTTTGATTCACAGTGTTATGTAATGCTTTGGAGCGCTATTTTAAAAATCCCAGTAATAACAATAATAATAATAATAAGAAGAAGAAGAAGAAGAAGAAGAAGAAGAAGAAGAAAAATAATAATAAATAAAATAAAATAAAATAAAATAAAATAAAATAAAATAAAATAATTAAATTAAAAACAATCAAAAGAAAGAAATTAAAGTCATAATAAAAACATTTAAAAAAAAAAAGTAAAATTAATCCCATCCTTGACAAACGGAAAATAATAAACAACGTAAATAATAAAGAAGAAATAAAAACAATAAAAATACGAAGTAAAAAAAAACGAAAAAAAAACAACAACACGAAAACACCCCTTTTTTGTCTCCCCGAAAATTCTAACCTGAAATGTTTTCATACAGCAATAGAAAGACAGGCAGCCTTCAGCAGTAAGAACTATTGATTGTCTATTCAAAGTAAATTAATACTCGAGCTAAAAGCCAAAGGTTTACGGAATTCATTTCACAGATAATCTGCAATTCATCATGGTTCATTAAGAATTATCTAAATCGTGTGATTATCTCCCTCAAGTACTTCACTCATAATGAAACAAGGCCGGGCGCGTTTATAAAAAAAAAAAAAAAAAAAAAAATTCCTTTATGTCTGCATGTTTTAACCCGACGCCAAATTTGTAGCAAATCGACGAAGCATTTATCTACGTGAAGTATCGCTGGTAGTCAGTCCACAACGATTTACTTACAATCGATTTTGGGAAGTTGATTTTCACCCTGACTATTTTCTTGATTAATCTTGCTAACTGGTACCGTTTGAAATGTGACTTAATTTTAAAATGACTTAAAAAAAAAAAAAAAAAAAAAAAAAAAAAAAAAAATCAACAAACTATACACTTTTTTCTTCTTTTTTTTCTCCAAGTTTTGTTTGTTTTCTTTTAATGTTTGTATGTTATGTGTGAATGTATGTATGTATGTATGTATGTATGTATGTGTGTGTGTGTGTATGTATGTATGTGTATATGTGTTGTATGTGTGTGTATGTATGTATGTATGTATGTATGTATGTATGTATGTACGTATGAATTAATGTGTGTATGTATGAATGGATATATATATATATATATATATATATATATATATATATATATGAGAGAGACAGAGAGACAGACATAATGGCGACGGAGAGAGAGAGAAAGTGTTTGTTATACTGTGTGATATATTCGCTGTAGAGTTCTGGTTTTGATAAAAAGGTTAGACAAACACTGAAGTGTACAGTAATTTGATCTGTTGTCTGACACACTTGACGTGTCCAGCTCTGCACAGTCCACCTGACACATTTCTCTGTTTGTATTCAATTCTGCATGCCTCGAATCATCCTTCCACTGTTAACTTTATTTGTTCAGCGGGAGGATCTGGCGTAGTTCGGCTGGAGAGCAAACTCACAGTGGATTTAATGGTATTTGCACACATGTAGATCTAGCACGTTCGTGTAGCATGAAACTTTTATAATTAGCAGCCTTCATAATAAACAAATAAACTCTGAACTGAAGATAAATATACAAAAACATAAAGTCTGAACTAATGTGAGATATGTAACTGCTGACCTCTGTATTAAATTCATGATAATATCAGAAATCATTAATCAGATGTCTTTGTAAAATAGGTATTTCGTAATTTCTGAATAAAATACATAAACACTAACCTCCACGTAGCAGACATATCTACTGACCTCACAAAAAACTACTGATCTAAATGTAACAGACATATCTACTGACCTCACACAAAACTACTGATCTAAATGTAACAGACATATCTACTGACCTCACACAAAACTACTGATCTAAATGTAACAGACATATCTACTGACCTCACACAAAACTACTGATCTAAATGTAACAAATATCTACTGACCTCTAAAATGTAACAGACATATCTACTGACCTCACACAAAACTACTGATCTAAATGTAACAGACATATCTACTGATTTCACACAAAACTACTGATCTAAATGTAACAGACATATTTACTGACCTCACACAAAACTACTGATCTAAATGTAACAGACATATCTACTGATTTCACACAAAACTACTGATCTAAATGTAACAGACATATCTACTGATTTCACACAAAACTACTGATCTAAATGTAACAGACATATCTATTGATTTCACACAAAACTACT
Source organism: Chrysomallon squamiferum (assembly GCA_012295275.1). Taxonomy (NCBI): domain Eukaryota; kingdom Metazoa; phylum Mollusca; class Gastropoda; order Neomphalida; family Peltospiridae; genus Chrysomallon; species Chrysomallon squamiferum. The sequence continues at coordinate 20,975,792 of CM022679.1, forward strand.
GATCTAAATATAACAGACATATCTACTGATTTCACAGTAGAAACGTCACAAATTAATTTATGCTAAAACAAAAATGCGAGATGGCAACCGTAATCATTAAACTTATATTGTACAATGGTTTTGAATGATATTTTGGACATAACTCGATTATTTCTAAGTTTCACACGGTGATTTACATCTTACAAGAACAGAGTGTGTCACCGAGGCCAGACATTTCAGACATCTATAAACACCGAGTAACGCACTCGTTTTTATTTTTATTACTGTTGGATCTTGCTAAACATTCATTTATTTATTCATTTATAGACAAAACGTTTAAGTATTAGAGATCTCAATAAATAAAAAAATCCGATATTTCTTTAAACAAAACCTCTTAACGAAATACGCGCGTCACTCTTCAAGGCCGGCGGTTTTTCGATCTCGAAATCCAGTTGCAAGTGAAGTCTTCTAGTATTAATTTCGTTCGGGCCGTCAACGTTTTTTTTCCTGACAACTGAGAACGGAGCATCATGCCTCAAAGACGACAGGAGGACTGATGCTGTAAGTAATGTGATCAGGAGAATGCATTTCGCGAATTAAACAGAGCGACACGTCTCCGATGTGATGCCAGGTATCTTTAACGCAGCACTCTGTCTTCATGAGACAAATCCAGATATCGCTAACAACAAGGCGTCTGTGAGTGCAAGATGTCCAGATAATCAGCCAATCATTCAGCTCCTGGCTTGGTAATTTTCATACGTTAGATTAACTCACTAACGCGGACTAGACAGACGACTACTTTCAACTTCTATTTATGTCAGTCATGCAGATAAATTTATTACCAGTGACAGAAATATTTTGTATGATTATGAAATAAAACAGAAGACACAAAGGAAAATGATTCTGCAACGAAGCTTATACCATCTTCTTAAATTCTGTCAGCTTGTTAATAAAAGCGACGCTTTATGGATATCACTTTCAAATTCCGTTCATCCATCTGTCTATCACTTTGTTTGTGACAACCAACCAACAAGACATCCAACCCTTTTACCGTCCATCCATCCTTTCATCCGTCAGTCACCCAATTATCCATTATCTCTTCACCTTTTCATTCAAAATCCATATTAGGTATTTGACAATATCTTACTCTTGGCAATAAAGTCATGTATCGAAGGGAATTAATAAAGGTGGATCTTATCGTTCTCGTTAACCGAAATAGCCGATGTTTACACTGCACTAGAGTATCCATAAAACATCACTGATATTTAAATACCAAAACTTAATGTCGTCATCTGTCAAATAAACAAAACCGCTAAGAATACAAATGTAACCTAGCATTCTTGCAGATAAATAATAAATAACATATAAATATAAAATAATCTAAATAAATAATACAAAAAAATAATAAATAAAACGCACAAAATAATATGAAAGTAATATAATTAAACAATAAAAAAAAAAAAAAAAAAAAACAACAACATTTAAATAACATAAAATATATATATATATATATATATAATAATTTAAAAAATAAATAAAAAGATTAAATAATAAAAGTGGCATCCTTCTCGAGAATGTCTGAACTGTAGAAGACTTTAATGTTTGTGAAATGTGTCGCTGAATAATGTAACATGACGCTTTTCTATAAAAATCTTGTTCAGTTAGTATCAAACAGTTATTATCAGTTTATGCTGCTTCGGCTTCGTAAAACAATAAATAAAATAGACAGGCCTGAGTGGTCGTTTTACAGCCAGCAGATCATTTTGAAAAGTTTACTGGTTGGACACTTCTTCACCTATTGACATGAAAAAGTGAAAAAGAAACACTTAATAATAATATTTAAAAAAAAAAAAAAAAAAAAAAGTTATGTATTTTTCATCGTAAAGAAAATTTAGTTTCAATGATATTAATTTAATTTAAACCAAAAAAATAATAATAAAAAATAACAATCCTAAAAGCCACCAACAAAACAAAACACAAACAAAAAAAACAAACAAACAACAGCAAAACATCAGTCATAATAATTGCTGTTAGCGGTTAGAGCGGTTAGAGCGGTTAGAGCAATACTGATAGTAATTTCAACACAAGAAGTAATAGAAGTTGTTGTTGTAGTAGTAGTGGTAGTAGTAGTAGTAATAGTAGTAATAATAATAGTTTTAATAAAAAGTGCAACAGTTGCAGTTGTTGCAGTTGTTGCTGCTTTGTAATTTGGAAGGTAGAAAAAGTGAAGACGATATTGCCGCTGTTCTAACTGTTGGTATTCGTGTAATCATTTTTATTTTTATTTATTTAAAAAAAAATTTTTATTCGTAATTAAATTACAAAATAATACACGTAATTTAATTGTATATCACCACAACTCACTAACATCTCTATGCAGCATCCCTATTAGGAAAATTCAGCATATTAATTTCCCACGTTTTACAAGTGTTGGTATTAATCGATAGACGCACATTGTCCGGCGGGCAGTCTTCCATTCTAAACGAGTGACTTGGGATTCCTCTCTGCGCTACGTTTAACTGGTACTGATATCTACAATAAGAAGTACTCTTCTTCTTAATAACAGACAATGCCGTAGAAAACTATTGTTGTTAGCGCAAGAGCGAGCCACTGTCAAATACCATTAGTCAATGTTTCGGTCAGTTTGTTGTTAATGGTTTTATTAGCGGCATTAACAGAATCATGCTTCTGCGTCTTCGACGGGCAGATGGGCCGGATGAAGAAGAAACAATTTTTTTGTCAAGACTAAACTTGTAACTAGGCTATGTATAGCTCGACAGCGAAAGACAAGTGTTTTAATTTGGAGAACTGTCTCGTTGCTTGATGGACCAAACGAACACTGGGTGGTAGGTGTAACTCCCCTGATGCCATTCGTTAATGGACTAAAGATCGACCGGTACTCGGCAAAGAAGAGGGAAGTTCTGTTTTAGCGGTATAAAAAGAAGCAGGGGTGTTTCTAGAACAACCGAAAACTGCTAATGTCTCTGTCACGTAGCGAAACGTAACTTTTAAAGAGCGCGACTCGGTTAACGTGACGACGCTAGGAAGATGCCCGGCAGTCCTCTTGGAGCTTTCCGCGGAAACAGCTGTCTGGCAGCGGTCGTGGGATGAAGAGGTGAAACATTCTCGTGTCTAACTGCAAGGTAGGAGTAAACAGAAACTAGGCTCTGGATGGTATTTATTTACTTGTTTCTTGTCTGTTGACTGTTCAGTTAACTTCACACACACGCACACGCACACACACACACATACACTTATGTTTTTGTTTAAATGTTTTATATCTTTTATTATTTCAAAAGTAAACAATTTATAAATAAAGATTACTATACATGTACATATATATATATAATTTTATTTGTATATTTGTTTATTTTAAAAATATTTTAGCTTGTTTTCATATCATAAATAACCTCTTTAAAAAGTTATAGTTTATTTATTTCTATACTATTTATTTAACTGTTTACATATTTTTCAATTTTTTTTTTTTTCTTTATTTTTTATTAATTGCTTTCTTTGTTTATTAATTTAATTTGATTTAATTTAATTTAATTTTTTTTTATTTTATTTTATTTAATTTTATTTAATTTTATTTAATTTTTTTATTTTCAGTTTATTTACTTTATTTACTATCCACTCACTTGCTCATTGCTTTATTTATTTAGACGCATACATTGTCTAGTTAATTATTTATAGTGACATTTGTAGTCACTTAGGTTTAGTTAAATATTTAGACTTTATTAATAAAATAGTTTTGGACGGTTCAAGGTTGGACCGGAATATCAGAAAGAGGACGCCATGACTATTTTGAAATATGAAAATATGAAATGAGTTTTATTGTAAGTAAAAAAAAAAATAATAATAAAAAAGATAAATAAATAAAAAACAAACAAATGTTTCTTAGAAAGTATACGCAGCCTTAGAAAGTTAGATGCAGCACTTTCTGGATCGGGAAATAATTATATCTGAAATTAAATGTTTAAATTGTGTCATGACATTTTCTGAAACGATGTTTTGTATTTCAGTTTAAAGATAAAAAAAATGTGTTTTGTTTTTTTTCGTTAAGATTTTGTCGTTGTTTTTTTTTTTTTTTTTTTTTTTTGTTGTGTTTGTTTTTTTTTTTGTGTGTTTGTGTTCTTGTTGTTTTAATTTACATCTTTTTATTTTTTTTTTTTTTTTTTGTTTTAATGATCTGCTCTGGAACATTTCTGTTGAACTTGTATTGTTATTTGAATGAACGTAAACAAAAATGTGTTTTATAAGCGCTGAACACGAAACGATAACTATTGATTTGTATCTACATTCGCCTGTGGCTGAAGCACGCTATTTTGGTAACCTTTGAAGATCTTTAAGTGACATCATTTTGCTTATAGCCATGAGAAAAAAAAAAAGAAGGAATACGTATGTATATATATATATGTATGTATTATCTATGTAACTGAAATATCAAAAAATACAAAAAATAAATTAAAACTCATGGCTGGAATATTATTATTCAGTTACACAAAAGCTCTAAAAGATTAGCTAAAAGTGTAATTTTACAATTCTACAACTATTATTATAGTTATTGTATTTAAAAGCACAAGCAGATATTTATGTTTGATATAGTAATCACTGTTTGAGAACAGTAACAGTCATTACTCCACGGATTGCTCTTGTCGAGGAGGAAGTAATGAATCTTTTTACATGCACCTTATCTTTAATATCATGACCTTTGTTAACAAAACAAAAAGAAAAAGAAAAAGAAAATTTTAAAATTTATAAAAAAATTATCCTTTAAGCTTCCGGCTTGAACCGGTACACCATGTTCAGTTTTATGGTGTATTTTATTTTATAAAATATTTTTAATCTGAAAAGAAAGTAGGACAAAAATATAAAGAATTTGATAATAAAAGTGAAATATTTCAGTTATTGTTTTACGTTGAAACCAGCATGCTTTCCAACGATCCGACAGCAGTTTATTTATAAATTCGTACACAAGGGAACTCACTCGCTATTTGCGTACTCTGTGATCTTTACTGGTGCCTCACGTTCGCAGTTCTGGCTCTGTCAGGACGGAAATACATGTGTTGTGGTTATATGTAATAATGAACCGTGGTTTATGTCATTAAGTCTTGGAAGCGGTTCCTTGAAAAAATATTCTGATTCGGTTGTTTATTAATAATATTCAGACATGGTTGTTTGTAGATAATATTCAGACATGGTTGTTTGTTGATAATATTCAGACATGGTTGTTTGTAGATAATATTTAGACATGGTTGTTTATATATAATATTCTGATACGGTTGTTTGTTGATAATATTCAGACATGGTTGTTTGTAGATAATATTTAGACATGGTTGTTTATATATAATATTCTGATACGGTTGTTTGTTGATAATATTCAGACATGGTTGTTTGTAGATAATATTCTGATACGGTTGTTTGTTGATAATATTCAGACATGTTGTTTATATCTAATATTCTGATACCGTTGTTTGTTGATAATATTCAGACATGGTTGTTTGTTGCTAATATTCTGACATGGTTGTTTATATATAATATTCTGATACGGTTGTTTGTTGATAATATTCAGACATGGGTGTTTGTAGATAATATTCAGACATGGTTGTTTGTAGATAATATTCAGACATGGTTGTTTGTTGATAATATTCAGACATGGTTGTTTGTTGATAATATTCAGACATAGTTGTTTGTAGATAATATTCAGACATAGCTGTTTGTAGATAATATTCTGATACGGTTGTTTGTTGATAATATTCACACATGGTTGTTTGAGATAATATTCTGGCACGGTTTTTTTGTAGATGATACTGAGACATGTTTATCGGTAATGTTCAGAATTTGTTATGTGTAATTTCACATTTTGTCTTTAATACTGAGAAATCTGTTACTAATGTGACCATCTCTGGTATTCATCTTGTCTTTAATACCCATTAACTACATCTATTAACTAGCTATTATTCAGACATTGTTATCACAAACTCTCTCTCTCTCTCTCTCTCTCTCTCTCTCTCTCTCTCTCTCTCTCTCTCTCTCTCTCTCTCTCTCTCTCTCTCTCTCATATCAAATATGCATCATTCGCTAACATTTATACTTGGTACAAGTAACAGACATAACATCCGTACTTGAATATTATGTCTAATATTGAAGATATCCTTAATTAATATTGAAACGTAACTATCTTTGATATCCAAACATTATCGTTCACACTCAGACATGGCTATCTGTAATATTCATACATTGATATCTGCAGTATTCAAATACCGTTTTCTCTAACAGTGAGATAACTGTAATTAACTCTCTGTTATCTAGACGTTTATTAAACGTTTAGTATTCTGAAGCCCTCCATCGGTAATTAATATTTTCACATGGCTCTGTCTACTGAATAACCAAGCGTTGTTTATCTGAGTTTGTCACCCTAACTACTTATCCGTAATCTCTATTCAGAGAAACGCATATTTAACTGTTATCCCGACAAGGACACAAGATTAGCCAGGGAAGAGTCGGCTACGGCGGGATTACTCGGCTAATTTCTGATTCAATGCCGGGATTACGACTCCAGCCAGTCCTGCAGTGCCCAGTGGTCTGCGCGGCCCGGTCAAGGTCATTGCGTAGACACTGAACGAATCAGCGCTATCCTTTCTGCAGGGAAGTGAAAGAATGTAAAAAGATCTGTTGTTGATGAACAATCCCAAGAGAAAAGCTTAAATGTTGTGTTTGTTCTTCTTTTTTTTTTTTTTTTTTTTTTTTTTTTTTTCACTAGAACAGGAATATTTAATAGAGCTTTTTCTTCCGTGATTAGTGGTTTGACATTAAGAACGTTTATTTTATTTTTTTTTTTTTTTTTGTTAACATAATCAGATTTTTATATTTATTTTTATTACTGTTGTTGCTTTTATTATTGTTGTTAATGCTGTTGTTGTTATTGTTTATTATTATTATTATTATTATTATTATTATTATTATTATTATATTTCTTGTATATATATGTCGTGTATGTACTAGTTCGTTTTTTTTTTTTTTTTTTTTTATATGGATTTTGTATATATGTGTGTATATGCGTATTTATGTATTTATGAATTAATGCATCTGTCTGATCAGGTGTTTGAATATGCACTTCCGGGTATCTATGTACGTCTGCATACAGTATGTCCATACATTATAGGTACTTGTATCCATGCGTGTATGTGTATATATATATATATGTATGTATAGCTACAACGTAGTGATGCATATATGGGTTTTTCTGCTTATTTGTGCGTACATGTTTTGTTTTCTTATGCATACGTGTTTGCATGTTCATATATGTCGATATGTGTGTGTACGAGCACCTGTTTGTATGCTTTTGTTTTCGTACATGTCTGTATGTGTGTGTGTGTGTGTTTTTTTTTGGGGGTTACTATTTGTGTATTTATGTGTTTTTCTATGTGTGTGTTTGTATATGTTTATGCACAATAAGAATTTTTTGGTGGTATGTTGCTTGTTTGTATATTCATAGGGTTGTTTGAATATGTTGTATGCTTGTGTGTATGTATATATATATATATACACATGACTGTGTATGTATGTGTGTATATATGTGTTTGAATCCACGATAAAAGATGACCCGGTTCAATGGTTGGTAAGACAGAAAACAGATCCCAGCAGATCAGTTAACAGCGATGTTCCGTGTGATTACGTATTCTGATATCGCATGTTGTGTTTTCTTTCTCAGTGGACACGATTTTTGAGAGATAAAGTTTTTTTGACTGGGTTATTTTTTTTCTGTTTTAAAGCCTTTGGCTGGAGTTACAGCCTTTATCGAAGCCTTCTGCTTCAGTATGGTATATATCGTAGAAATACTACGATCGTGCTGCCTAGCCAAGTCCGCTACATGCACACCTTGCTCATGTTTTTCTATGATTTCATGCTTTAATTCAAAGGACAAATCCGCTTCTTCTTCTCAGCAATGTCCTTTGCACTCACATTCATAGTCCGAAATTATTTTTTTGGCAAAATACTGCACAAAACGCTAACACAACACAACAGAGATGCTTCCGCGGCGAGGTAACCACGTGAAGCAACGAGTGAGACGCGGGATGCTGGCCGGATGTTGTGTTGTTCGTTGCGCCAACTAGCGGCGGCGTATCTGAAGCTCGCTCGTAACTGGGATTTTGGCTTGCAACTCAAAGCTTTTAACTCGGAAAACTAGTAAGTTTGGGCCCTCGTATCTATATTAGTTTTATTTTAAATAATAATAATTTTAAAAAAAACTATTATATAGCCGTATTTTTTTTTTTTTTTTTTTGTTAGTAATCGATTCGGGTAATTTCGTTCGGAAATTTTAGAGGGAATTACATAACACCCGTATTTTGCAGCCCTTCGTCCACAGATGATTATTTATTTATTTATTTAGTTAGTTAGTTAGTCAGTTAGTCAGTTAGTTAGTTATTTATTTATTTATGTTCTAGCAGTTATTGATATGAATAGCGAGTCCAGAATGTTGTAATCTTGACCGCCAGCAATTTGCAAGCAGAAATAATGTCAGTGTTACGATGTGCATATATATACGTATGTTTGGATACTAAATGTGCACTGGAAGAAATCCAATAAAAAACAAAACAATAAATAACCACATTTATATTCACTCGAACTGTATATGGTAAATACACACATAGATACACTAAAGGATTAAACACAAACATAAGACAGTGTCCCACATAAAATGTTATCCCCAGATCGAGAATAACGATTTCTCAGAACTAAACGAATTTCCCTTAGTTGAAGATTGTTTCTGGGATCCAGTATGGCTTTTCTTTAGAGTGCATCAGTCCTCGATCTGAAAAGATAAAAAATCCGAATGGAATTGAAAAATTCCAGAACAGAATACAATTCACTGAACATCTTGTAAATATGTTGCTCATGTATAGTGCGATATTGTATTAAGTTTGAATAATTTTAGAAGACATTTTGAATGTTAAGAGCTTTTGTGCTTGTCCTATATTTATCATTATCATCAACATCACTTTGTAGCCTTAAAATAACTGTAGTTCTTAAAATTGTATAAAGCTCTTGATAATTCATGTTGTTTTTAAATGAATTTTTTAAGGCATGAATTGTAACACATTCTCTATGTAATCTACCATTCTCTCTGCTTCTCTCTCTCTCTCTCTCTCTCTCTCTCTCTCTCTCTCTCTCTCTCTCTCTCTCTCTCTCTCTCTCTCTCTCTCTCTCTCTCTCTCTCTCTCTCTCTCTAAGTTTTTATCATTTTTTTCTTTCTAACCTTAATTATATGAATGACAAGCTTAGGCATAAAAATGTCAGAAAAGAAACATATCTTAAAATAACAATCAACGAAATTCACGATTGTGATTTAGTAGACAAATGAACGCTGATTTGAACTCAGTGCTCAGACTCGCCAGCGTGTCAAACAAGCCTCGGTTTAGCGACTGGACCTCGTTATGACCAAGCTTCTCATATCTTCTAATCAACTACCGTCGATTTCCTAATAACATTTTTCTCAATTGCTCGGTTAGTAAGATCGATGCGCACCCTTTCTGACATAAATAAAATTTTATCTTTGTCAGTGACTTTAAGTTAATTATCTTTTCCTTCTTTATTTTCTTTATTTGTTTCTTTCTTTTCTTTTCTTTTTCTTTATTTCCATTTGTCTCTGTCTCTTTAATTATTTCTTTCCAGACAAAAACGATCTGCGTAATAAAGATTCATGCAGAATCAATACTAGCTAGAAGTAAATTAGAGAGAGAGAGAGAGAGAGAGAGAGAGAGAGAGAGAGAGAGAGAGAGAGAGAGAGAGAGAGAGAGAGAGAGAGAGAACGAGGGATGAGAGGATAAAAAAGATATTTAGTGACAATCAGGGAAAAAGGGAAGGAGAAATTTGCACATGAACAACTATTTGTTAAAAGATAAATAAATAATATCGCTAATACTGCTAATACATAACACACATACAGCTTTGATTTATGCATAAAATCACGCTGGATATCAGTTAATCTTAAATATAAAACTTGGTATCAACGTCATAATCTATGTAATTATTGTTATTGTGCCTTAATGGCTAATAATCATCTTTATTTTTGCCTAGCGATATTTTACACAAACGTAACGTAACATCCATTTACGAATCATTAATACCAATATAATTTTCTGTTTCGGCTGATGCTTTAAAATAATAAATATTTTTGTTTCACGAATCTTACTGAACAGTCACTTTACAAAGAAATGCAGCAGAATACAACGGTACAAACGGTTAATGACTGATAGGAATTTCAACATTATTCTTCTTTATCAATATTCATTTCAGTATCTTGTTAATACAGAAGCAGATGGCTGTGATGAGGGGGTCAATAGTTGATGCTGTTGGAATTTCGATTAACGAACATGTACGGATGATTTTGCCGTTGTCAGTGATCAGTAGGAGAGTGATTAGATGTACAACTGTTTAGTGCATTTGAAAGCAATCAAGTCTTTATCAAATCGGTTGATAAACACTACAATAGGGTCTCTCCTTGCCCACTAAGTTATCAATTTAAAATCGGCCATTACCCTCAACCTGGGGGAATTTAAAGCAAATTTGTTTTCTCGAGAAATCAGATCTCTGTTTAATGATCGCTCAAAGTGTTTCGCGTTCGGGGTTATTTCTGAAAGACTCGTCCGTTTTCGTTTTGTCACTTTATTTCTGCCGTTCCAGCCAATAGTTATTGACGTAGAAGTTCATGCTAGTGAAAAAAAAGAGAAGAAAAAACAACAAAAAACGAGTGGCGCAGAGATACAAGAATAGACATGATTATCAGGTGAATGCTGTGAATTGACAGTAATGGATGACACTGTTTTGAAATTCATCTGTACTGAAATAACATGATAGAATTCACAGAGGATCCTGGAGCGATCGGCACTAACATATAACTAGTTTCGACCATAAAACACACATGTATATATGTCAATAAAAAAAGGACACGTACACAAATGTTGAACAATTTTTTTATACTCTCTCTCTCTCTCTCTCTCTCTCTCTCTCTCTATGAGTAACACAATTTTGAGCACATTTAATGAAGATAGCTAAATTAATAATAATATATCTGAAATAATATATAAGCTTAGGTTGATAAATATGCATGAGTGTGAAATACATACACGATTGTTAATTAAATTATTATTATTATTATTATCATTATAATAATAATTATTATTATTATTATTATTATTATTATTATTATTATTTTCATTATTATTATTACTATTGTTGTTGTTATTTTTTTACTATGTTCATTTTCATTATTATTGTTGTTGTTGTTGTTGTTGTTGTTGTTGTTGTTGTTGTTGTTGTTGTTGTTGTTATTATTATTATTATTATTATTATTATTATTATTAACATGCTGTTAGTTCCAGAGTTTAGACACTTCTAGATAAAAGGCAGATAACCTAATATGCTTCACCTGAGGATGGCGCAAATTAGAACTTGAAAAATAAAATATGATAAAAGATCACATATTTTTCTCGGTCTGTATGTGGGAGATAAAAACAATGGTAACAAAGAGAATAAATCTGACTTTAATTATTAAACGGTTAAAGATCTCAAATTGCTTTTGTTGGCAGGTCTACATCTTTCCATGGCTGCCTACAAATGCATTATCATTCTCCATGGAATTACTCGCAGCCAAAATTGTTTTTAAAATTAGGTTTCTGTTTTTGCAGCCGGAGACATTCTTTGCAACGGCGAAGTGCTTTGACAACAGATAGCTAAATTAAATTGTTGGAGAGATAAAATAATAAAAAAATAAAATTAACAATAACAAAAAAGACCAAAAAAAAAAAGTAAAAAAAATAAATAAATAAAATAAAACAAAAGAAGAAACAGAACGATAAATACAATTGTTTACTTTTCTTTCTTCTTTTCTTATAACCTTTTTTATTTCTTCCTCTTCTTCTTTTCTTTTTTATTTAAATTATTTTTTAAATAAATTTTTTAGAGTATTTAATTTCAAATTGCCTATCGTTCAGCGATGTATCTATTATCCAGACGTTTTGCACTTTGTAAGGGAATAACTTGGTAACGAAGTCGAATCGATACGAATCGACCGCTAAACTCTTTCAGTGCGAGAACGGATACAGCCGAACGCTAGCCTCGTGAGAGACGAGCGAAGTTACGATGATGTAAAAACGTCCATTTAGCCCTCTCAGAGTGAGAAAGAAACAATTTTCAGCACCACACAGCCAGCTTGACTCGTATTACCATATAGAACAGTCTGCTGCGGTGGTCTCTGTTTTCTCACACAAACACCAATTTCTCCCGAGACCCGCAGATTCCACTTACATAATTCAAAGTGTACCAGCCCACTCCCTTACACCTCTAAATGAAAAATCAATTCCTCGGACCATCAGTCACTTCATTACCTCTGACAATTGAAAATGGCGCATGCGAGTTTTCGAAAAACCCACAAAAAAACAACAAAAAAAACAAAAAAGAAAGAAAGAAAACAAGAACAAGAACAAGGAAGAAAGAATAAGAAACAAACCTGAATCTGGTAAAACTAGCTAAGCTGTGTTTTGATGAATATTCATGAGTTAGAAAAACAGACACGCGGCTGTTAATTTTCATCCCGATGAAACGAAACCAGAAACTACCTTAATAACAGAGATATGTTTGCGTTCCAGACTTAATCAAATAAAGACAAATAACGCCACTGCCATTTCTCCATCACTCTCTACTAATTACTGTTGTTTTTCAGAGCATGGCACGAATCACTTGGTGAACGTTACCGCTGAGGCGCTATTCTCCCGTTGTCTCTCACTCGACCTCCCAGCCATGCGCTGCAGCGTGCACGCTCTCACGTGGATTATGTTCTTGTTCGGAGCTCTGACGTCCATCACGCTGTGTCTGGCGGTGTCCACGGACTCGTGGATACTCATGCGAGAACTCATCATCTCCGTCAGAGACATCAACGGCACGATGATAAAACTCAATCCTCACATGTGGATGATTACGTGGACCGGTCTGTGGAAATTCTGTGTGCAGGCCGACCTAGGTAATAATGTTAAATTTGCACGTGTCTCTCTCTCTCTACTCTAGTCTTCGTTAATCTGTTTCTGTCTTCTGTTTTGTGCATCACTCACTAACTGTATGGTTTTGGGTTATTATATTTTTTTTCTCACTCATTCACTCAACCTCTCTTTTACTCACTTACAAACTCACCCATTCTCCTACTCATTCACTCACACATCCACTTGTTTGCCTCTCCTATCACTCACCAAATCCTCTTCTTTAATCCTCTTCATTCCCTCACCCATTCACTTACTCTCTCACTCACCGTCTTTCACTCACTCACTCACCCATTTACTTGCTCATCCTCCCCCATGCACTCACTCATAATCGCTTTCTCTCTCTATCTCTCCACTTCTCTGATATTTTAATGGTTTTTTGTAACTTTTCGCATCTACTGCCATAATCTACGTCTAAGGCCACTAAAATATACTTTTATGTTTTTCGCTAGGTTCATTAGACATAGAAGCAATAACGACATGTCAGCCAGTTAATTACCAACTGGACGAAACAGGACGCGAAAGCGGAGCAGTTACATCAATGACTATAATAGGTATGAATTAAATAACCACGACGCTATGTTTACACGATGATACATAATCAGCCAGACAGAGAGACAAAGAGAAAGACAGACGTTCAGATGGCAGTCAGCCAGAAAGAGAGATTACACGAAGCGATAGATAAATAAATAGATAGGAAAATAGATATATAGAATGACATAACGATAGGTCCATTAATATACTGACTGACATATATATATATATGTATAGGTAGATATATAGGTAAGTTGGTAGATAATTTGATATATTTGTAGGTTGAGGAATACAGCATCAGAAAAAAAAGAGGAAAAGATATAACAACAATTGCATTACTACTTTTCCCACTCTACTTTACCACTACGACTACAACTACTACTATTCACAGAATGACTATAACTACTACTATTACTGCATATACTACTACTAATGCTGCTATTGCTGTTGCTACTGTTGCTGCTATTACTACTACTAAAAATACAACTATTAGTATAACTACATCTCCTCCTACTATTACTACAGTTATTAGAATAAGTACTACTATTACTACTACAGCAACTACTACTACTACTGTTACTGCTAATACAACAAACACAATAGCCACTGCTACTACTACCACTATTATTGCTATCAATGTAACCATTACCGCTAATACTAATATTAATAATGGTGGTTTTTAATTGCAACAAATGTTTTGTTTAAAGCATTTTATAAAATAAGAGCTTATTTGCTGGGTAAACGAATCCTTTTTGACTATCACCCGTTCCAACCAGTATCTCGCAAATCATTTATCGAAAGTCATGTTATATAGCGCTTTTTTTTTTATCGTATCATCATTATAAAATAAACATATAATTGATATACCTAATGACTGTTACTAATGATTCTTGCCAGTGAATGATAACGCTGTTATTATATGCAACTAATTTAAAATATGCTTTGCTTTCAAAATATCTCAAGTGTTTTAAATGAAGGGAAATAACTCTAAACTTTTGTGGTACATTTTTTTCAAAAATTATTATTATTTTTATTGTTATTTTAAAATGTTTTTAAGCTTTACACTTTCTTTTAGCTTGTTTGTTTCCACCAGTTTCTAATCGGTGGAATAATTAATTTGATAATTTTAATAGTTTAGGCTACCGAATAATAATAATAATAATAATATCATTCGACTGCTAATGTAGAAAGTTATCACTTCATTTTAAATTAGTCATTTCTTTCATGTGATTTCACTGAATATGAAATTTTACGATTATAATCAAATGTTATTGAAATAATTTCTTCTTTTTAATTTTTATCGCAAAATTACAATAACCAAATATATAAATTACTCTTCTTTGTTTTAAGCTCAACCAACCAGTGAACAGAAATAAGAAATTTCTGATGTCTGAGACTTCGGGTTAAACTCTGTTAGTCTTGAGGTTAGCAAAGCTAAAACTTACGATTAGCTAACGAAAGACAACTGAATCATGAATATAATTATTACGAAGAGATGAAAGAAATGTTTCTCAATACAGTTTAAATCAGCAGTTTAAATGACGTCATCACTCATTTGACTAAGGACCATTCAGAAAAGAAGACAAAACTGGCGCAACACGATTAGCGGAAAAAGATATTTTATTATGTACCTTCCCATAAGCTGTAAATTATACGTATCTTACATTGCAACCTGTAACAATTTTGAATGTATTAAGAAGTGCATTAATTTTTGTACATGTCTATTTAAATTACAGATATGTTTTTTCTTTAATTTCCATCCTATTTAATATATATGGTATAATACGGAATTTTAAAGAATTTTATGCGGGCTAATACAGATCAAACAAAACCTGCTTTAAGAATGTATTAATCTGTATCTGTAAAAATACGGTTTCTTTATTTTTCATTATTTGTTTTATATTTTAAGTATATACCTAGCCTGTAACCACATCCGGGCAAGTCAAGGAATCCGGCCAACTTCCGGTCCCGAACTTTTCGGATAAATGGTCCGGTACCTTTAAGCGACCCCCCCTCGTATTACTATTTATTCTACCAGTGCTGAACTACATGCCAAGCCATTGTCCGTAAACCGTCAGCTAATCTTTGCATGAAAACGTACTGAAGCCGCGGACTGATTGCTCGGGAAAGTAATCGCTCGCTGGGGAACATTAATATGATATTTGTTGCTGAATGCGGTAGCAGGGACAGTTTGTCAAAAGTCATTTACATTCTCCTCCAAGACTATCAGAAACCTCGGAGGATAATATCCTAATTAAATAGATGCAAATTTGAATTGCTGTTTGCTTCATGTTGCCAAGATGAAATGATTGGAATTCTTTTTTCAATTATTCTGGCTTTTTTAGAGGTATTTCTTTTTTCATTTTATTTTGTTAATGGACGACAAACATTAAAAATGCAAAATGGTAATGGTTTGCCTGTAGTTAGTGTCAAATGATAGATTTTTTTATTGCTTTTTTTTAATTCAAAATTTTAAAACTTTAATTGAGACTCTGCTTGGATGTTCTCTGGAGAAATTATTTAACATCTCTCTCTCTCTCTCTCTCTCTCTCTCTCTCTCTCTCTCTCTCTCTCTCTCTCTCTCTCTCTCTCTCTCTCTCTCTCTCTCTCTCTCTCTCCTCCCTCTCTCTCTCTCTGACCTAAATACAGTGTTTAACTCCTCTTGGTTATATAACTGTCAGGTTGTCTTTTAGTCGTCTCCCGTCATCTGCGTAAAACGTTGGAACTCTTTAACATGTCTTCTTTGGTTTGTCTCCCTTTGTCAGTGTTAAAGTTTTAGAAATTTCCTTTTTCTCTCTCTCTCTCTCTCTCTCTCTCTCTCTCTCTCTCTCTCTCTCTCTTATATATAACTTGTCTTTTAGTCTCTCCCTCTCTCTCTTTGGTTTGTCTCTCTGTTAAAGTTTTAGAAATTCTCTCTCTCTCTCTCTCTCTCTCTCTCTCTCTCTCTCTCTCTCTCTCTATCTATCTATCTCTATATCTGTATGTCCGTCTGGCTATGTACTTACCTATATCTACCTATCTCTCTTTTCTTCTTCTTCTTTTGTATAATCAAAAGTTAAACTTTTTTTTTACTTTTATTTAGATCAATCCCATTTAAACAAGAACTCATTTTTTTTTTTTTCATTCATAATCCATAGACTTATCTAGACGTTTTCCCTTGAACTGTATCTGTCAGTGTTCACGTAAGACATGATGTGTGTACTCTTTGACGTTTTCTCTTTCCAGCTGCCATGCGAGGGTCTGTTCCACTGCACGTTGCCGGTTTGATTCTCGCTTTTTTCGGTGATATTTTCTGCGTGTCTGGTAGCATCCACCGCGACATTAAGACGCTGGTTTCTGCCATTTTTTACGTCCTCGCAGGTTTGTTTCGTGCAGTTTTCCTTTCCACTCGCTAATAACAGCTAGCATGCGAACTGGAGATTTCAGAAACGTCTTTGAATTATAATGACGTTGCTAATGATTGCGCCTCAAAGCAATGATGATTTATAGCTTTGGTCTGTTTTGTTCGTTACAAGTTGTACGGGATTTGAGAGTCTGGTACTTTCGTGAGATTTTAGGTTAAAGAAAAGTCGAACCCTTGGAACTATTGTTAATAATAATTATAGTTTTAATAATAATAATAATAATAATAATAATAATAATAATAATAATAATAATAATAATAATAAAGATGGTGATGATAATGATTTCAAACAGAAGGCATTAATAACCTTTAATAATGATAAGAACAATAGCAACAATAAAGTAAGGATAATGATAACAACAATAATAAATATAATAAAATTTGTGAGTGTGTGTGCGTGTACATATATTAATTTATATAGATAGACAGACAGTCAGATAGTCAGATAAGATAGATATATAGATATAAATATAGATAGATAGATAGATAGATAGATACAAGAAAATATAGATATATAGACAGATAGAAAGGCAGGCAGAGATATATTGTAAGAAAATCTTGAGTCTTGACTAAAGTCTTTGTTTCTAAATATGTATCCTTACATTTCTTTGATTTCTCGTGAAATTTCAAATAGATGCTTTTATTACGTCATTAAGAAAGAGAGAGAGAGAGAGAGAGAGAGAGAGAGAGAGAGAGAGAGAGAGAGAGAGAGAGAGAGAGAGAGAGAGAGAGAGAGAGAGAGAGAGAGAGAGAGAGATATTAAATCAAATAGTTTGTTTTTAATTATTTGTTATATTTTAAGGTCTGGCTATTGCTGTCGGAATAATCCTCTTCATTTCTGCCATTAATGACGAGGAAGGGTATCGGACGACCGCCAAAAAGGAGGAGGGAGGTTTCTATTACACATACGGATGGTCTTTCTTCGCCACGGGCCTTGGATTCATAACTTCAGAAATCACGGCAGTGATTGCGGTTACTTTATATCTCCAGAGAAACATCAAGCTAGAGGATATGATGAAAATAATCCCTGGCTTGGAAGACAAAGTGAACTGTGA
This sequence comes from Chrysomallon squamiferum, assembly GCA_012295275.1. NCBI lineage: Eukaryota > Metazoa > Mollusca > Gastropoda > Neomphalida > Peltospiridae > Chrysomallon > Chrysomallon squamiferum. Next base: position 20,993,800 of record CM022679.1, read on the forward strand.
TGTGATAGACATTCCTAAAGAAGGGATCGTAAATTTAACTGCATCTCTCTGACGCAGTTAAACTGTGCAGTGTAAATGGATGGATGAAAAACTGTACAGTATTACGTATTCGAGTCGGTTTGTTAGTTTTACATGTGTTTACTGATAACTTGTTTTTGTTAATCTTTGTTATTTATATACGGTTATTAATTTATGGACGATTACTTAAAATAACTTAAGTGTTTTTAGGTTTAATGACGATCAATCTAAGTGTCTTTTGTTTTACTGAATGATACTTTGGATGGTTCGTCATTGTGTCATTCTGTTATGAAAGCAAGACTAATAACAAGTTAATATACAGCAAATAATTGCAATGGTTTAGCAATTTTGTGATGATGCATTAAACATGGCGTGCAGTCAACTCTTATATACTGTTAAATACGGTAATAACTTTTTTTTTTTTTTTTTTTCACTTCCTTTCATTTCGGGCTGAGGCGACGTTTCTATTCGTCAGACATGTTCGAGTGTTAGATGAACTCTGTAAGCGATCAGTCACTGCTTAGACTGTCCAGCAGTTGACGTACACGACAATACCAAGTCTCACACACCCTCGAGAACTTTTCTTTGAGCGGATCACGAACCAGAGGTCGGTCGAAGGATGACTTCGGCGAAACACGGGAGCCACTGGTTTCATCACGTTAATCTGTCGAGTGAGGAGAGTGTAGCGATTAAACAGTGAACGTGCACAGTAATCAAAAATCGTTGAGGTTTTAGTGAAAATCAATTCTGCTGTTGAGGCTGAACACGCTGTCCGTACAGTGCTTGTTAATAATGAAACGGATCGACAGACTCGCTGACCGTGATGAAGCGGAACAAACCGTCGATTGATCTGTTGATGGATCTATTATTGAGACACCAGCATCAGTCTGATAACTTTGAACAGAAATCCACAGTATCGACAGAAGGCACTGTGGTACAGAGGAGTAAAATAAAGCCTTCGGGTCATGGGTGAAATAATAAAATCCACGTCGAGGGCTTTAATCTGGAATTAATTTGGCAGCGGATGGCAATCTCTGTAAAATGTATTTTTCATATAGATAGATAGATAGATAGATATCGATTTATCGCTTTTTACGGAGAGAGAACGTAGTCCCATTTTAAAACCTATCTCTGACGCATGCAAAACGACTGCGCTGAATTTTTTTTCTCAAAATGTTTTTGCGATTTCAAACTGGTACTAACCAAGTCGTCACTGATTTTCGCAAACAAAAACAGACTTTCACCAAACTTTACATACAGGAACGGTCTATAAACCATATTCTTTTTACTGCTGTGCGCTTTTGTTTTGAACAATTCAAATATTAATTAAGCTGCATTTTGAACCTACCAAAAATAACTTCATGCTACATTTATATATAGTCATTCGTCTTTCCACAGATTTTCCGGACGAAAGTCTCGCGTAATCATTTTGCATGCGGGGCAGATAGGTTTTAGTGTAGGTCTGTGTTATGACTGTAAAAGAAGATAAAAAAATAACTAAATAATGTTAAACAAACAAATATCCAAATATGAAAAAATAAATACATAAACGAAAGATGAACTTTTACAGAGATAGAAATATTCGGTCTTGTCAAGGTTAATCTTTAAATTCTGTAATTGTTCTCAGACAGACAATTCAACCTTTTGCGCTTTGTTCCAAGAACAGCCTGCTTGAATCGTGATTCTACAAAAAGACGTTGAAATGAATGGACTACACTTACGTTAGTGTTTACGACGTTGAATCTTTTACTGTTGAATGTTTAGAGCTGTTTAGTTAGTATTTATTTCAGTAGCAGTGTTAATGGTTACATAACTGTCATTAGACACCTACTGGCTTTAGTGAAGTGTTTCTATTCAAATAAATTTTTATACTCTTTCATCGTTTGTTTGCACGATCCGTTCTCACACTTGAAATGTCAGAATGAAATCATGGACGAGTTCGCCTAGCAACCACGTCCTGACTCTAAACAATTTGCCTTAATAGTTTTGCCTTTTTATTATTGTACAATACCTAACTCATGTTCTTTAATCAAAACACAGTATTAATAATGAAAAGTGTCTTTATCTAAACATTGATTAAACATGTTTCCATCGTTTTCATTTTTATTGCTTGCTTTGTAGTAAACGTTATTGTGTGTGAGTTAATAACTTCAGTGACGGTGACATTTCCAAGCTGCCTCGAGTTTAAAAGCCATGTGAAAATGTTTCGTTTTGCTAGGTAATTGATACGTGTTTGTGTGTCTTTAATTCAACAGTTCACCGAGCCGACGCGGACTGTTTTACTACTGGGAACCATACAATCAATATAATGGCGTTTAGCTTATACTTCCCACATTTTACGTAATGGACGTTGGATGTAAAACATCGTTCTATTATTATTTTTTCTTTTCTTTTTCTTTTTAATGGTGACAGCTGAAACAGAAAACTTAGTATCGCACAACTGACCTTTCTAATCGTTTACCAGCAAACAATCGTTAATTAGGCACCTTCTCATAGAGTGAGAAAAAGTACGATATCTGATCAAAGTTATGTTTGGAATGAGTAACGGATCAAAACCTTATGAGGATAGACCCTACGATTCTTTACTTCTCATTCAAGTGCAATGAAATAAACTTCTTTATTCTTTTTAAGATATTACACAACCGAAATCAGGGTCATCTTAACAGCATTATAGGTCGGCGAGCAAAGCAGTTTACTGGGTTCCCTATATATGTATATGTAGTTAAAACCATGAAACAGTTTATTAACGGCAATCCACAGGATTCACGAATTGCACGAACCCCTAGAAAACTGCCCACTGTGCCCATGATTTAAAATGTACTGGTTGTGTTTCAGTTGAAAGATCCAGTCGACAGAAGTTTTAGTATAATTATTATTTCCTTTTTGTGGTATATCCTTGCAAAATACGACCGACTGGACGGTTGTCGTTTTAAAACTTAATAATTCAGAAACTGATGCGATATGGTGTATCTGACATCTACATTACTTACACAATACAATGAGAAGGAGCTGTTTGTATGTGTACATGTGTGCATGTGTTTGTGTGTGTTTTTACAAAAGAGATATAGAGATTTATGTTTCTGCGCTAATGAGTAATCACTAAGGTTTTCTTAATTTCTTTATCATTTCTCTTAACAACAATAACTTCATTATTCTAAATACAGTCTGTTTCAAAATAAATCAGCTTTTCCTTTCTCCGTTTTCTCACTTAACATTCAGTCTCGTCTCAATATTCTTCAGGGTTAGTCGGTGCGGCTTTCAATTTCATTATTGTAATTATATTTGAAACAAAAGTATTTTTCTGAAAATGGCATATTCATGCAAATCAAGGCTGACGCGAAGGTTCTATTGCAGACAAAACGAATTTAACCAAAAATAGTGTCCTTGTCAACAGACCGTCTTGGATACCAATATGGCGGTCCTTCCAGTAATGACAGAATGAGATATTTCGTCAGGCGATTGTAAGACTCCACCGCTTGTCTCGGAGCACCTGATGAGTAATTCAATTTGAGGTTTTGATTTCTTTGCTGGTGACGGTTACAGGATTCTGTGTCAGGTATCGATCAGTCGGTCAAACCAAGAAAATTGCCTTTATTTTATTTTTATTTATTTTTTACTAGTTGAAAATGTACTTTTTAGATAATTAAAGCGATCATTCTGTGTAAATATAATAATAATAGTAATAATAATAATAATAATAATAATAATAATAATAATAATAATAATAATAATAATAATAATTAATTTAATTAATTAATTAATTAATCATTTATTAATCGTAATATGTTAATGCCAGTTATAGGGAAGGAGAGATTATAAGAGATAGAAAGAGAGAATATTTCAAACCATTTAAATCGTTTCATCGGAATTTCAGATTTTTATTTCTGCCTAATATTATGTCGAATACTGAAAACCTGCCATAAACACAGGTTTGCAGTTTTAAACTGTTGATGAATATTAACAAATTAATGTATTTAAAACTGACTCACAGGCTGTAGTCTAGAGTTGACGGATCACTCAGTCGTTCCTCCTCCAAGCAGCCATTAGGCCTTTCCCCTCGCAACCAGCGTGAAAGTTCTGCTGTATGTGAGAAGGTGTACATTAATAGTCTTTGTTGCTAATCGATATTGTGTTCATTGTATCTACTCACGTAGACTTTAAGCATATTTATGAGGCCATATAGCAATACTTTTAAAATGTCTTGAATGCGTTATAAAATAAAACGTTTCTTTCTTTTTTCAGTTAATAATAATAATAATAATAATAATAATAAATCGTTAATAATCCTAAAGTTTCAAATACTGATTATTATCATACAATAAATCGAGTACAAAACATATTAGAAAAGAAAACAGCTCTTAATATATGACAAGCAACTTTTGTATTTTTAAATTTAAACAGAACAGATAAATCGTCACTTAACGGTGCCTCAGAATATGTTACAGATTATTTATTGCATTTAGCATAACGCACGCTACTGGCTCCATACAATATTCTACAAATAGATTAACAACAAAGAGTATTTTTAAATACACCTTACCAGATGTAGCACAGCACTTACCACGGCTTTTGGTGTTCCGTACAGTAGTTTTAGTTACACTGAACATAGACCAAAGATCTGAAGGAAAAGAATGGATCTATTGCTGTTCGGTAAAGTTCAGCCTCGTGATTTTCGAAGTTACATAATATAAAAATACAAAAGGGAATGCGTTGTAAATGTTTTCACAATATCATTTTTAAAATACGACAAAATTGCTTTGGAATGAACAAAATTTACGATATAGTTCATTAATCATATAATAATACTAAATTCACGATGGCCTGGCTTTACAAAAATCGACTTTCGACTCTAACAGTAATAATAATAGTAATATAGTAGTGAGAGCAGGGGATTTAGTGAAAACACTGAAATACGTTTCAAATTTTGGCTTCCCTCAACGCAATCATACTTTGCTGTGGAAGGTTCTAGAAACTCTATCTCTATTCTGGATGGTGTTAACGGGTTTCTGATTCGGATTACCGGACAGTTTTCAGTGTCAGTGTTGTTGTTGTGGAGGATTGTGTGTTATTTCCTCCATTTGCCTCCTGTGAAGATTTCAATTACTTCGACTGAGACGCGTACTGAGAGACTCGTACTGTAGAATGTGACTGCGTTTAAACGTCTCCTCAACGCTTTGCGTAACATGCAGAAAAATTTCTCACTGCCGCTTCCAGCTCTCCACTCATGACGGTTGTCTACTATTTTTAGGGTCGTGTTCTGAAGCTGATATTTTAATCGTTTCTATTAACGGCTGTTAGGCTGACACTGAGCACGGGCTGTTTAATTCACCAGGGATTGCGCAAAGAAACTAATTTACTAAGAACACGATCTGCCGTTCTCCATTGTACACTGATCTGCAATTGAAACGAGCTACTACATGTTTACAATGGAACAAGAAAATTACCCCGACAATTTATCGTTCTTACGACAGCTTTATTGCAGATATTTAATTGGTCAAGCTTGTGCAATTATGTGAGATATTTGAAATTTTCTGCATGCAACGAATTAAAGATTTATAGTTTTTAATTTAAGTGAAATCAATGGTGGAATAATGGTCGTTTAAAGACTGCAACAGAATTTGTTCACTATTGTTAATTTCCTTCAAAGTGCATACATAATCAAATACATAAAAACAGTTATGCCTGCATACATACACGTACGCACACACAAATACACATATACATATACATATACAGACCTATAAATGCATATGTACATAGAAACACATGCATATACATATAAACATATGTACATATGCATACGTACATACATACATACGTTCGTACGTACACATAAACATACATATATATATACACCACACATACACATAACCGAGCTATGACGGTTAATTTTCATTATTACTTATAAAACTGTTCATGTCTTCATATCACAAATCAGTTTCACAATTTGATAGCAAGTATCTAAAGGCCATAAACTGACAAGATGTACTTTACTGACACTGGATATACTTTACTGATACTGGATATACTTTATTGATACTGGATATACTTGTTGTTTTCTCTTTCCGTCTTGAACTCTGCCTGCCATTTCTTAAAAGTTCAGTAATCAAAGCATCATGAATGGCTTCCCATAAAAAGCTCTATAGACCCATCTCTTAGAAACTGCAACAGAAGAAGTGTCACAATGTGTGGCAATTGGAGTTGGTTATTTCAAGAAATACTTGATAATAGAATGATAGCCAAGACAATAACCATTTCATTCTGCGCATTTCATAACATTTGATAAAATATTTCTTTTATCAGAAAGCGTAGCTGAGTTAAGAAGCGGACCAATAATTTCATCGAATTTGCTCAAAGTTTATTTCTTCATTCAGAGAAAATCCAGCTTAGCGTTTTGACAATCAGCAGCTGACCCATCACAAACAAATATATAATAAATTTATCTGCTCCCTCCTGACAACCGTGTTGTCGTTTTGGGAGACGTCCCTCCACAAACGGTTTACACATTCTATTGATTTTTACCAGCATAGAACAAACGTTGCCGATGTAGGACAGTTTGAAGCTGTGTGCTTACAACGTTTACAAATATAATTTACCTACGTAATTTTATTGTTGTGTTTGCACGAAGCTGTCGATCGTGGTGTCCTAACCCACATTTTCACACTGCTTGTCCCCAGACTTGCCAGACTTGCTGCAAAGACTTTTGTAATTAGATTCCACATTGGAAATAGCCTAAATTAATATACCATTAATGTGCAGGAATTTCTCTGTGAGCCGGAACGAAATCCTGCAGTGATTAATGAACATGGACGTCTCGTTGGTACCAGTAATTAGTGTATTTTACATTTGATGAAGTGCTTAGTCCCAGAAGCAACGTAAATGAATTTCATTAGCGAACTCTCACCACTTTATCGTCCATTCCTGTCACGATGTTCTTGCTCTGAAAGGACCGTGAATGAGATGACCCCTGACCCGCACATATGTCACAAATCGGATTACGTTGGAATAAATCCGTTTTGCCAATAACAGTCAGTGATTTAAAACATCAAGTTTACCCACAGCTTCTGTCAGCTGGCCAGAGTTTGATCGATTGTGTCATACAATAAAACACTGCTAGAAACCCGTGTTGAAAATGCTGTTTGGTCATCAAACCAGTTAGCGTGAAGGTTATTTTACACAGATTTAATCAGATGAAACTGTGGAATAAAGATATTTCTCTCTCTCTCTCTCTCTCTCTCTCTCTCTCTCTCTCTCTCTCTCTCTCTCTCTCTCTCTCTCTCTCTCTCTCTCTCTCTCTCTCTCTCTCTCTCTCTCTCTCTCTCTCCATCTTTTCCTCACTGACTCACTCTCTCTTTCTCTCCCACCTTCTTCTATTTTTCTCATTCATTTCTCTATCTCTCACTTTTTTATCGTTCTGTTTCTCTCTGCCTATCAGTCTCAAAATATATTCATAATTATTTTCTACGTATATTCTTCATTTTCTCCAACTATTTTCTAAATTAAGACATTTTTGCTTTCCTTTTTCTTCTTTCTTTCATTATCTCCGCATCTCTCGGTTTTATTCTCTTGTCTGTCTGAGTTCTAAATATAAATAACAAGCTCTCCGTCTTTTTCCTTTCTTCACTCACTTAAACTCCTCTCCGCACACCTGACGAATTCAAGAATTTTCTTTTTATGATTTTGTTTTTGAAAACACAAGATGATAGTTAGTGAACACTTGGCGTTTTTATTCTTCTAATATAGAATGTTCTCTAAGTGTTCTGCACATAAACAGAGAGTAAAATCAGACAGACTGACAGACTCATGGACGGACAGGTGAACGAGAACCAGATGAACGGACACACTATATGTTAGAGAGTCATTTATCGATACGTACACACGTATACATACACATATATACACAGACACCTGTACGTACTCACAGATACAACACACATACATACATACCTTAGTACAAACATACATACATACATACATATATGCATTCATACATACACCTATACTCATACATATTAATATATCCATACGTATATACATGCACATACAAACAGTTATACAGAAACACAAACACACACATACATACATACTCTTTTAAATCATAAAGGAAAAAAAGGAAAAAAGAAAAAGAATCAATATTACATTGGCATACACTACCAAACACCCCCCCAATTAAATTTTTTTTTTTACTTAAAAAAGAAAGAAAGAAGAAGACGAAGGATATAATTAACACTCTACTGAATTACTTTCATAATCAAGTGTCATATTTACAAACTAAACAGACAGTCTTTGTCTACCCGTTTTTTCTCTCTTCATAATCCCCGAAGCAACGTATATTTTTCAAACAATATGAAATTACTGGGCAATACAGAGCAGTCTGTTCAAAGATCTATCAATCATTAAATAATATAACACCTTTGTAATTTTCTTAGCAGCTACTTCATCAACTCTCATCCTATTTTTTTACGTAACAACTTTATAATATTCGAAACAAAATAACAGTCTATTTTCAGACGAGCAGTCGTGAAACATTATACAACTCCGCATAATGGTTTCTTTTTTTTCATATCGGAGTTTCGTGTGTGTATGTATGTAAGTATGTGTGTGTGTCTATGTTTATACATATGTATTTGTGTGTATGTATGTATGTATATGTGTATGTATATATATATATACATATATATATATATCTGTGTGTGTGTGTATATATATATATATATATATATATATATATATACACACATATATACACACACACACACACATACATACATAGATATACACATTCATACAAACACAGGCACTTACATACACCCATACATTCACACACACACAAACAAACGCAAACATATGTATATTATACATTATCTGTTATAAATAATAATGATACTTTTACGGCACTGAAGACAGTGCTGGTAATCGATTATGGCATCGACACCTGTTGACTAACTACTGTGCGGAAGAAATTAAATTTGCGAAACTACACAAGCTTAACCGTGGCGACGTGAAGAAAGTCGTCTTCGATCGTCGTCGGGGCTGGCGGTGCCACGTCGCCACGTGTGGGTTCTGCCAGATGGATGAACTCTTTGAAACTGAGAAGAAAGTCTTTCGGCAGTTATCTGTGTCATTCGCAAATCTGGGACAACCGTATTTTTTTCCTTTGTGTGTGCGTGTGATTTTCTAGGTTTTTTTTTGTTTGTTTTTTTTGCTTTGTTTCTTCTCGTAATACGGTTGGTTTACCTTAAGGTCAACAGACGAAGGTGGTATATAATCAAGAAGAACAGAAGTGGTGTTAATTAGGACAGTTAAACGTGTACAGACCGTAGATTTTTTTGTGTGTGTGTTTGGGAGGGTATGGCTATTTTTCACGAGGCGTCATTTTACAGAGTTTCGTTCGGATCGTAAAAGTTGAAAGCAGATGCCAATATAAATCCACAGGAGATATTTTAAATCTTCATTTTGTTATGGTATCTACCATTAGCGGATAACAAAACAAGGAGGGACAAGGACTAGTGTAATGAACTCAGATTTTGTTTTGTTTGTTTTTTGTTTTTTCTAGCAGGACAAAATAAATCTAATATCGAGTGATCTCAGAGTGTATCGTTTGGAATACAAAAGTGAAAGGTTGCAATGCACTGCACGTCTTACGCACTAACGTGTTTGTCCCTGGCCTTTGGGGCAATGTCTAGCGTGACTTTGGCACTGGCTGTGGCCACTGATGCCTGGATATTCATGTCAGAACCACTGACTCTTTCTAGAGAAATTCTGGACTTGTTTAACATGACGGAGCAATTGCATGTCATGGTCCACGTACGATCTGGATTTTGGAGAGTGTGTACTATTAATCTGGCTAACGGTAAGTGTTTTTTTTTTCTTCTTTTTTTTTTTTTTCTTTTTCTTTTTTTCTTTTTCTTTTTTCTATTGGTGTTATTTGTTGTTGGCATTGATGTCGTGGTTGTTAGTGTTATTGGAAGTAATAATAGCATCAGTAGCAGTAGTATAAGAATTGTAGAAGATGAAGAACTGTAGAAAAATAGTACTAGTAGAAATAGTAAAAATGATAGTAGAAATGGTAGTAGTAAAGAAGTAGTAAAAGTATTAGTATTAGTAGTGGAATAGGGGTTTTCAGTAAAAGTAGTATCAAAAGCAATAACAGTAGCATAAAAGTAGTAGTAATAATAATAAAGTACTTATTATTGTTGTTGTTGCTGTGATACTAATAGTTCCAGACAAGATAAAGTAGTAGTAATAGCAACAGAAGAAGACATAGTAGTAAAAAGTAGTAGTAGTAGTAGTAGTAGTAGTAGTAGTATTGTTCTAGTAACGTAATAATAGTCGCTGTTGGAGATATGATGATAGTTAAAGACTGTAGTAACTATTATTATTATTATTATTATTGTTTTTGTTGTTGTTGTTGTTATTATTATTGTTTCCTTCTTTCTATTTCTTCTTCTTATACATACAGCTATGATACAGTTATTTTGTTACTGATTTATATTTTACTTTAAAATGGGCTTTTCATCAAAAACGAAAACAGTTTAGGTCGTAACAAAATAACTTTCACAAATAAAACCTTAATTATACACATTTAGAAGAAAATGTAAAAACCATTTTAATGAAACATTTTCATACATATAATGACAAATCTCAGTTATTTTTATTAATTTGTTTTCAGTAAAATGCTTTCTTAATCTGTTTCCTTTCTTCTATAGGAAAACAGATCTAAAATGTTTCTGATATTTCCTCTTTTATTTTTTATTTTGTTATCAAAATGGTAATTTTTAAATTTTCTTTATGAAAATTAATTTTGATTTGACATTTAACAAAAACTTTGATATTTGTTATAAAATAATCCACAGGTAACTTTTTATTATTTTCTTCTTAAAAAAAGTCTTTTCTGTTCTTCTTTGTATAAATTGCTACTGTTGAAACTTATCTAATTTCCTTGATGACAAGAGAAAATATTTTCTTGTATGAAATCTACTTTCTCGTGAAATTTAAAAATTCTTTATAAAATCACTTCTTGTGCAAACTTTTGTGATCATTTTTTTTGCTTTATTAAAATAATTCTTTACAATCTTTTTTTTTTTTTTTTTCTCTCTCTAAAAAGATAAACTGTTGGAATATTTTTCAAACATTTATATTTTACATTTCTACTAAATTATTTACTAAATTTTTGTTCTGTATTAAAGTATCTTGAATAATTTATGTTATAGAATGAAGCATTTGTAGTAATAGTACTAGTAATAATAATAATAATAATAATAATATTAGTGGTAGACGTAATAGTAAGAGCAGCAGAAATTGTAATAGTAGGAGGAGTAGCAGTAGAAGGATCACAAGTGGTAGTAGTTGTTTTATTTCTTGTTTTAATCATTCGTTGAAATGTTTGTGTTATTTCATCTCTGTTTTGTGTTGTAGGAACAATTCCAGATCAGTGTATTCCAATCAGCTACAGCCAGAAAGGCTCGGGGCGTTTGGAAGGAGCACCGACCAGCATGTCAATAGTGGGTTAGAAATGTTTTATTTAACAACACAGTCAATAGTGGGTTAGAAATGTTTTATTTAACAACACAGTCAATAGTGGGTTAGAAATGTTTTATTTAACAACACAGTCAATAGTGGGTTAGAAATGTTTTATTTAACAACACAGTCAGTAGTGGGTGAGAAATGTTTTATTTAACAACACAGTCAATAGTGGGTTAGAAATGTTTCATTCAACAACACAGTCAATAGTGGGTTAGAAATGTTTGATTTAACAACACAGTCAATAGTGAGTTAGAAATGTTTTATTTAACAACACAGTCAATAGTGGGTTAGAAATGTTTTATTTAACGACACAGTCAATAGTGGGTTAGAAATGTTTTATTTAACAACACAGTCAATAGTGGGTTAGAAATGTGTCATTCAACAACACAGTCAATAGTGGGTTAGAAATGTTTTATTTAACATCCAGCATGTCAATAGTGGGTTAGAAATGTTTTATTTAACATCCAGCATGTCAATAGTGGGTTAGAAATGTTTTATTTAACAACACAGTCAGTAGTGGATTAGAAATGTTTTATTTAACACCCAGCATGTCAATAGTGGGTTAGAAATGTTTATTTAACAACACAGTCTATAGTGGGTTAGAAATGTTTTATTTAACAACACAGTCAATAGTGGGTTAGAAATGTTTTATTTAACAACACAGTCAATAGTGGGTTAGAAATGTTTTATTTAACAACATAGTCAGTACGTTTTTAACATCCAGCATGTCAATAGTGGGTTAGAAATGTTTTATTTAACAAGACAGTCAATAGTGGGTTAGAAATGTTTCATTCAACAACACAGTCAGTACGTTTTTAACATCCAGCATGTCAATAGTGGGTTAGAAATGTTTTATTCAACAACAAAGTCAGCACGTTTTTAACATCCAGCATGACACTAGTGGGTTAGAAATGTTTTATTTAACAAGACAGTCAATAGTGGGTTAGAAATGTTTCATTCAACAACACAGTCAGTACGTTTTTAACATCCAGCATGTCAGTAGTGGGTTAGAAATGTTTTATTTAACAAGACAGTCAATAGTGGGTTAGAAATGTTTTATTTAACAACACAGTCAATAGTGGGTTAGAAATGTTTTATTTAACAACACAGTCAATAGTGGGTTAGAAATGTTTTAGTTAACAACACAGTCAGTAGTGGGTGAGAAATGTTTTATTTAACAACACAGTCAATAGTGGGTTAGAAATGTTTCATTCAACAACACAGTCAATAGTGGGTTAGAAATGTTTTAGTTAACGACACAGTCAATAGTGGGTTAGAAATGTTTTAGTTAACAACACAGTCAATAGTGGGTGAGAAATGTTTTATTTAACAACACAGTCAGCACGTTTTTAACATCCAGCATGTCTAGTGGGTTAGAAATGTTTTATTTAACATCCAGCATGTCAGTAGTGGGTTAGAAATGTTTTATTTAACAACACAGTCAATAGTGGGTTAGAAATGTTTTATTTAACAACACAGTCAATAGTGGGTTAGAAATGTGTCATTCAACAACACAGTCAATAGTGGGTTAGAAATGTTTTATTTAACATCCAGCATGTCAATAGTGGGTTAGAAATGTTTTATTTAACATCCAGCATGTCAATAGTGGGTTAGAAATGTTTTATTTAACAACACAGTCAGTAGTGGATTAGAAATGTTTTATTTAACAACACAGTCTATAGTGGGTTAGAAATGTTTTATTTAACACCCAGCATGTCAAAAGTGGATTAGAAATGTTTTATTTAACATCCAGCATGTCAATAGTGGGTTAGAAATGTTTATTTAACAACACAGTCTATAGTGGGTTAGAAATGTTTTATTTAACAACACAGTCAATAGTGGGTTAGAAATGTTTTATTTAACACCCAGCATGTCAATAGTGGGTTAGAAATGTTTATTTAACAACACAGTCTATAGTGGGTTAGAAATGTTTTATTTAACAACACAGTCAATAGTGGGTTAGAAATGTTTTATTTAACAACACAGTCAATAGTGGGTTAGAAATGTTTTATTTAACAACACAGTCAATAGTGGGTTAGAAATGTTTTATTTAACAACATAGTCAGTACGTTTTTAACATCCAGCATGTCAATAGTGGGTTAGAAATGTTTTATTCAACAACAAAGTCAGCACGTTTTTAACATCCAGCATGACACTAGTGGGTTAGAAATGTTTTATTTAACAAGACAGTCAATAGTGGGTTAGAAATGTTTTTCAACAACACAGTCAACATCCAGCATGTCAATAGTGGGTTAGAAATGTTTTATTTAACAAGACAGTCAATAGTGGGTTAGAAATGTTTTATTTAACAAGACAGTCAATAGTGGGTTAGAAATGTTTTATTTAACAACACAGTCAGTACGTTTTTAACATCCAGCATGTCACTAGTGGGTTAGAAATGTTTTATTTAACAACACAGTCTATAGTGGGTTAGAAATGTTTTATTTAACAACACAGTCAATAGTGGGTTAGAAATGTTTTATTTAACAACACAGTCAATAGTGGGTTAGAAATGTTTTATTTAACAACATAGTTTTTTTTAACATTGTCAATAGTGGGTTAGAAATGTTTTATTCAACAACAAAGTCAGCACGTTTTTAACATCCAGCATGACACTAGTGGGTTAGAAATGTTTTATTTAACAAGACAGTCAATAGTGGGTTAGAAATGTTTCATTCAACAACACAGTCAGTACGTTTTTAACATCCAGCATGTCAATAGTGGGTTAGAAATGTTTTATTTAACAAGACAGTCAATAGTGGGTTAGAAATGTTTTATTTAACAAGACAGTCAATAGTGGGTTAGAAATGTTTTATTTAACAAGACAGTCAATAGTGGGTTAGAAATGTTTCATTCAACAACACAGTCAGTACGTTTTTAACATCCAGCATGTCACTAGTGGGTTAGAAATGTTTTATTTAACAACACAGTCAGCACGTTTTTAACTTTTCAGGGGGTTCATAAAGTCCGTGTGCAAATTCAAAATATTTATAACTTTGGAGTCATGGAGGATAGGATTAGCGTATTTAAAAATGTTCCAGAATCATCTTATTCCTGAACTTTACCGATTACAACTGACAGAGTGTACTGCCTTTCAACAAGATAGTGTATTTTGAAAGTTTTTAAATGAAAAATTCTCTATCAGGTGGATTGGAAAAGGTAGACCAATCTTTTAACTTACACAATTACAATACTTGGCTCTCGCAGTGTTTATTGGGTTTTGGGTTGTTGTTTTTAGTAGTAATACGTAAAGACCATTGTTTATTCAGCTAAATCTCAGTCCTTTGGTGGATTTGCGATTTAAGATAATTAATATAACTGACAGCATACACTAGCTGCAAAATGTAATTTAAGAACATCACCCTTTATATCTATAATGATAGCGGTCATGTGGAAATTAACTATCTCAATAGTGAATTATAAATATAAAATAATTATTTATTTTATCCTTTTCACAGGTTAATTTATTATACATAGCTGTTGAGCTATAGATATTCAAAACTGAACACGGACTTTATGGACTATAGTGTTATATGATCTACAAATGATTCTCAAGAATCTGATTTAAAACTCGTTGTCTCGTCAGTAAAGTACTTTCGACCTGTTCATTAAAATAATATCTACGTTTCTGTACACACGTTGTGTTAACTGCATTTCTCTGGTGTATGACGTTTTCTTTTTATAACATCAAATTAACACCAGTTTCAGAAATAAAACTAAATTATCTTAAACATATACTCATTTCTATTTTTGATCTTCATTTTCCTTTTCCGTCTAAAAAAAGCACATTCAAAAAAGCACACACACAAAAAAAACAACACGAAAAAAACATTAACGTTTTAATAAGATTATGAACAGTTTGGTACGAAAATAACATCTATTCTGAGCTGATAGCTACATATTTAAAATCGAATTTTAAAAAAAGAAGTTGAATTTGATATATATTTTTTTTTTTTTTACGTATTTGATGTTAAAAATATGTTTTTGAGTTTTATGTTACACAATTCATCATTTAAAAAAAAAAATGAAGATTAATGATATCTTTATGATTTTTATCTTTTGTATTTTTTTAAAAGTATATTGGTTGTTGTTACAAAAAGGGAATACGTAGATATTTTATGTTATGTATTAAAATACAACAATATGTCTGTGTGTCTGTATGTATGTAATTAATTTCAGTTCTGGCTTCAGTCGTGGTATTCACGATACAAAATTACAAATATGAAATTACAGAACATTAATATCTTCTACTATAATTACCTTTATTTCTGTTTTTTAAAAATAACAAAGGTATTAAAGTACTCAGTATCTTTACTGTAAGGGTTTTTTAATAGCTATTTAATGACAACATCGCGGCTGTTTTGAATACATACAGACTTTATGATGCGTTTTGACAAACATTGAAAATAAGACGATGCTTATAACAGTTAACCAATTTTTTTTTTCATTCAAAACCAAAAATGAACTATTTTATTGATATGTGGCTCGATATATTAATATTATAGAGCCAACAAACGTCTTTAGCAAGAATTTGCTATTTCGTTGATTTAGGGCTAGGTATGTTAATATTATATATGTATAAACGTCTTTAGTAAAATTGAAGTATTTCGTTCACTTATATCTATCATTTAGATAACATAATTTTATTTCTTTGTGTTCGCAGTCGACAGAAAATCCTGTCTTGTCAGTGTCTTCAATTCTTTCTATTTTTTTCAACATTTTCGTAGAATCGAGTTTCCCCCTGTCTGACATTGTTTTAGCACTGTTATCTTCATACTGCTGTTATTACAGATGAGTGTAACAGTAAATTTGTTCAGGTCGTTTAGGACAAAAACCCGAGTTCATGCTCTCAACCAAACCGACATTATTGAGAAATGTTTTTAACGCATGCACGTTTGTTTCTTTTAAATGAGAGTGACTGTGATGACAGTTTTGCTTACTTCTTTATTATGAAATTCACTATGTGGACAGTGTTTGCTTTAATAAATCCGAAGTGGTTTATCGAGTATAACAACAACAAAAACGTCAAAATGTCAAAAATCTGGGTTACCGGATTCTTACATGATGGTCCTCATATGAATAGGCCTCTCTCTCTCTCTCTCTCTCTCTCTCTCTCTCTCTCTCTCTCTCTCTCTCTCTCTCTCTCTCTCTCTCTCTCTCTCTCTCTCTCTCTCTCTCTCTCTGTAGGTGTATATATATTTTTTTTTATCTGCGTATGCGTTGTTATTAATCATTTTAAAATTTCTAAGTTTCTTAATTAAATTTTTATTCTTCATTTATCTTCTTGTATTTCTTTTCATTTCTTCTCCGTCTTTGATTTTTAAATCTTTTTGACCATTTCTTTGTGAAAATAAAGCTTTCAAAAAGAAATGAAGTCATTAAAAAGCAATCGTTCTGTTTGCTGTACAACCAGTTGGAACCGATAATACGGTTAGTGAAATTCCCCATACGCCGCAAGGAAAACAGTTTAGTCAAATACAGAATTGAATTCTAACAAATCCATTATACTAAAAAAAAAAAAAAAAAAAAACATTATGCTTTTTCTTTTTCTTTTCTTTTCTTTTTTTTTTTTTTTTTGATTCAAAGAATTATTTCTGCGGGATAAGTCTTAAAATAACGTTTACGTTATTTTGTTTGATTTTGTTTGTTATCAAATTTTATACAATGATTTAATCAGAAAGAGTTTGAAAACTGCGTTGCGTTGTGTTGTTTTGAAATTAACGTCTAAAATGTTTTGTTGTCTTCCTAGAAAAACAGTATTTGTTTGTTTGTTTTGAAAATTACCTGTAATTATTTCTGTAGGACAATTTTTAAATGATTTACATCAAAATTTGTTTAGTTAAATCTTATTTTTTCTACGTTTTCTTTTTGTTTTGTTTTGCTTTTGTTTCGTTTTTTTAATATATATTATTTACAAAATACTGTCTGCCACTGATGTGATTGTGTTTGTTTGACACAGACTATCCATAATAAGATAGCACTACATGAATAAAATATTTTGAACTTAGTGTAATAATAACAGCAACAGCAATAATACCAACAACAACAATGATGATGGTAATAATAATGATGATGATGATGATGATGATGATGACGCGTAACAATTGCCTATTTCTGCCTAATTGTAGATGCCCACAACAGCAAAGTCGTAGATGACAAGGCTGTAATCTTTCACATTCGTCTTCATTTGTGTCAGAACTGTTGTGTTTCTTGATTTCGATTTTCTGTGGGGGTTTTCTAGCAACTAAAGTACAAAACTCCAAACTTGGCGAAATATTCAAACAAACGCTCCAAAGAAAAATCCCTTTAGTAGAAAAAAAATGTCGTTAAGATAGAGGCTTGACGTTTTACATGGTTGTTATGAATATCTACAAACAAACAAAAATATATACACGTTTGTTTATTTATTTTAAGATATAAATCTTATATTGTAGCAACTAAATTATAGGATAAAATTATAATTAAATGTTTTGAATGAAAGGATTTTTTAACGTTCTCAGCTCGAATGCATCTTTTAGTAAGAAGTATCTAGAGCTTGGGAGAAAATAATACCATATTATCTTCTTTGCTTTTGACCACGGAAATTGATTTGAAGAAACAGATCTGCAAGGAACGAGACCTAAATAATGCGATTATACGAGCATCTCAGTTTTCCTGCCACTGTAAGATGTTTGTAAAAATAATTTTTTGTTTTGTTTTTAAAATTCTGTGCGTTTTTTGGCACGTGACCGAGCATTCCCATGCATTTTAGTTTTCTACACAGTGATCCGAAAAATTCAAATTGAAAATAAAACTAAGTTATGATGCACTCAGTTTTAGTTCAAGCAGATCACGCTATCGAATACGTAATGCAGATTTAGTTTTAAAAAATAACTCTGAATTTAGATACACACACACGCATATAAACACTAAATACAGACTGGGAATCATACATTCAAATACCCATTAAACACACTCACACGCACACACACGCCCAAACACAGAGATCTCCACCATCGAGTTTAAACATAGTTCAACTGTGATTACAACATAACTGAATTTTCTCTACTGATGGTTTTTATGTGCGGTTTTTTTTTCTTTCTTTCTTTTTTTTTTTTTTCTATAATACAGTTTTATTCGTTTATTAATATAAAAAGAAACATTAAAATTTAAAAATTAATTTCTTGCTCTCTCTGGACTCTGAAATCATTTTTTTTTTTTTTTTTTTTTTTTTAAATGAAGGAAAATCCAGAAACACTGTATGCATTAAAACTGCATATTTTTCATATTTATTAATAATTCTATCAGATCACCAGCAACGTCAGCGACAGCAGCAACGACAACAGCAGTATACAAACATTCCAGAGATAGCAATAATAGTAATAATAATTCTACTAGTAATATTAAAAGTAATAGTCAAAGTGGCAACAGTAGTAATGGTTAAAGTAGAAGTTTCAGTAAGAGATTATATATATGGAAGAGTGAATATTTGCATGAAAAATTAAACACTGAATCATTTTTTTTTTTTCTTACGAGAGTGTAAAAGAAATAATTTCGTATGAACCATCAGAAAGTTATGTTCATATTTTAAAATTTGTGTTTTCCTTACTCTATTAAAGGAACTATGATGATGATAATGTCGATCACAGTGGTAGTAATGTTTGCTATGTGTTTGTATTCCAGGTGCTATTCGAATCTCGGCACCTCTGCTAGTAGCTGCGCTGGTTCTGTGTGCAATGGCTGTGCTGTTCAGCGTGGCCGGCTCCTACCACGCCGATATAAAAACTCTGGTGTCCGGAGTCTTTTACATTCTCGCAGGTAAAATGACAAGAGATTATCTCTGTGGTGTCTGTTGACTTTCTTGTTTGAGGAAAACTAATATACAAATTCGTGTCCAATTCAGTTGATATATATATTCATGGGCAGAGAGAGAGAGAGAGAGAGAGAGAGAGAGAGAGAGAGAGAGAGAGAGAGAGAGAGAGAGAGAGAGAGAGAGAGAGAGAGAGAGAGAGAGAGAGAGAGAGAGAGAGAGAGAGAGAGAGAGAGAGAGAGACAGACAGAGAACGAGTGAAAGAGATAGTTTAGAGGATAATGGAGAGAGAGAGTCAGTTAGAGTCAATCAGAGAGAAAGAGGCAGAGATGAGAGAGATAGAGAGAGAGAGAGAGAGAGCAGAGAGCAGAGAGAGAGAGAGAGAGAGAGAGAGAGAGAAGACCAGACAAAGAGAGAGAAACATACCAGAGACATACATACATACATATACATACATACATACATACATACATAGGTACATACGTACTTACATACGTAAATACAGACAGAGAGACAGACAGACAGAGAGACACACACAGTGAGACAGAGAGACAGAGAGACAGAGAGAATATGTGTGTCTGTCAACTTACCTAAACAGTAACGCTATTTTGTCTCTACGATACTCAACTTTACAGTATCAATTTCAGGACTCAGTCTGGCAGTCGGAATCATTCTGTTCATTTCAGCCATCAACGACGAAGTCGGTCACCGCAGCAGCAACAACGACGACGCATTCTCCTTCCACTACACGTACGGGTGGTCGTTTTTCGTGGCCGGGATCGGCTTCCTAACGTCGGAAATGGCGGCCATTTCGAGCATAAGCCTTTTTCTAAAACGCCACTCGGACTTGAGAGGAATGATGAACATCATTCCTGGACTCAACGATAAGCTTTTTTATGATCGAATACACAACGTTATTAGAATTAATAATACGGAGAGCATTTTTATGGTAAATCAGAAACTGTAGCATTGACGACAAGGACGTCACCACTGGAGCTGATTACATTAAATACAATTTTTTTTTTTTTTTTTAAATAAAAATAAAAATAATGCAGGGTGATGAAATGGTTTCGGTATTTTTGTAAGCTGACAACAGTTGTAAAGTCTGACTGCTGTGAAATAATAAAAGAGTGATAAACACAGAGCGAATTGATGTTCGTGGTGTCAGACTGCGTCTGTGTTATTTTATTACCATCTTCTGGTTTCGTCGTCTTCTAGTCCTTTTTGTTTGTTTGTTTGTTGTTGTTAGTGTTGTGGTTGTTGCCGCAGCTGTTATAATTATTATCAGTACTTGTTGTTGTTGTTGTGTTGATGTTGTTATTAATGCTGTTGGTATTGTTTTTGCGGTTTATTTAATTTTATGATTTATTTTTATTTAAAGTCTTTTAGTCTTTCTTTATCTACATGTTTTTCTATAAATTTATTATTTTTAATGTTATATTTTATTATTATTGTTGTTGCTGCAGTTGTTATTGTTGTTTCTGTTACTGTTATTATCAGTTGTCGTTGTTGTTGTTGTTATTAATATTATTAATGCTGTTGTTGTTATTAATATTATTAATGCTGTTGCTATTGTTATTGCGCTTTTTTTCAATTTTATAATTTATTTTAAAATAAATTATTTTTCTTCTATCTTTGTCTACTTCTTCTTTATCATTTTCTTTAAACTTGTTACTTTTGTTGTTGTATCTTCTCTAATTATTGTTATTTTCTTGAATTATTTATTATCGTCATTAAAAAGACGGTCGTTGCGAAATATATTCACCTCTCCCATTTTAAGCAATGACTTTTCTATAAGTATAACGCTAATATCCCGTTCCGCCCACGTATTTCATTGTTTCTTACGCTGTAACGGAAACGAGGCGACCTTACAGCACTAGTCCGCCTCATTTTGATCTTCTAATGTTAATAACAGTAATGAGAAGTAATAGAAAAGTCTACTTCGTTATGTAAATGTTGTGAACTAGACAGCAACGGCTGATAAGAAAATTACTGAACCTGAATGACAAAGGAATAAATATTCTTAGTATGTGTGTGTGTGTGTGTGCGGGTGCGTGCGTGCGTATGTTCTGATAAATGAAATTACTGACGATAAGTGACAGATTAACATAAATTGTCAGGAAAGGCGAACGCATTTCCTTGATTTGAAATGAAGAACGTAATACAGATTTTAAAACTGAAAAAAAGTTGTCTTTGGTTTTATATTTACATTTATTTTAATCTTATACAAATAATAATAATAATAATAATAATAATAATAATAACAACAACAACAATAATAATAATAATAATAAGAATAATGACAATGACAACACTGCAACAACAATAACAACAACAACAACAATAATAATATTAGTAACAATAATAATAAAAAGTAATATAGTTACTAACGATAATAAAAACAACAATAAAAATATAAATTTTAAAACAGTAATTGTAATAATAATTATACAAAAAGGAAGTAAAAGAAATCAAATGAAACAAACTAGAAGGGGAGGAAAAAAATCGAGAAATGTTTACTTTGTCCTTAACGAGTATGCGTAAACAAGTCAGTGTTCTTTTGATGATTTAATTACATTTCTTTTGTGTTGTTTATTTATTCTCAGCTATTTCAGGAGAAAACAAACAACAAAGATGCACGAACATTAATCCTAAAAGGACAATGTTATTTTTGTGTAATTTTCAATTTATTTTAAATCCGTTTTTTGCAGAACACAAAGTAAATTATTAACTAAGACAGTCATTATGAACTGAGGGCATGTGGAACATTTGAAGGGGAACAGAGACTGAAATATGTGAGAAGGGTGATTTACTTTCTGTGTGTTCGTGTTGTACTGTTTGACAGGGGTGGGGTCTCGAACCTCAGAACAGTTCCTAGAAGGTCCGGGGTCCCCAAAGTATTGAGAATGACTGAAAAAATAATAATAGTAGTAATAATAACAGTAATAATAATAATAATAATAATAATAATAACAACAGTAATAATAATAATAATAATAATAATAATAATAAAAGTAATATTAAGAAGAAGAAGAAGAAGAAGAAAAAAAACAACAACAATAAAAATAAATAAATAAATAAATAAATAAATAAATAAATAAATAAATAAAATAAAATAAAATAAAATAAAAATAAAATAAAATAATATATATTTCGAGTAAAAAGAATTAAAAATGAATATAGTTTAAAATAGTAACTTATACATTAACTCTCGGATCAAGCTAATCCTTAAGCCTAATCAAAAATAGGGTAACTGATGCTGAACGTTTCGTAACTATCTCTGCTGTTTTGGGGAACTGTTTGCCTGATAGCGTTATCAAAAGCAGTGTGTTGTGATTACCTTTTTACAGGAACACAAAAAGATCCGCTGTTACTAACAGAAAAGAAGTAAGATAGTTTTCGCTTTTCTCTGTCTTTGCATCTATTTTCTACAACATGTACATGTTCGCATTGAACTGCCGTAGATTAAATACGTGCTCCGTCGTGAAATAAAGTGTTTCTTCTTTTCTGAGTTTGCATAATAAACTAAACTGAATGGTATATGCTGCACAGTTCAGTAATTCTTACTATTAGTGAAGTCAACGGGACGTGTGATATAGCTGGCAGTTTCAGTTTCACAGTACACAATCACGTGAAATGTCTCTGTTGTATAAAACTGATGTGAGTTTAATTTTCACAGCTGTGAAGTTTCAAATCAGTGTGGTCAATTGATATTTCAGTTCGGTTAATAAATAAACTAATACAGACAAACTAACATATATTTTTTTTTTTTTTTGAAATGTAAACAAAAGAAAACAGAAATTACTAGCTGATATATAGTGCATGTGTGTATATTTATAATATATCATAAATAACAAAATTTTAAAAATTTAAATTTCCATCTAACACCTGTAGCGTACTTTTTTTTAAATATTCTTTTTAGAATTCTATATAAAAAGTAAAGAAAGAAAAGAACAGCGTTGTAATGAGTGGTTCTGCGCGTCATAGTTTTTATATATGTTGTTTGTTAATTTTCTTCAGGAGGCGACAAACTGAGTAATATAGATAATTTAATTTTCTTACAAAATCGTTTTCCATGAAATTTAATACGTATATTTCTACAAACGAAAATCTGCATATTTTTAAATTTTCTTTTACAATAATCACATTAGTGAAATCAAATATTCTCATTAGCTCTTTTTTTTAATTTCTTTATATTTAGAGTCAGTTGTACTGTGATTTGGTAGTATTTTCAGCCAAAAATATAATATACATTATCATCATCATCATCATCATCATCAATATCGTCATTATCATCATCATTATTTTTTTAATCAAAGATTTACAAAACTGAAGTAAAAATTCGTATTTACAGAAAGAGCTAAATGTTCTGACATACATACATATATACATACATACATACATACACATAGACACACAGACACATGAATGTCTTTTCGAAATGTCCACTAACAAAGCAAAGGCAAAAAGAAAAATAGAAAGTAAGATTAAAAAAAAAAAGAAGAAAGAAAGAAAAGAGAGAGAGAGAGAGAAAATTAATGTAAAAAAAAATAATTCTGATTTTAAATTAATAAAATAAAAAATACATTTATTAAATTACGAAACCAAATATGAAAGAAAAGAAATGATAAAAAAAAACAAAAAAAAACACGAAAAGATCTATTTTAAAGCAAAATGTTTAAAAATATATTAAAACAGTATTTTCTAATATAATAATAGTTTTAACATCCAAAATATTACATATCAGTTCACTGGCCTATTTTTTTTTTTTTTCTAAATTGTTTTATTTTTTATTTTTCCATTTATTTATTTATTTTATTTTTTTATTGTTATTATTAATTTTTATGGGTTTTTTAAATTTCTTTGGCAAAATACGACGTATGACTGTATACATGTATGACTGGCATTCTAAGTTTATCATCATCATCATCATTATTATCAGTCATTATCATCATCATCATAATTATTGTTAGTATTGTTATTGCTATAATTATTACTACTGTTATCAATATTACCATTGTGGTTGTTATTATTATTATTATTTATTAAATTTTATTAGTAGTAAAGATTGCTCTTTGATCACACATAAGTATCTTGTAGGACAGCTACTTAAAAACATAACGCGCGCACACACTACACACACACACGTACACACACACAAACACACACAAACAAATGTTTTCAAAAAGAATCAATTATTAACATTCTAACAACAGTTGTTGATTATAATAAAGCTTTATACTAAAATAGTTTTAGAAACTGTTTAGATCTTTAGAGCATCTTTATAAAGGTTTTTACACAGTTTTTGCTACGTATCTCTGGTTCTGTTTTCTGGTTGTGTGTTCTACTTAAAACATGCTGTTAATATTTTAAAACTTGAAGTCGTAAAACAAATCCTTTTGGAAATTTCACCCGGTTAGTTATGAGCCAAAAAAAGTAATAATAATAATAAAATAATAATAATAATAATAATAATAATAATAATAATAAAATAAATAATAATAATAAAACATCCTTCAAAAAATGTATGTAATTATTATTATTTTTATATGCTAATAGCATAAGGCCTAAAATTTGAAGAGAAAACAAATTATAAATTTATTTCCGTCGAAAATTAACTGTTGTCTATATATTCACACTCATCCTCGCACGCACACACGCACCATCACTGACACAATGATACAATCATTCATTTATACAGAAACACACACAACATACAGACACACACGTACACAGAAACACACCATCCACGCGCACAAAAACACATATATATATACACACATATATCTTAATTTAACATAGGTTTAAGGTTCAAACTATAAACAATGCCTTTGCTGGCCTATAATCAAACCAAAGATATTCTCACATCCCTAACTTCCAGATTGTATGTGATCATACAGTATAATCAGTATCGTTCCAGAATAAACATGTGTTTGTGCACTTATTTTTAATTAACACAAATTTCTCTCATGACGTTCTATAATCAGCCGTTAAAAATAAACCACCTTTCTATTTAAAGGATGAATAACATTAATTTTGTTGAAGTAAATCTAATGAGAGATAAAAATTAGTTGTTAATCGTTACATCTAACGGAGTAACTTTGTTTGCCAGGCTCTGCACGTCTGGTCGAAGATTTGCGCGCGTTCCTGTGCGCGGCATTGAGGTTCCTTGAATTAAGTTTTGTGCTTCGGCGGACACGTAGTAAATGGCGTACAGCTTGGGCACGAAAAGAAAAATCAGCGTTACCAAGGAGTTCGACAGCATGGCCACGGAGAGGAGCAGCGACCGAGTTGTCGTTCTTGACGTTGTGAAATACGTGGGGATGAAAGCCAACCAGAGCACGATCGTCGTGTACACGGAGAAACTCGTGAACCGCGACTCGTTGTAGTTGTCAGGCAGCCTGCGCGTTTTGATGGCGTGGAAAGCGCAGACGATCACGAGACTCAAGTTGCAGATCAAGCAGACGAGAAAGCCCATTTCCGGTAAGACGCACGTCACTTCCACGTACTTCTCGGCTAAATTCGGCATCACCGTGGCCGCGTAGGGTGCGCTGATAGCGATTCCTGCCACCACAACAAAGGCCTGAATCAGAAAAATAAACAGAATATATTAATCTACAAAGACTTTCTAATAATGATGACTTCAAATCTTCTTTCTTTCTTTGTTATGGTTTTATAATAATAATAATAATAATAATAATAATAATAATAATAATAATAATAATGATAATAATAATAATAAAAACAGAAATAAAGAAAGTAAGAAAATTAGTAGTAGTAGTAGTAGTAGTAGTAGTAGTAGTAGTCACGGGTAAATAATTAAATATTTATATTATATTTATAGATATGATGATTATTAGAAACTGAAACCTGCACTGGAATAGCATGGAATTTGAATTCCCGATATAAAGTATTCTCTGACTCAACGATCTTGAAAAGGAATGACGTTGACAAAATTAGGAATTAAAATGTTACCTGCGCAATCAAAACGAGCACAGTCAACAGTATCTGAGCCTTTGAACCAATCATAGCAGGTCGTATCGTCGACTTCTGGCCCGCTTTGAAGATTCTGTACACTCGATTCGTCTTAACAGTCAAAGGGCCGTAATTCATGGTAAAACTGAGGTGAAACATGACGTAGGTGATGATGCAGGAAGCGTGAGACGGTTTTATGACGAACAGTATCACCGCCATGTTCGACAGACAGATTCCAAATAACATTATGTAAGAGAGTTCCCGTGAACTAGCTTTTATCAGCTTTTTGTCACGATTTATCGTATAGAAGTATGCGACGAAAGTCCACAGAAGCGTGGTAACGCAGTCAAATGCTATGATTACCTCGCCCATGAAGTCATTCGCGGACGTGTAAGTCAGATCTATAGCTATACATTGATTGCGATGGAAACTGGGCCAAGTGAAATTGTTGCGCGTTGGACAAACCTCGCACTTAGGGAGCTGATCTATGATGACGGTTCTTTCGTTGTTACGACATCGCTGACAGTACCAGCAGCAGTGTGGCTGAGTCCTGACAGCTTGAAACCCCCGGGCGCATTTGTCGCTGCACGTTGACTGCGGGGCCGACTGCATCGCGTTTAGCACGTGCGGGTTCCAGGATATAAACGATGGCTCAAACTTTATGAATCTTTTGTTTAGACTGTCCCACAGTCCGACCGTCTTCAAAGAGAAAGAAGACCCGTCAAAATAAAGATTCTGAATTTCGTATGTTGATATTCCATCTCCGTTTGATTCAAACGAAACATGGCCATTTTCTCCCTCAAAAGACGTCTTTCTCAAAGATGTCAGTAAAAGTTCAGATGAAAAGCATTTCTCGGCGATATTCCTGGGACACCCAAACGTCAGATTATCCAAAGCATAAGCATAACTATACACAGCGTCTATGACGTGTGACACGGTGGTTTCTGGTCTGTAGCGCCCAGTGGTAGCGAAACTGAAGGAATCGCTGCAAGAAGCGACTGAATTATTTGAACCAAAGCTGCAGCCCATCTCGGTCGAAACTGATTCTCGAAACCAAGGATTGTCTGAAGCGTTCTGAGGTGTCAAGTATTGAAAATACTCATCAAACCGCGGGACAGCTCGAGAATAAAACTTGATCGTTAATGCACCTAACGCGACGTCTTCCAGACCGATGTAGTCTTGAATATTTCTACCCCAACCGTCACTGCCAATCCACGAAAATTTCCCTTCAGCTTTTTTCCGTTTAACAGCAGAGAAGAAGGATCTGGTCTGAGAGAGAGGTGAGAAGACGATGACTATTTTAGCCCTTGGTTTCGACAGCAGTTCATCGACTATCAGATCGTAATCCGCTTCAGCAAAACTCTGCTTCATTTCTCTCTGAACAGCTAAACAGAATCCAGACTGCTCTGATTTTTTCTTGATTTCTTTATAACCTTCGCTTCCATAACTCCCTTCCGCATACACGACAGAAACGTAAGTCCACTGAAAATGCTGCAGGATGTCCATCATGAGCTTCACTTGAAGAGTATCAGAGGGAACAATACGAGAAAAGTAAGGGTATATGTACTTATTGGACAGCTGAGGACTCGTCGACAAGTAACTCAGTACTGGTATTTTGAATATAGAGAGAATGTCTGCGATTTGAACTGTGTTCTTGCTGCTTTCGGATCCAATGATGGCCGTGACTTCGATCGCTGGAAGTTGTTGACTGTTTGTTGTGTTCAGACTCTGACTGGTCTGGATGAGGTGCAGAGACCTGGTCAGCGCAGTCGTGTCTTTAGAACAGTCGTCCATGATGACGTAGCCTAACGTAATGTTTGGAAGGATGTCTGTGCGTCTGTTAATCTCGTTGACAGCGAACGCCATTGCCTCCACTCGCTGAAGAGCTCCAAGTTCCCTGATATTTGAACTACAAAATAAGTATTTGTCATACCTAAAAACAAAAAGGAATATTGAAGTTTAAAATAAAACAGGAATGACTAGACTGAGATATTTTAAAATACATCTTTTGAAAAAATGAGTACAAATGTTTAAAACTTCAAAAATCTTCTTTTAAAATAGAAAACAAATACGTGGGTACAAGTCATATTAAGGATAAGAAAAATAATTTCTTAAATCTTGGCAAGGAAATTAAAATAATCAAAGTCTCGGTGAAAAAATGTTACCATCAGCACTTATTTTCTTATTAAGCGGTAATAAATGTAAATAGAATATTTAAAAAGTCAAAACCACCCATCCATTTATCCCTAAAATATAAAAACATATTCATTTATAAACATATATTTTCTGTTCATACCTACCTTCATAGGAATATATATACGTACAAACAGAAAGACATACAAACATATATAAATACACATAAACACACGCGCGCGCATACACATATGAACACATAAGCACACACATGCATACATACCCACAGACATATACATACATATATGCATACAGAAAATAGAAAAGAATAAAATAACAGAATCTAACCTGTGTACAGGCACCACCATTCCAATAT
Source organism: Chrysomallon squamiferum (assembly GCA_012295275.1). Classification (NCBI taxonomy): domain Eukaryota; kingdom Metazoa; phylum Mollusca; class Gastropoda; order Neomphalida; family Peltospiridae; genus Chrysomallon; species Chrysomallon squamiferum. Next base: position 21,022,617 of record CM022679.1, read on the forward strand.
TAATGTCACCAAGTTTCCTGTAGAATGTATCGGGCAGTGAGGGGAGGGGCCGTATTCCTGACTGAGCGAGAAAACCCTGACACAGCACGAGCACAACACGTAAACACGACATCGTCTCAGATCTGCGATTTTTTCACTTCGTTTTTCTTCGTATCACGCTCCAACTATAATTAGAAAAATAAACTGTGAGCGCACATAAACTTAGCGCAGTTTTCTATTCATCATCAGCCTCACTCGATGAAATCATTTTAACATACCCGTCGTTCCATTGGTCAAATTGAAAATCGTTAATGTTTATTGAGTTTACTTTTATAAGGAGTTTTTTTATTAAGGATATAGGTAAGGTATTTCTGTCAAAATCGTGCGATCTACGATGTTTTACTGCCTGCCTGTGTCGTTGAATGATAATGGAAATGTTGTAGCTTGTTCAAAAGAGATTAACGATCATTATTTCTTTGCACGTTTTGATTCTGACAAGGAAAACGAAAGTTAAAGATAAAAAAAATTACAATTCTGTTCCTTTTTTTTCTATCTCACGATGCCGCTGAATGACAAGAATTAATACAGTTTTTCAGCAATTTTATGCATGTATTCAATTATTCATGCTTAAAGTTGTATAATGTAAATATAATTTAAAAAAAAAAAAAAAAAAAAAAAAAAAAGGACGAGAGTAAAATAAAAGTCATTGTCACATACGTATAGTCAAAAATAAAAAATCCAATACATTGTAATAATCTCAGTTTCCTTGATGTTTAACTTTCCTTTTATATCTAATGCAGTATGTTTATTTAATGCTACGTAAAACTTAAAAAAAAAAGAAGAAGATAATTTAACAATGCATGTATAAATAATAAATGACAAGAAAATATAATAATAATACTAATAGTAGTAGCAGTGGTAGTAATGGTATTATAGAAGTAGTGGTAGTAGTAGTAATAAAAGTAATAGTTGTAGTCGTACTGTTAATAATAGTAGTAAAGGTAATATACGTATGAGAGAGAGAGAGAGAGAGAGAGAGAGAGAGAGAGAGAGAGAGAGAGAGAGAGAGAGAGAGAGAGAGAGAGAGAGAGAGAGAGAGAGAGAGAGAGATTATGTAAAATCTAAAAATATTTCACCATCATCGGTCTTCAAAACACGAAATCCGTGGCTCCTTCAAAACTTCCAACTGAAAAATCATTTCTCGCATCCATGAGAATCAGCAAAACAGAATTTTAACTTTGAAGAAATCTCAGTTACACCAAATATTTTCCTACGGACAATGACATGAAGGTTCCTGACGCAAAGATGTGTTTTTATTTTATGACACCTTGTAAAGATAAGAAAATGTGTCGAGTAGAGATGAGTAGTTCAGTTCAGATAAACGTCACAGAACTTGAAGCATTTCAAAGTAACTAAAGAACGGAATCGATTGAACAACAAATCAGCAAGTGTAGTTTTCAGATTTTCCTTTTCTCGGGGTTTTGTCTGTTCCCGTTTTTTTACAAGATTTTATTGTTAAAATGTGAAAATATTCCAAGTGGTTATAATATGTGATCTGTCTGAAACCCATCTTGGAATTGTTATACCGTTCAGATCGACATCCCGATAATATTTCTGATAAGCTTGATACGTCCCTGGTGTTTTTATACATTTGTCTTTCTGTCTGTCTATATGTGTGTCATTTGTGTATGTATGTATGTATGTATGTATGTATGTATGTATGCAATGCATGTATATAATTATGCATGTAGGTATGAATGTATCTATCTGTACATAAGTACATAAATAAACACAAACACGGTCTATGCGTATATGCTTTTATCTACATATGTGCGTGTGTGATTAGTGTGTGTGCGTGTTTCATGTGTATTATTTTTTTTAAATGTTTATCTGACTGTCAGTTCATTCTTTATTCTGATAGACCGCATTATCTTTGATTCTGATTTGGGGATTTTGACGTGGGTAATCTGATTTTAGTTTTAAAAAATTTCTGATTTCCATTTTTTTTTTTTTTTTTTTTTTAAGAGTTTCTGTTATTGAGTTAACTGTTCGGTTAGTTTACTTAGCACTAACAATTTATGTGTTAATAAAATAAAACCTTTTACTGTCTAAAACACGCATCCGTCTGCCGCTAATAACATAAAGCGGAACTCGCTTTTTGTTGTTGTTTGTTGCAGTTATTGTGTTTTTAGTTCATCTTCTCGCTGTTTAAGAACTTAATACCACCTGTAATGACTTCGACTGTCTACTTTTACAATCGATTCGAACAGAGACGCAGATATCGAGACGGTGTTTACACGTTTACTTCAGTGCATAATTACAATAAAACGAGGAAAATATTCCTATAAACAGAATAATTAATGGTTACAGCCGAACAAATTACCGATGTAAAGAAGAGTTTTATTTCAAAGATAACACGAAAAGAAAAAGCATTCGTCCAGTATTAATTACTCATCCGGGAAATGTAGTAATAGTTCTGCAGTGTGTCTTTAATGTATTAAAACTGTACACTAAATGAGGCCCTGGACACTGAAATGTTGTGAGTATTACTAATAGCAGAGAGAAAAGAAAAAAAAAAAAAAAGGTTTTAAACGAACGCGGAATACTTTAAAAATTTTCCTAGCTACTAACCAGAGTCTTCTGTTTAAAAATAAGCACATTAATAAGATTAAGCGTATTTGTTTCATTTTAGAAATTAACTGGTAATATAATCCGATTTATTCACATCAAAATGTAAAGTGTTTGAAAAGTGATCAAGGATAGGATGCGGTGTCGAAATAAGCTGAAAAAGAAGACGTATTCAGCTCCTGTTCCACCCTGAAGGTTTTTTAACATACATACATACATACATACATACACACATATATACATACATACATACATACATATATAAAATAATATATATATATATATATATACATGTGTGTGTGTGTGTACTTATGTATGTATGTATATATGTATCTACAAACGTACCTACATATACGTATGTATATATTTGTATATATATTTAAGTATATATGTTGGTATATATATATATATATATGTATGTATGTATGTATGTATGTATGTATGTATGTATGTATGTACCTGTATATGTATTATGTTTGTTTGTATTAGTATGTATGTACGTAATAAAGTACAATTCATTTTATCGTGTAAGTTCATCGTGACTTCCTTCTTTCTCGAAATCCTATAACGCCCCTGGCTTTTTTTTTTTTTTTTTTTTTTTGAGTTCTGATTAAAACTGAAAGACAAAAGAATCTTAGTCGACTCGTGCTATTTTAGTAACAGCAGATCAGAAAGTCACTGTCGTAACGATTCGTCTTCCAGTTAGTGTCAATCCCAGGATTTCTACTCACATTCTGCATGTTTGTGTCGTTCCTGTGCATGAGCAAGATAAATGAGATGTTTATTGACATTTCTGAATGTTTATTTATTCAGAAAACACAAAAACAAACAGATTTATTTAAAAAAACAAAAACAAAAAACACACAAATAAACAGATTTATTGATGACTCCAGCAGAAAAGTGTTCAAAACTTTTATAAAAACAGTTTTGTGTTTTGTATTATTATTACTGTTGTTGTTGTTGTTGTTTGTTGTTACTATTCTTCTTCTTCTTCTTTTTCTTCTTCTTCTTATTTGTCTTATTATTATTATTATTATTATTATTATTATTATTAACAACAACAATATAATATTATTTAGTAAATAAATATGTAATAATAATAATAACAATTACAATAAACGTGGTGATAATGGTACCAGTACTAGTAGTAGTAGTTGTAGTAGTTTGAACAGTAATAATTTTCTGAAAACTTTTAGCAGCACGGGTTTTGCTCTGTGTAAATATTTAAATATTTCATGCTGTCTTAGTATTTATTATTTTATAATTTTGTAATGGCTGCCATGTTTTTAAAAAGGAATTAAACAATTCACATCGATCTTCCTTTCATGTATCGTTCGTACAAATAATTGTATCATCTTATTTATTAAATATTTATATCTTTTAAATCGGCCAGTTTCACAGTTAAAAAAATATATATATATATATATATATAAAAAAAAATATAAAAAAATACTGACATCTTTTTGAAACGCGTACGTCAGTTATCAAGTGAAAGACATTTTTCTTTTTTAACTAGGTCATTAACAAAAGACGATAATTACAACAAAATAACAGAAAACGAACAATTTTGTTTGTTAATTTAAAAAAAAAAAAAATTGAAAAGAAAAGAAAAGAAAGAAAAAAGGAAAAACAATGACCATGAAAAGGATTCAATTTATTTAGCCACTTCCTTCTTCAAATTTGTTTTTATTCTAAGACTCTGTTACTTGTACATTCATTATTAACAGCCAGGTCAGACAATGGTTACAACGTTTTCTTAAGACAGTAGTCATTAAATATTAAAAGAATTAATGTAAAGGAAATTTGTGTTTTAATATGGCTTATGTCTGCGTAATAAACTTCAAAACCAGTGTATTTTTGTGCTTATTATTTTTCTAACTGGTCAGAAAATGAAATTCAAAAATAAATTATTTGGAGGAGGACCTGAAATTTAATTTATATATTATTATTATTATTATTATTATTATTATTATTATTATTATTAGGGCTGTTGTTAACTTTACACAGACAAAAGCTAAAATTCATATGGCTGTTTTTAAAACTTAGATCTTAAGTTAAGTTAAGGAAGTCAGAAGGTTGTTTATGGTTTAAAACACCTGATTAATTATTGGTGCAGTAAACAATTTAACGGTTTGTTTCAATCTAGAATAAAAGTTTAGCAATAAATTTGAGTTAGAGAGTAGTTTAGCGATAAACTGTCTGGTCACGATTTTATTATTTCTAGTTTCGTTTATTAATCGCTTTTCGATATGTAATATTAGTAGGATGAGGAGGAGGAAGAGGTGAAACAGGAGGCGTAGTAAAAAAAATAAAATAAAAATAATAATAATAATAATAATAATAATAATAATAATAATAATAATAATAATAGTAATAATAATAATGTTGTTCAGTAGAATAATACATTTACGTACAAAATACGCCAAGTCAACCTTTGCTAAAGTCTTTTAATTTTCCGACTTAATCTACCCTTTACATGATTAATTTCACAGGGAATAAATAAATAAATAGATAAATAAAAAGTTAAGACAAACTTCGGCCTAATCCGAATTTTGTTTTTATCTATATTTTTTATTTTTTTATTTTTTTATTTTTTTTTAACCTTTTCGCACTGGGATAAGTCGAGACCAAGCAAATCTAATTCACTGTTCAGTGATTCCAAGTTCCTAACTGAACCAGAATCTGTATGTAATGATAAATACAGCGTGCAACAGTCTGGAGATAAATTAAATAACGTATAACAGAAGGTGGGTAAATTCCCAGCACGTCCACACTGAAATGTATTCTACTTCAATCGTTTTATGGAACATTTTACTCGATTCTTTTCGTGATATTCTACGCGCGCTTTCTAGTTGCATTTTAAATGATAATAAATTTAATCGAACTGTATTTAATATTATTTATCCGCAAATGTTAATAAATCATTTACGAAAAATATCTAGAAATCTGAATAAATTGTGGGATTATTGACTTTTGGATAAAATGTCTGGTTTGTAGAGGGCGATCAATAATTTAAAATCCTTAAGTCTACAGAACAAGAAAAAACGCAACCATTCATGTATTTATTGTTCCGTGGTGGGTTTTGGATGGGCCACGGGATGTAAAAGAATCTTTGATTGCCGCTACAACTTCCAGCTGCTTTTAAGAATGAATTACTCCTCATCATCGTCCTATTACTATTTATACTTCTGCTTCTTCTTCTTCTACTGCTGCTACAACTTTATCTAATACTACTACATCTACTATGCACACTACTACTACTTATACTATTTCTATCACTACTACTTCTAATACTATCACTATTACTTCTTCTACTACTATAACTATTACAACTACTACTACTAGTATTAAGAATTAATTATCCTCTTCATCCTCCTATTACTACTTCTACTACAGCTATTCCCATTACTACTACTTACACTATTTCTATCAATACTACTTCTACTACTACCACTATTACCTCTTCTACTACTATTACAACAACAACTACTACTATAATATTACTTCTACTACTACCACTATTACCTCTTCTACTACTACTACTATTACAACTTTTACAACTACTACTACTATAATACTACTTCTACTACTACAACTATTACAACTATTACTTCTATAATACTACTTCTACTACTACCACTATTACCTCTTCTACTACTACTACAACTATTACAAAAACTACTACTACTATACTACTTCTACTGCTACTACTATTACCTCTTCTACTACTACTACAACTACTATAACAACTACTACTACTACGACTTTTATAACAACTGCTACAATACTTCTACTACTATTTAGACTTAATTGTCCTCAACATCCTCCTATTACTACTTCAACTTCTCCTTCTACTACTACTACATCTCCTTCTTTTACTACTACT
>CM022679.1:21034109-21079109 GCA_012295275.1 Chrysomallon squamiferum
GTAATTGCAGCTACCTTGTTTTCAGTAATTAGCTCTGAGGTATAATGGTGACAGTCGTTATAGGTATGTATGTCTTTCTATTGTTAATGTTACTTTTATGATTTACTTTCTTTATAGTTTCCATATCTGTTTAATCAAGAAAGTATACACAGATACACACACAAATATAAATATGTACAAACATACATACACATACTTCCATCCATCCACACATACATACATACATACGTACGTACATACGTACATACACATAAACACATACATGCATGGATACAAACTACTAATAAAACTGACACACTAGCAAAATAATAAATCTAAATTAAAATAAACAGGTAGACAACAAAACAACACCGCCAACAACAATAAGTAAGCGAATCAGTTTAGCCGCGTTTCGAAATTTCAAAATATTCGTGTTCTTTCTCACAATGTTTTATTTGTATCTATCTTAGTATATATATAGAGAGAGAGATCATGGAAGCCAAAAATTGTAATTGAGCTTCCAGACAAATGTAGGAGTAACAAATTATTTCGGACAAGATAGTAGTTTAATTATTTTGTTCAGATTTTCGCTCAGTAAGCTGGAACTAATTTTGTTATTTGAGATGTCTCAACAAGGGTAGGAGAAATAAAATTTAATCTAATCTCACCTGATATATATGCTATTTATGGGCGAGCGCCGACCAGTTGTAACTGCATGTTTAACATGTATCATTATCTTTATTTTAAATTAAATGTAAAGAAAGAAAAAATGTTATTCTGTTAACAAATATAACAACTGTTTTAAATTTGGAGACTCACTGTAACAGACCAGACTGAACCAAAATTAAAAGTTTTATACTAGTTCCCCTCTAAAATAAAATTAGCATGAAGAAAACAGCTATATTTGAAAGTAAATTTGTGTAAGTTCCATTGAGTATATACGTGGGGTCTGTGAACTAGCTATTCAGTTTCTAATCTGAATATACGTCTTTTTTCAAATTCAAGTAAAAACCCTGTATAGCGTCACCTAACATCCCTATGTTGTCACATACAATCCCTGAATTCTGTCACCTAAAATCCCTGAATTGGTCACCTAAAATCCCCGTATTGAGTCACCTATAATCCCTGTGTTGTGTCATCTTAAATCCTCGTATTGTCACCTAAAATCCATGTATTGGGTCACCTAAAATCGCGGTGTTGTATCACTGCAGATACGGTGCCATAGGTTACCTGTATCAGCAGTTTTGAAAATCCCTAATGTAATTACTAATGTTTAACAGTGCAACTTATACTGTCGCTACAAAACAGTACATTATTTTAGATGATTCACTTACCTCAAACAAACACGGTAACCCATTTACTCTTTTCAGAGATGTACGTTTTAGTCAATAAATGAAATGCGAAAACGGGAAGGGATAATGATTTAAAAACCTGGTTTTTCAGCGACAATTGTCACTTACATAAATATCAATGTTCTTGAAATTCCGTTGTATTAGTTCCTGAAATTGATAAGTTGTTTCTGTTGCATAAAATAAACTGGTTTGACATGCACTTTACTTGTAAATAATATTCATTTACCTGCAAATCACTTTACGCTCGTGACAAATCGGGTTCACGGATCAATATTTAAAGATTATTTATGGTGCGGACGGGTAATCAGTAGAGATAACTTCCTTTTACAATCACGAAGGGCTGTGATTTTTTTCGTCGTATTAATTACGATAATGAGATATTTATTTGTTGTAAGAAGTCACAATAATCGAGAAGGCATTTAGTACAATAATAACAATAACAACAACATTTTTAAAATCTGCTAAACTCTTCATAAACAGAGCTTTTCGAGCTCATTTTTCAGAGAAAAAAACCATTATATCCTTGTTGTCGAAAGAAATATGGTCTTACCGTAACGTTTGAAAAATGTATTTGCTCAGTATTTTTTAATTTTGTTTTTAAAGGTATGTTTAAATTACGTTATATAAATATAAATATTATTATTATTATTATTATTATTATTATTATTATTATTATTATTATTATTATTATTGGTACTGACACTTAAATAAAACGTACATCAGCAAATATCTGAAAGCTTGCGTGCATTAAATGCCACAAAGTTGTTCAGAAAGATTAGAAACAAGTGTATCCATAGAGTTAAATGTATTAAAAAAAGTACTGACAAGTCTATTTTAACCAGTCATTTTATCAGTTTGCTCATAAAGAAATAACTGCTACTATTACTACTACTGCCGATGACAGTAACCAAGAAGCCGACTGCAACATTAAATTGATCGATTAACCATCACTTACTGTGTAGATCCCGTAGGAATCGACGCCCAAAGTGAAAAAGTAATTGATTTGACTTTATCTGGGTGTAAACTAAGCAAAAATCCTAGGTAACAGATTTAGAAACGAGATCGAAGATGGCCGCCGTCATTCACGAAAGATGCAGAAAATGACGTATCTCTAGAACAACTTGACCAACTTAAGTTATTCTACTGCAGGGTTTTCAAACATGCCAGATAATCTGCAACCTTCCTGCCAATAGATGATAGCAGATGAAGATGGGATTTTTTTATACATATTTTTGTTGTTACTTGGGTGGGTTGTGTATGCATGTTGTTTGTTTTCCCATTAAATTACACCCAAGTTATGCAGTCACCTTCGTTTTACTATTCCGTATCCAGAACTGTTATGGAATACAATTTTTTTTTTAAAACGACTACGAAATATACTTTAAAATCTTATTAACTGAAAACTTAATAATGTTTAGTTTTTAAGTCCTCTATCTACTATGGATTAAACATAATAATCTATCTGCCTCAATAATTTCAGTTCGGTTCGTCTTAAATCGACGGAACTTATCGGAATGATGCAAGGTAAAGAACTCGGATCACGAGTGTAACACTGTGATTTCATTACATGTAACAAAAACCCAACTCGTCAAACGTGAATGTTGTTTTACTCAGAAAAATTATTAATTTACATTTACATGAGATGGAAGCATCCACAATTGTACAATTCAAACAAAACAAGCAAATGAGAGTTGTGGTCCTTGTTTTGTCTTATTTCGTTTTTATTAAATTATTATTATTATTTTTTTTATTATTATTTATTTATTATTTTTAATATTATTTTTTTTTTATTATTATTATATTTTAATTATTATTATTATTATTTTAAATCATAAAGATGTGAGGATAGAACATCTAACATTAAAAATAGAATAATAATAATAATTTCCAGAACAAAAAAAATGAAGAGCTTTTGGCTTATAACATTCAAAAATAATTATAATTCTAAATAGAAATGAAAAAATAAAATAAATTAATTAATTAATTAAACAAATAATAATAATAATAATATTAATTATTATTATTATTATTATTATTATTATTATTATTATTATTATTATTATTAGTGCTATTGAAAAAAACACAAAACAAGAATCACAAGTCAGATATAATAAGGCTATTGATGTGTCCAACAATCCTTGCTTTCTCAAAAGTAATGCGCACTTTAAGATTAATGAGAAAAAAAAAATAAACTGATAAATAAAATATCAAAGCCCAACATAATAATTAGGCTAATAATTTAACATGCATTCAAAAAAAAAAAAAAAAAAAAAATCCAATAATCTTGTAATAATAGTAATAACAACAAAAATATTCTAGGTAATAGTCTGTCTACAAAAACAGTTTTTAAATCTTTTTTATTCATCAACTCTCATGTATAAAATATTTAAATTCAGTTTTCTTAACATTTAAAAAAGGTAATATTTATAAATCACTGTATTAACCCCCCCCCAACTATTAACTAATTATTATATTACAGCCAGTGAACAAAATCTATGTACATCTTTTTTTAGAATTTTTTTAGAATTTTTAGAACATGCTAACTTTAATCATAACTAAAATGAATTATACAAAAATTCTTTAAGTTTTTACAAAAATATATGTGTACCCATTTCATGAGAATATGGTAATATTCATTATGAACAGCATTTTAGCTTTAATTATAATAAATGAACAAACTTCATTTAACACTGAAATTATGTTATAAATTTTAAAAAAAACAAAAAAACATTCAAATGCACTCTTGCAGTCACATTTTATTGTAAACATTATAAACATAACCATCAACTTCATATAAAAACTTTTGAAGAAACAAATTCTGTAAAAAAAAAAAAAAAAAAAAAAAAATGATTTATCTTCATATTTAATGCTAACTTATAACTCTAGAAACAAAACTGATTATTTTTACAAAAACATTAAATAAAAAAATTAATAACACCAGAATTTATTTTCATTTTTAATAATCATTGTTATTGGTATATCATATTGCAATTTTAATTATAACCAAAATTACACATAAACTAGTAATTTTAAATTTTTCATATTAAAAAATATTTATCTACATTTGACAGTCTTATGGTAAAATGCTAAGTTTTTAAATTATAAACAAAATAATCTACATACAAATTGTTGTTTATATAGATTATTTTATTTGCATATTTGACTGTCTTTCAACTAAACATGATTAACTATATACAATTTTTTTTCTTTTAATTTTATATAACAAAAAAAAAAAAAAATAATAATAATAATGGGAATATATTTTACTTTCTCTCAGAAAAAAACCCCACCTCTTCAGATAAATCTGAACACTTGAACAATTCTGGGAAAAAAAAAAAAGATTTTTTTTTTTTTTTTTTTTAAAAAAATGTACCTAGCAACAATCTATCAATAACAAAACAATCTTATTAAAATGGCAGTATTATCAAAGATTACTGAAATAGGCACAGAAAAAAATACAACTGTCTGATCTAAAAACACAATCAGATTTAATATTGAGTCACTGTGTATAATACAAAACAACATACTGAAGGTTCTAACCACCAAAACATAATCATCATCCAATCATATCTCTTTGGTGACAACACACACCATGCAGGCTGAATGGTTTGTCTGTTTTTTTTTAAAACATCTAATATATACAAAATAATAGTAACAATGCACTGGCATGTACCAAAATTCCTTCTTTTTTTTTTTTTTTTTAAAAGAAGAAAAATACGAGTGATTCTCAAAACTTTTACAGTGTAATTAAAAATAGTAATTGAAATACTTTAATTTTATGAAACACACTAAAATATTTTTGCACCTTTCTAATCCTGCCTATTTATTTACTTCCACATTTAATTTGAAATTTAGCACAAATAAGTGTTGGGTAGGGGAAATGGGAAAACTGAACTAAATTATACATTCATTTGCATCACAAGAACATAAACAGTAACAAAACATTTTTTTTTATTATTATTATTATTTTTTTTATTTTTACTTAAATTTCTTCTTTCTTACTAGAAACTTTGAACCAATAATAATAAATGAAGAAAATATAGTAGCTTCTGTGTGTAATAGTTTCCAATCACACGGTCCAATGAGCATATATTAAAGGAAATTGACAAGTGAAGCACAGACGTTCATCATTCATGCCAGCACCAAACACACATATGATCAGTCACAAGAGTTTGACTGGGGTCAGACAGTGTATCGGTTCTTTGCTTGGGATCCTGTTTTTGACATTGTGTCTGAGTGTGCCTGTAAGCAGAAAACAAAAATAAGAATAATTCATTTATAAATGTTCAAAAATAATAAATAAAATAAAAACAAAGAGTGATAAATTGTGTGTTTTTAAAATTAGTTTTGACTTTGGTAGCAGTGTAGATATAAACTTCTGTTATTTATTTATTCAAATGTTGGTAAATATAAAAATTGTAAATTAACAAACAAAAATTTACTTTATCTCTATATTATATCACCCCAGATTTTTTATTTTTCTATTTTTTTTAAAAACCTCCTGTAGAAGCAATATTCATTTTGAGCTGGGTGATTTTATTAAAAACAACATTAAAATATGTGATAATTTTAAATTTACCTGAAAACCTATTGCTACTTTCTGTGGTATATTTAACCGTTCTTTCAATTTTTTTCTGAAAACAAAAATAAAGAATTGTGAAACAAAAGTTTATTGCACATAAATAAATTTTAAAAGTTTCACCATACATAGTAACCTAGCAACTATCACACAGGATACACCCTTGGATGATGCATGAAATGATTCAGATTATTTAAAAGAATTACTTTCTTGTTTTTTAAAATATAGTACAAAAATAGTAATAAAATATTAAACTTAAAGCAATGTTTCAAACATATTTTTCATGTATATTATTATTATTTCAATTTTTTTCCCAAAAATATTTAAAAAGCAAAAGTACTGTTTGCTTTTTCATCAATAGAATAAATGTTTAACCTAATCATATATTCAATATTTACAATGAATGTATTTTTTTTAATGTGAAAAGGAAAAGCAACATATTAATTTGCTTTTAAACATTCTTGATTGGGATATTTTACATCATCTTCCCAGTACCATGACTTCATATAACACAGGATTAGTTTTGGCTATTTTATGGATTTGTAGAATACTTTTAAAAATAAAAAAATAAATTAATTAACTAACAAACCAACAAATGGTTGATCTCTGAAACTTAATAATTAATGAAAAGGTATCTGGATGGATAGATAGAAAATTTTAAAAACCAGAACCATTAAATTTTGTAGAAACACTAACTATCAAATCAGTAAATGATTTAGTTCAGAAACTAACCCAATTTTTGTACAAGCATCTGCTTTTGTTGCATCTCTAGTCCACAAACCAAGCTTATCTCCCTTTGCTCTGATGTTCACCACAGCACCACAGATTTCATCACTCTGCTCATCAAAAGCCTCACCAATTAAACATAATAACTGAAACAAAGAACAAATTAACAACTTCACAACATATCTTAACAAACAAGTTTTCTACAATGAAACCATTCCCAAACTTTTATGAATAAGCAGCAATTTTTAACATGTATTAAAATATATACAGAAGTCTTTGAATTATAGTCACGTAAATGAAATTAGGAGATGAATGAGATGAAAATGTTCCAAATGTATGAAACATTAGTTGAAATTTAATGAAATTTTGTAAATGTGACTGAAATAATCCAATAACTAAAACAAACATATGGCTGATACGATAAGAGAAAAATACCCTGCCACTCCCCTTCAAATAGCTGAAACAAATTTTTAATATGCATTTTTGCTTAAGATAGGAAAGGTCATAAAAATGATGCAGAAGAACATGTTGTGCAAAAACAGCTGGAGAGAGAAATAGCACGATGGGAACTTAGTCAAAGACTGATCATGTGTCCAGTTAGGATTCAAGAATGTGCTATATGACCGATCTATTTCCATATTGAAAATGAAATTTTAAAAACAAAGAGAATAAGAACATACAAACAAACAAACAAAAAGAGAAATTAATGCTTAAAAATATTAATTTTAACACAAAAAAACCCATAAATATATCTGAATTATCAGGTACATTTTTAATGGAACACATGGTATCGTACAATGATGGTTTTAACAAAGAGCATAACTATATATTTAATAAAATCATAAATGATCCTTTTATTTGATGACTGTAGTGTAAAGAAATGTTTGACCAATATAAAATAATTACTATAATAAACCTATACCATAATAACAATGTATCAAGGCTTGAAAGGAAAGAGGTGTTATTTTAATGATGCAATCAACATTTTATTTATAACTATATGGTTTTGGACAAATCATTTTGATAACAAGAGACAAAACCTGCTGCAAGGACCTCATGAGTTATTCTTTCTGAATCACAGCAAAGTATCTTTTATCTACAAACAGCCTTTCCTTTGGGAGCTGTGGCTTTTTCTTTCCATACATTACATTCCTTATGAGTATACAAAAAAGAATGAAAAAGAGACAGTTCTTCAGACCAAACATTTCCCCAACATTTTATTATTATCTGCAGTGGTAATTAGCAATATCATAAAAAAAGAACTAAAACTGTCATGCACTGAGACAATATTAAAAACTTACTGTTTCTAACCAAAAGTTGTCTAGATCTGACACTCTCTGGTTTCTGCTTAAACTTACTAACCACCTGCCACCAACAACATTCCTTTCATCTTCCCACATTGGCTGAATGCCTTCCTGAAACAACAAAATAAATCTATTAACATTCGTTAACTGAAGCTCTCTGCATATTTCTTCTTATTATTTTTTTAAATTTTGAAGATTATGAAAATGGCAATATAGTGCTGTAAAAAAATATTTTTATTAATTACTAGCAAGGATTTTCTTGATATATACACTAAATACATGTATTATTGTAAAACAAGACAATCACTGAGTAATAAAACAGATAAAATAATTACTATCTTTCTTTAAACATGTTTAATATTCAGTGCCTTGAATATAAGAATATTCATGAAGTTTTACACAATACTTTCCTTAAATTTTCACTGTATTTTTAAAATCAGTTAAATGCTTAAAATCTTTTCAGATATTATCAAAATGACAACTGAATATTCCTAGTATTAGTACTAATTCTTTACCTTGAAAAGTGAGTAATCACACCCAGATGGTAATTTGCTAGCTCTCTGAATATGATTATACAACCTGTAAATGAGAAAACAAATTGGTTGTTATTCCTAATTCTTTCAATTTTTTTAAATTTTTTTCTGAGAGAAATGGTTTCAAATACAAAATTTTCTAAACACAGCACAAAGATAAAACTTGTATAGTTTAATATTTACTTATTAAATATAATTCACACTTTCAATTTTGCTGACTAATGTTGCATTAATGGTGTCAAATTAAACATTTAAATTTTTTCTTTTTAAAATAAAAAAAAATGGCATCTCACCAGAAACTTTTTTTAAATTTCCACAATTCGTTTAAATATTTTATTTACATTGTATAACAAAATGCTATTTAATCCTATTAAATACTATTAAAATAAAATTAGCAAAATAAAAAAAATAGTAAATTATAATACAGTTAGTTTACTAAGTAAATTGTGATGTAACCTACGCCCAAAAGTCTTCCACTGTGTCAAATGAGGTGATACATCGGAGGTTATCAGCCCAGTCTCTTGATCTGTCATTTTTGAAAAACCACAAAGACCATTTGTTTTGTAGGGGATGTTTTATTAACAGTTCGGGTGAATCAGGACCTTCTCCTGAAGCTCCTTTTTGCTCATCTTCTTCTTTTGTTACTTCCAATTCCTGTAAGTGTAATTCATTTTGGATTTTAATTATTAAATAGAATCATTTAAAAAAGATTTTGATAAAATTTCCTTTCTGGTAATTAATATGGAAATCTGTGTTCCTTTTTCTTTTTAAGTTCTAATATATATTTTTTTATAACTCAAGGAATTAATCTGTCAAGCTCAATTCATGAAGCATTTCAAAAATAATGTAAACCCATTTTGTATCAAAAGTAACCATTATTATATTAGTAGGAGACTGGATATTTTATCAGATATATAAAAAAAAAAATGTAATTCATTTAAAAATTAAATTGTGTATATATATATATATATATATATATATATATATATATATATATATATATATATATCACTGCTGATAATCCATTTTGAAAATCAATATACAGGCCTATGTTATTTGTAAGAAATAATCTATGACAGACCATCAATAAAAAGTAGAACCACTGTATTAACTACTATACTTTAAAAGAATAAATTATATATCTAAATCAATAATAATAAATTATTATTTTCTTTATGGTGTTTAGTATTTTTAATTATTTAATAGATACAAAAATGCTGATAGAGTATAACTATTATGAGTATAATACTTAATAGTTTTTAAATATCAACAGGCTGTCGATGTCTGAAAATGACGCCAAAATATCATTAAAATGACTGAAAAAGAAAACGGTTGCATATTAACACTGCATACGAAAAAGAACGACTTTGGAAATAATTACTGTTGTCTTTAGTGCGTCGAATATAGAGCATGTTATGATATGCGATCATATGGAGTGGAATAATTAATGATGAATGTGTTAAAACTTTCGAGAAATGCATATTCGATCAACTTTACAATTCATTTAAATTAATCAACTCATTCTATATTTATTATTAATACGCTAATCCAAAGCGTACTAATTTTATTATTTAAAAAAACTAGTATTGTTTAAATAAAAATTAAGTCTTTTGCTAAGACCCAGAGGTCAAGGAAGTGCTCGTACTAACATACTGACTATTGTATTATTCAATAATAATAGAAAAAACAATTCTATACTTTCATAAAATGTTTCAGCCAAATATAAAAAGAAAATATTCAAGTGGTTAATTTTAAATTTCAATCAAACACTTACACATACCTCTTTCGAATCGTCTTTATCAGAAGCCATGTTTCCAATATGGACGATCACATGGTACCCGGCGTTTCAAAACGAGGCTTGTACAAAATATTTTTCCGTTGCAAAATAGACTACTGTCACGTCACATGTCGAAGCCTTCGCACATTACGTGAATTGTCGGCATGTCATTTATTTATTTCATTTCATGTATGTGCATGAAGAAGCAATTATTTTTGTGCGTTTTCAATCTATCAGTATCTTATTGGCAGATATTTTTCCAAATAGAAAATTAATTTTATTTATACACTGTATAAATATACAGGACTTTAAAAAAATAATTTATAAAAATAAAACAACATTTTTTGTGTAGTGACAGGTGGAATTATTGTTTTATGTACCGGTATTAATTTATCTACTTTTAATTTTAAATATATTATAAATGTATTATTATTAATTTTAAATATTATTATTAAATGTATTATTTATTTATTTATTTATTTATTTATTTTTTTAATTTAATTATTATTAATGCTAAAATTAACCTGAGATTAAAGAACACAAATATTCAGATGAATAATTATGGTAGTGTTTCTTATGTATTAAATTTTGATTTGAAAACTAGGTTATGTTCATTAAGATGATGTTGACGTAATTTGTTTTTAAATTGTTTTTATATGTATTTATTTATTTGTGTATTTTTATTTTATTTTATTGTTATTATTTTATTTATTTATTTATTTATTTATTTATTTATTTGTCAGTGAAGTAGCAATGAAAATAATTCTACAAAATAACAACAATTAAAAATTGTATTAATGCTGGATTATACTGTATTGGTAGAGCATTAATGGATCCAAAGATGTTTAAGACAGAGTGTTTTTTCTCTCTCTCCTGTTCCAAACATTATTCATATCAGATTATCACTGCCTCTCAAAAAAAAAAAAAAATAATAATAATATATGATGTCTTGATAATAAATAAAGCTGGTAAATGATAAACATAATCTAGCATTTGGTGACAGTAACTTACTCATTCATACAGTTAATGCAAAAATGATGGGAAGACAACAGAAAAATTAAGTAATCTTGATAAACTGTGTGATGTGGGCTATTAAATAAATATTCAGTTTTTCTAGGGGATATTCAAAACAGAACACAACACTGAGATCCAAACTTAACTTTTATTAATTATAAGACTGTTCAAAGACAATTCAAAGAAAAAAAAAAAAAAAAACAAAACAAAAAATAAACATGACAAAATAAAAAAAAAAAAAATTCACCCCCCCAGCTAAATCCACAAAAAGAAAAAAGAAAAAAAGGAGAATGAAAGAAACACAAGAAAAGAAATTCTAACTTGTTTAAACATTTTAATTTTAATTATATGAAAACAAAATCCAACAACATTAGCACTAAATTTATTTGTTTTCTATGCAAAATATTATTTTAAATTCAAATATGAAAATATATAATGATTATTGCATGATATCATACTTCACAAAATCCACAAAAGAAAATTAAAACTAAAAGCAAAATAATAGTCTATGATCATCTTCACATAGCAGTGAGAATCTTCTCATAACAACAATATGAAAAAAAATAACAAGCCATTATAAAGATTATATAATTATGTATACATTTATAAATGAGGCACTTTAAGACCTAAGGGGCATAACTCTGCCAAAAACCAAAGCTAATTACGGTTCCTGTGCCTGCTGTTTTCTAACATCTGAAACATGGCAGTGACATTTAGCAGTGAAAGTTCACAGTTTGTTTTAATTTGAAAGTTTTGTTAATTTTGTCTTCTTGCTTTTTCTCTGATTTCCTGGCACTTGTCTTTCACTTTTCCTGAAATAATAATAATAATAATAATAATAATAATAATAACTGTATAAAAAAAAAAAATAGTAATCATAATAATGATAATAATAATCACAATAAGACATTAAATACTTTTAATTTTGAAATGTTTTTCGATTTATCTATTTCAAATGACAATTTTATGTTTTAATTTTTCCTCACTATCCACTCCCATTCTACCTGTTTTTCTCTCCCCAATTTCTTTTTTTCTCTCCATCATTTACATTTACATCTAAAATCTCCATTTCTCATCTGTGATTCTCTAACATTCTTTCGCTCCTTCTCTCTTTCGAACACATCATTTCAAAAACATCTCAAACACATTAAGAGAGTCATTACTATTATCATAATTTACGAAACATTGATTCAGAAAAAAACTTTTTTCTCCAGTTTACACTATTTGTTTGACAAACAGTGAAAACAAACCTCTGTCCAGCCCAAGACAGTTGCCCCACTCGTCAAGAGTGATTTTCCGGTTCCTGTCAGCGTCACACTTGTCGAGGAATGGTAACAGGCAGTGTTCAAGCGGCTTCAGAGACTGAACAATGTACTGGAGTTCTCGTCGTGTCACAGCTCTGAAACACAAATATTTAAAATGGCCGTGATTTCGGCTTTAAAAAAACAAAGACCACATTTTATATATATATATATACACAGACATACACACACACACACACACACACACACACACACACACACACAACAGGCTTATCATTGTCACTCTGAATTTGTAACAGGGATAGTAATAAGAATTAAAAATTAATACAAACTTCAGATATTTTTTAAATCAACAACAATATATGTGTGAATTTTTGGAATTTTAAATTTATCTACATCTAAATTTAAATCCAAAATAATTGGTATTCAAAAAGGTCAATATTTGTGTAGTTTGTATCAGCAAAAATTCATAGCAATAATTCAGTTTATTAATTTTAAATGTTTTGAATATTTTTATTTAATGTTTTAAATTGTAACAGTATCACAAAGTGGCTAACACCAAGGCAACTGGGTAATGCTGTAAGAGTTATTGATGGGGCAATTAGTCCGATGATGATACTGAGGGATTGGTAGGCCCTAACAAGCCCAGTGACATCAATCAATTAAATAACCAGCAATATCTAAACATCATCCTTGTTTATAATTCTGTGTATGATATATTTCTCCTTAATTTACTTCTTTAAAACTGTTTAACTTCTGCAGTTTCTACTTTCTTCACTTCTTTAGTATTTTATAATAACATTTAAACTGATGTGTGTTTCAGTTTAAATGTTTAGGCTTTTATCAGAAGTGTCTAGAATGCACACTGAATGTAAGTTTGCAGAGTTACTTCCCCTGCCATCATACTAAAGCTCAGTTTTGACATTTTTTGCAAATGTTTTGCTGTGATTGATGGCTGCACCTGAAAGACATTAATAAACATAAGTCTGATGTTAAATATTAGCAGCTCTAACAGTATGGATCAAGTGAATGTTTCAAGGTTGTGTTAGAATGACCCTTATAGGTAAAATGTTTTAAATAGTTTCTGGGGTCTGTAAATTAACATTCTAAATAATAATAATAATATATATATATATATATATATATATTATAGACTGTGGTTTTAATAAATACATTAAAAAGATATTCTTACTTATCCTGGGGTGACACATCAAGATCACAGAATTTCCAGATGACAGCATCAGTGTGGTTAGCATCATCTTTGGCTGATTCTAGAAGTTCAATGTACTTGCCAAGTTCATCTCTTGCAGCCTATAAAAAAAAAACAATAAAATATTTGTGTCCTACTGTTTTATTTTTATTTATTTATTTATTATTAAAAGATTGGTTACTCAGAAAATGCTGACATTAAATTTTAAAATAAACTCAACTTTAGTGATGATAAAAAATGAAATCTTTGCATTTTAAATTGAAAGGGACAAAACTATTTGAGTATTTTGGAATATGTTCAAGTAATTCTTTTAAACTGTTCTGTGTACTAAATTTTGCAAATAGCAGATTACTGGATCTAGTTTTAGAAGTGCTGAGGTTAGAAATAAGTGACTAACTGCATTAAGTTTTGTACAAACCAGTTGCTTCATAACAATGAAAAGCCATTCCTTCATGCGACTGGGAAATTCTTCAAATTCATATTTGGGGCATTCAGTCAGTTCTGAAAGTAAAAATTAACAGTGTCTCTTCTAGTTCTTGTCATATTATATTATTTACACAAACAGTAAATATATGTACATAGATTAACAGAATATAAATACAGGTGTATGTAAATGAATAAGCATGCATATATGTGTTTGTACATATATACATACATATGCACACAGATACATAAATGTACATACATACATATTTTCTATGGAATAATAAGAAATAAAAATACATTTTTTATATCATCATCATCTTCTTATTATTACTATTATTACTATTATTATGATTATTATTATTATTATTATTATTATTATTATTTTATTACTACTACTACAACAACTACTACTATTACTACTACTACAACTATTATCATCATCATTGGCATCATCATCATCATCATCATTATCATCATCATTATCATTATTATTATTATTATTACTATTATTATTATTATTATTATTATTATTATTATTATTATTATAACTCACCTTTACATGGGCCATAGTAATCCAGCTGAATCTTGCCTCCACCTGGCTGTTTCCCAGAGCAACTTGACAGGTGTTTTTTGCACCTGCAGTGATCGCGATCCAGGTGACATTCACTTTCGTAAGTTACGTTCTTCTTGCTGCATACCTGAAACACGAAAAACTTCACATATAAAAATATATAGTTAGTATTACTTCACCATTATTAAATAAACAGTTAATATCTTTTCACTGTTATTCAGTAAGCAATACTATTTCACTGTTATTCAGTAAACAGTACTATTTCACTGTTATTCAGTAAACAATACTATTTCACTGTTATTCAGTAAAAAATACTATTTCACGGTTATTCAGTAAACAGTATCATTCAATGTTATTCATTAAACAATATCATTTCAGTGTTATTCAGTAAACAATGTCATTTGATGTCATCAGTAAACAATATCATTTGATGTCATCAGTAAACAATATCATTTCACAATTATTCAATAAACAATATCATTTCACAATTATTCAATAAACCTTATAATTTCACTGCTATTCAGTAAGAAATTAATATCATTATTTTAAACAATCTATTCATACAGAATACATGGAGACTGATAAAAACCTCTTTATAAACATTTAGTTCTCTTTAACATTTTAGCTAGTAATATTTTAAAATCTTTACAGACTATTACTAGACAATGAAAATTACAAATTTTATCAGAATTTTTATTAGAAGAACAACAACCACCGATATTTTTAATAATTTTATCCACTAATATTTACTAACACTTTAGAGTAACTACAATTTTTTTTTTGTTGTGTTGTTCAACATCATATTTTTTGAACAATATAATAAAGAAACATTTATCAAGTAATTTCTTCTAGTTTTGTTTATCAACACATGTTAAGTAAATGTATCCAGTAATATTTATCAACATATGCTGAGTAAATTCATCCAATGACATTTGCTAGCACATTTTCAGAACAAGTTGACAATGTTACCCAGTATCGTTTATCGAACTCCGGGAGACATGAGGACACACAGACACACACTGCGTTACGATTCTCATCCACAGTGCACTGTTCACCTCTGTAACATTTCTTCCTTTTACACGGATCTGAAAAACATCAAACACAGCATGTTAACAATTACATAGTAAGATGTGACAGTTCCGATATTTCTTCAGTTTATTATTAATACACACCTAAACACACACATAAACACACAAACACCCATCTACATACATACATATATACATACATACATACATACATACATACATACATACATACATACATACATACACACACACACACATACACATACTGATATTTATATATAAAGGTATATGTATATGTATATGTATATATATATATATTAGTGATTTTGTAAAGATTTTGTGATATTTTTACCCAAATATTATCAGTTATTTTTTATAATCAATGGCAAATGTTCATATCACATTTATTGCAGGAGTGGTGTTTGAAAACCAGATATTACCAGCTACAACAGGTTTTGCCTCAATGTTAGGATATTCTTCTTCTTCTGTACCATCACCTTCATCATCAAACTGAAACAAGTAACACAAAATATAATTACTAAAATTAAAATATTAGTTACCCACATATTCTTTGTTCTTCATTCAAAATGATATATATATATATATATATATATATATATATATATATATATATATATATGTATATATGTATGCATTTGTGGGTGTTTGTATATGTGTGTCGTGATTGTGTATGTATGTATAGATATATAAATGTGCATGTGGTTGTGTGTTATGTGTAAGTAAAAAAAATTCATAGGTGTTTGAAAGTTAAAGATTCCTCTTCCTATATCTGTTCTTCCTATAAAAGTCAGATCTAAGGAAATGTTTATTTTATCTTTGTTACAAGTAATCCCTCATTTCTCAGGATCAGCATCAAAGAAGGAGGAAAACATTTTTATCAAAAGATTCTTTATCTACTGTTACAGGTGCCAAATTTATCATTAATTATCTATTAGATAATGAAAAAAACTTCAGCTATTATACGATAGGTTAGAAGTTAGCAGTAAAGCATCTTTTAAGCACACCTTCTCATACATGGGGGAAAGTATATATCATGCCATTTGATAAACTAATCACAGAGAACTGTTTTTTCATTCTGAATATAGTGTTAGTAAATGACTAGATGATTAGATGATTTAATGATTAGATGATTTTACTTACATTAGCTGCCACTGTGAGGATGATGAGACAGGACAGCATCAGACATAGACACCACTTCTTCATGATCAGCTGAATATAAATAACAAACATTAGTTTTGAAAATATAGTGGCAACACCTTATTATCTGTTTTATATATTCTTAAAAACACTCAGATTCACATATACATACAAATACATAAATACATACATACATACATACATACATACGTACATATGTAGCTAAGTGCAAATACACACATAAACAGTACAATAATGCCATACAATACAATACAGTAGATTAAATACAAACACCTACATTAACACCTGTTCTCTAAGTGATGTCACTCTGTATTAATGCAAAACAAACAAATAATTGCATACATGTACTCAAAGAAATAGGAACTTGCAGACACACACTCTACACACAGAAATACACAACTTGCAGACACACACACACATATACACACACATACACACACACATACACACACACTTCAGTTTTTATTCTCTAAATTAAAAAAAAAATCTTTTTATGCAAAGTTCACCAAGGAACCAGGTTATCCTGATTCCACGGAGTCTGTGTAATATCTCTGTAATTACACAGCCGTTTGTTTATCTCTGCATGTCTAAAAGTGAAACACTGCAGCAACTCAACCTGAAGGTCAGCACCACAGAAAGGTTCCAAAGACTTAGTAACAATCCTGTCACCAAGGTAACTGGGGCATTAGTCACAGAAGCATAAATTAGTAACACAGAAAGCATTTCCTGTTAACAAACTTGCCAAGATTTCGTTTTTAAAAGTTTTCTAAATTTGGATGGTATTAATTAAAAGAAACCTGAGAAGGGGTGACAGATAGATAACATGCCTGTGGAAAACATGTTTAGATATGAGGGAAAAGAAAAAAAAGTTTTATAAATAAAGAAGAAGTAAGAAAACATAGATTATGAGTATTTATCAATGGCTAATTGTTGATGTTGTTGAGCTAAAGGGATTCACCTGACAGCTAGTTATCAGAGTGGGAACATAAATTCATCTCATCATCATCTTCTTCATCACCAGCATCATCATTAATATCACCATTATTGTCATTATTATCATCATTATCATCATCACTACCTCTATCATATTTATCATCATCATCATTATTATTATTACTGTTATTTATGTTGTTTTTGTTTTTATTATTATTATTATTGTTATTATTATTATTTTACGTATCTACCAGCAAAACTTCAACATACAGTATCAATATATATATCATCCTGATGTTTTACAATGTAAATAAAAACTAAGATAACAAAGGTTTACTGTAAATATTTTAACACTTATTTTGTATGACACTGGACTGTATCATATTGAACTATGCTCCACTGTATAATTTATATTGTGTATCAAAGTATTGTATTGTATTACACTCTATTGTCTTATATTTTACTGAAATGTACTAAACTGCACTGTGTCGTCACATAATATTATTATCAACATCAGCTGTTTTACTGTGACATCAAAAGTGTTTAGTTCAAGACTTGAACATTATGAAAATATTTGCTTTACTGAAGTATGTTGTATTTCCAGTTTGTCAACATATTTACATCCTACTTTCTAGGTTTTTTTCTTCTTCTTTTATTTTCATTGATATCAATAAATAGGAAGACTGGGCCAGATATTTCTGTTTAAAGTATTTATTCATAACAGTAAGATTTTTCCCAACATATTAATTTTTTTATGCAGTTATTTCAACATGTACAAAACATTTAAAAGCTTGTTAATTGATTATGAAATAGTATTTATTTATTTATTTATTTTTGTTTTATTATTATTTTTTTATTTATTTTATATTATCAATTATAAACATTTTTGTTGTTTGTATTTTGTTCTTAAATTATATTATTAATATTGTTTTGTGTTTTTGTTATTTATTATTACTGCTGTTTTTGTTGTTGTTGTTGTCCTTGTACATCACCATCACAATTATCATTACCTTCATTATTGTTATTGTCATTATCTATTTGTCTGTATGTTTATTTATTTTTTTATTTATTTTTTTATTTTTATTTTTTATTTTTTTTTTAATATAAATTGTTCTTGATATACACGAAAATATTTGTATTCAAAATAAACATATTCAAAATACACCATATCTAGGGCATTGTTCTAAATATATTCTTCATCATGACTGTGAACATATGGACCCACACAAAGGTATTTCTAAACTTCGTGTGTGTTTTCAATCTAAATGTGCAATGTTATTCCTGTGCTGAGAGGAAATGAACCGTTCATGCACAAATTCCTAACAAGCAAAGTTCTTTACACTGTAAGAAAAGCAGGCTAGAAAGGACAGATTGATTAACTGACTGATAGCAGGATAGATAATTGGATGGATGGATGGATGGATAGATAAAGCGAGGAAAAAAAGAAACATAAGTATGAACAAAATGAGTTAATGAAGGGAAGCCCGTAATGGATGGAAGGATGAAGAAAGGAGAACAGATGGATTGAAAGACAAAAGAAGGAAGGAAAGAAGCAATGATTGGGAGAATAAAGGAAGGAAAGAAAGATAACAGAAAGGATGGTTGGATGTATACAGATGAATGACAGATTGATAATATGGCAATGAAGAAAGAAGTCAGAAAACAAAAAACAGTATTTATGTTTATGTGTAAGTATGTATGTATGTATGCATGTATGTATGTATGTATGTATGTATCTATGTATGTATGTATCTATGTATGTATGTATGTATATATCTATCTATGTATGTATGTATGTATATATCTATGTATGTATGTATATATATATGTATCTATGTATGTATATATGTATGTATGTATGTATGTATGTATCTAAGTCTGTATGTATACATTTAAATTGTATAAAGATGAGACAGATAATATTATAACACAATGATGATAAAAGTTATTAAATATTATCAAATATAAAAATATAAACATATACATTAAGGAATATTATAAAATAAGAAATACACACATTAATGAATAAATAAAGAAATTTAGTAATTAAAGTCTATCACAGAAGAAACAATTAGAAAAATCCAATACAGTAAGTTCACAATTTCAAAACAAAACAAAAAACAACTGCAATGAGTTCTGAAACTATTACTTCAAACTTAAACCTTTTACTGATATTCAGAAAACTTTACAAATCATCAATAACAAAATTACAACAAATGTATTAGAAAAAAATTAAAAATAAATAAATAAATAAATAAATAAATAAACAAACAAACAAACACAACTTACCTAAAAGTTACCCCTACAAAAATATTTCACTGGCTAAATGTATCACAAACAGACTGCGAATGTATCAACTTACCCGGACACAAAAGATAAACGCTGACTAAGGCAAATTTTCTTCTGATAAAATCAAGTTACGTAACATAAATAAATTTTACCTTTTCTCTCAGTTTTCGCCGACTCCGGTTTGCGTGGAGCGATCTGTCGCGTCACACCACAACGTTCAACATTGCCGCTTCCACTGGCGGAACAGTCCATTTTCTGTCTGCGAGCAGAAGCAGTGAAATACTTCATTAACTGAATGTGTCAGTGTTCTGTATACAACTTGCGTTAATTAGTTAAATAATTACAATTTTATGTTAACTTCGATTTTGATGTTTTGTAATTATTGCATTGTACTATTAGTACTACTACTACTAATAATAATAACAATTTTTCTTCTTCTTCTTCTTCTTCTTTTTCTTCTTTTATTAGTAGTAGTAGTAGTAGTAGCAGTTGTAGTAGTAGTAGTGGTAGTAGTGGTAGTAGTAGTATTAATGACAGCAGCAGTATTAGTTGTGGTAATATGTTGCAGCGTTATAACAGCGCTGATTATCCATTATGCTTTTTAAAAGCAATCGATTCAGTCGTAATAATCTTTTGAACCATAAACATCAAAGCAGATTTGTTGCATAAATATTTTATTACTGCACATACCTTATTCTTTAGTCATCTGTTTACTTAACATCAGCCAAAGGAAAGCTTACAC
The DNA here is from genome assembly GCA_012295275.1 of Chrysomallon squamiferum. Lineage (NCBI taxonomy): Eukaryota > Metazoa > Mollusca > Gastropoda > Neomphalida > Peltospiridae > Chrysomallon > Chrysomallon squamiferum. Next base: position 21,055,014 of record CM022679.1, read on the forward strand.
GAAATCCACGGTTTCAAAAAGAAATCTGTGTCGCTCGTCAGTGTAAAATGAACGTATGTATCTCCGAAACCCGTATTAAATAAATATCGCTTATTTAAATATTGATGTTATTCGTGTTCGCATTGCGTAGGAATCTAATTAAAATTTAAATGCAAGATCTGTAAAAGGTATAGGGCAGTTTGTTGTCGCCCTGTTGAGTGGTTAATGTATTCTATAACTGTGATCAGCTCTTATACTTGTAAACGTGTGAAAATGTGTATGAATTTTCAGTATTTCGGTTTTGTTGTCATTATTATTGGGGCTAGAGAGAGAGAGAGAGAGAGAGAGAGAGAGAGAGAGAGAGAGAGAGAGAGAGAGAGAGAGAGAGAGAGAGAGACTCTGTGAACTGTTTCAAACTGATACGTACACACTGCTTCTTGCACTTCATTCACATATAAGCAGGATGATCAACTGCAGGCACATCAATCTTTAATGTCTGTGTGCTGTTTGAAAAGTGCCAGTCCTTTCAGACTGTCAGTGTTGATCTGACTTCACTTTTGTTACTGGGAGCGTGGACAGCAGTCGCAACATGATGCGGAGATTGAGGAAAAAGCATTGCAGCAGCTTTTGTAAGCACTGTTTGCTTTCTGTTTTCTGCCCTCCAGTTAAAACACAATGAGTTTGGAGTTCATTCCTTGTCATGCCTTGAACATCGTCTGGGAGATGAAATAAATTCTCAGTGTTTTACCATTTTTTTGCAACAAGCATGCTCCCATAACGACAAACTGTACGTTTCTGTAGTGAATTCAGAAAGAATGGCACTGCAGTGCTCTGCCTATAGTCTTCTTCATATGTCTTGGCTGGTTGGTTCTGATGGAATTTTTTTTTGTTCAAACTGATATTTTTATCTCTTCTCCGATGCTTGTCGCCAAATCCACTGAGTCAGCAAACCAAGCTGTTAAGCTTTAAATTTTCCAGCCATGTTTGATTCCCCATAATAACCTTGCCCTCGAATAATCCTGTTTTACTCGACAACAAAGAATCTTCGCCTGGAGATCCTTGCATGTGATTTCTACTAGTAGTACAGTACTAGCATTAGCAGCAATAGTAGTAGAATTGTAGTTGTAGTAGAAATATAGTATTAGACGTAGTATTGTTGTTTTTGCTGTTGTTGTCGCAGTTATTACAAGTATTGTTATTGTAGTCGTCGTCAATTTCGTTAGTGACTCAATACACCTCTATCTGCACACCCAGACACACACACACACACACACACACACACACACACACACACAGACGCACACACACACAGAGACACACATACACACAGACACACGTAATTACATCCGTATTTAAGTTCCTTTGTTCTGTACCTAAGGTGAACAGTCCCCCGGTAGCTCATTTTCAAGTCTGAGTTTCCCGTATTAGCCACCCTGAGGTGGGGGTGTCATCACTCACCACGTGACTCATTGTCGCTGCATTTTAGAATATTTGTTTATTTATAATTTATTATGAAGCAATATTTTAAAATTACTGGGTGAGGAATGATCCCTATCAAAATTTTGTTCAACGTATATGACACAGTGAAATGCTTATTTACTTATTTATTTATTTATATATGTGTTATGTAATTTAATGTCTTGATTTTATTACTTCTGTTTATTAATTTTGTAATTTTAATTGATTTATTTTTCTATGAATATTTACAAACTTAAAAGTAACTGTAGTTTGTTTTCATATTAAATAACACATATCAAAAGCACTTTAAATCAAGAAAACTGAATGATTATTATTTAATTTATAACTCTTTAATAAAAGAATTTCTTAATACAGAAACTTAATTATTTAAATTATATTTTATATGAATATATTATTTAAATTATTTTTAAAATGATCATATTTCTTATTTAATTTCTCATTTCTTTCTTCTTACTAAGGCTGTTAAACAAATTATCCTATGCTAAAATATTATTAAAATACACCTTGTTAAATTTACCAGTTTGAATTTAAAACACTTTTATTGTATAATACAATAATTTCTAAGTGAATTTCCTGTGCCGTACACATGATTAAATTTAAATGCGTCGACCTAAATAAAAAAAATACTAAAATAATTTGGACGCAGCTTTAGACGGTTCATCAAAGTAAAATAAATCGGAATATATAAAAAAAATAACAAATTTCATTTTAGAAACCTATATGCCATTTCGAAAAAATAAAATTCTATTCTGAACCTTCCGACACAGTTGTGATTGAGGCAGAATCAGAGTTACAACTGAATCATTCTTCAACACTCATCATTTCACGAAACGCTCGGTGTTTCTTATTATTTTATAAATAAATAAATATAATAATATACACATTAGAGAAATATTAGATTTTCATAATAATAATAATAATAATAATAATAATAATAATAATAATAATAATAATAATAATAATAATAACAATAATAATAATATTAATATTAATAATATAGCCATAACTGTTTCTGTTACTTAATATCTTAAACACTTTTTACTACTCTCTCTCTTACATATATCACCTGAAAAACGTTCACTTAATATAAAAACGCACGTTCAGCTACACATATGCCCACTCTTTCTGATATACACTGTCTTTCATACCCTCATGTTCTCTCATACCTGTTCTCTCGCCGCTGCACACGCACATACATCCACTCTCTTTCGCACAGATACACACAGGTATATACCCAATCGCATACATATCCTCTCTCACTAGCACAAGTATACATGTACTTACTCTCTTACAAACCACCATATACACCCAGTCACTCTCACGCAAACTCTCTTTCACACCTGTTCTCTCTCCGATGCACACCCACATACATCCACTCTCGTTCGCACTCTCTGACATACATACATAACATACAATGCAACGTTTGTCTCTGACATAGCTTATATACTGTCTAATCCTTTCTCATACGCTTACATACCCATTTTCTCTTGAGTCTTACCAGATACATTCATTTTTTTCACTTTTACAAGCACATGTACATACAAACAGTTACTTCATTACATACACATATACAGTCACTCTATCTCATGCATACAATGGCTTTCGAAGGTGTACATACTCAATTCTGTGGTTACTTTTTTAATAATAGCAAAGTAAAATAATAACAAAGCGATACATATGCAGGTAAAAACATCATTAAAAATAATATTTGACTTTTACTAGTATTACAATATAGGTTCACAATCCCTTATCCAAAATTCCCAAATCCGGGAATATATATATATATATATATATATATATATATATATATATATATATATGTATAACTGTATAAACGGCCCATATAAATAGAATTCATATTTAACTTTGTTTCATTCCCAAATCCGAAGCCATCGGTTCCAAGCATTTCGGATAAAGGATTCTCAGCTTAAAATAATACCGAGCAATTAAAAAAGTGATTTTAAGAACATTCCTATCTCAACATCTTACATAATCGGTTTCCTAAATATAGAATTGGTCTGTGGAAGGGAGAGAATTAACAAAAGAAAGAAACTAACAACAGTACGAATGAATAATAAATAACTTCATTTTTTATCCATTTTTTATTATTTCACATATGCATGCTTACACAAACACACATAAGCAAACTCTCTCTCTCTCTCTCTCTCTCTCTCACACACACACACACACACACACACACACACACAAAATTCAGATCCATACGTTTAGACACACACTCCACGTTTGTCTCTCTTGCTTTATATCAAAAGCGTTTCGTGAAACGGTGGTTGTCGAAGAATGAATATAAAATATTATTACACACTTCCTATGAAATGAAATATTTAACTCACAGAGGACTTCTCTGAATTAATTTCTGGATAAAACTCTCTGCCCTGCCCAAACCACAACTTCATGTCTGTTGTTAATGACGTCAATCGATTATTGACGTCTGTATTTATTTTTAGAAACGGTGACGTCAGAAACAATCCACATACATTATGCTGCTATGAAAACTGCCATGCTAATTATAAGTTCCCTAGTCACATTAAAATGTAGCTTTCATAATAATTTTATAACGGCTAATAGGTTTTTAAAGACAATCATAAAATTACAGCTAAATTACACATCTCGACAGCATCTAGAACGACAGCAGCAGCTGTGTTGAGGTTCTATGCTAATAGAAATCATTCCCCATAATCCTCCCCTGCATTGTCCGGACAGACAACATAATTATTGGTATTTAAGAAACACGACTTTCAAGTTTCGCAGTTCATGTCTTTTGTCTGAGGTGACTGAATGAAAAATGTGGATTTTATCTGTGTTTGTTTTACTAATGTCACATTACTAGGACAGCGGGGTCGAGTTTAAAAAAGATGTATAAATTAGGGTAAGATGAGGCAAGACAACCAGGTGGAGTAAATCGCCATCTCCTGAGTTTCAGAGATCGAGTCTCGCAGTGGTTTGTTAAGCTGAGGTTTGAAAATTTTCCTTTCCGCCAATGGCACAAACTAATAAACAAACGTCAGGGGCGCGGTCTTTTGTCCCTTCACTATAAAGATTTTGTCCTATTAATCTGTGTAAGATTTAATGTATGTCTTGTATTTCGTTGATAACCTGCGCTAGTTATTTTAATTATTGTTGGCGCACCGTGGGACCACAACATAATAAAAACGTTTTTTATCTCTCAGAGAGAGAGAGAGTTACTTGCAGATAGCTCTATGCACATGAATATAAAAGAAACGCTGTGAGAGATGTAATTGAAAACGTTTACTGATTCTGCCTCTGAATCAGCAAATTCAAACAAAATTGAAGATAGTGTAACCAAATTAATCTTCATTTTGTGACTCAGGTCATTTTATTGCTATTTTTTTTTTTTTTTTTTTTTTTTTTTTTTTTTGAAAAAACGTTTAAAACTAAATAGAATATGTTCTGCTTTTAAAATGTTTTAAAAAGCTAATATTAAACTGAAAAATATATATCATAGAAGATCCTTTGTGAAAAACTGCTGCGTTATCGCTGAATCGTTCTTACAGATAAGATATACCTGTTCTAGCCAGTGCAGCAAAAACTAAAAAATTAAAATATTACGTCAGAACCGTTTCATTTTATTACAGGTATGAAATTAGAAAACTCTGATATAGAAATATTTACACTGATATAGAATACTCTGATATAGAAATATGTACACTGATATAGAATACTCTGATATAGAAATATGTACACTGATATAGAATACTCTGATATAGAAATATGTATACTGATATAGAAAACTCTGATATAGAAATATGTATACTGATATAGAAAACTCTGATATAGAAATATGTATACTGATGTAGAAAACTCTGATATAGAAATATATATACTGATATAGAAATATGTATACTGATATAGATACTGAAATTTATAATCACTATAAAGAGTGGAAAAATATATGACTAGATAAATTGCTGTATATCGTTGGAAGTCATTTATTCAGTGTTTATTTGTTGGCTTAGATTTTAAAGACAGGTTTGAAACTAAAAATATAAACTGTTGCTAAGAACTGTTTTGTTTGATTTATTTTGTTTGATAAACCTGGTATGTTAAGAGTTTAGATAAAGCTCAGTTAAATACAAGTAGTGAATAGACACATCTGTATGCTTTATAAACGCACACAAGTACAAACATAATTAAACGCCACAAATGAATAATGAATAATTAATGTGAGTATCAGGCAGAACAGTATATTCTTCAGTGTCGTTGTTGTTTGTGGGAATTGTCCGTTTTATTTTTATTTTTTATTTTTATCTTTTTTATTTTTTATTTTGTTATTTATTTTTTTATCTTGTTTACCTTTTCTAATTTTGTCGATTTGCCAGTGATGCTTTTAAATATTTTTTTCTATTTAATTAAAAAAAACTATTCCATAATTTCTAGATTTTAGTAACAGAAACTGAAATTATATTCATTTTCATCACCTGAATTTCAAAACACATTATTTAATTTTTATTGCACCATGTTAAATTAAATTCCATTGACACACCCCTAATATTAGTGCCGAATGGCATCGTCCAAAAAAAAACCACAAAAAAAAAAACAACATCGCGCGTTTTTCTCTGGCAAACGCCCAGTTAAAGTGAAAACATGTTTTGATATTTCGGAGTGGGAAGGAGGGTAGAGTGACATTGTCGTTTATAAGGAAATGATTTCTCAATGCCAGCTTGGCCTGGCTGTACACACATCTGCAAATTACAATCACCTGATATAACAGCGGTATTTTCATTCCGAATTACTTGGCATTTCTTTTCTTCGGGGCTATACCTTCACACTGCTTCTTCGTAACGTTTGATGAAATGTGATGCGCACATGGATCAGGTTCAGAATTTCAGACAAAGGGGCTCGGTATTGTCATCGTTGTGATGTACATGTGTGCGTGTGTGTCTGTCTGTCTGTCACTAAACGTGTGTGCGTGTGTGTGTGTGTGTGTGAGAGAGAGAGAGACTGCGTGGGTGTGCATGTATGTGGGTGTTTTTGTGTGTGTGTGTGTGTGTGTTTGTTATACAGTCATAGTTCACTTTAGAATAAGGGAACAAGAGAGAGAAATGGTGTATTCGATTCCATTTAATGCATGAAAGTGTAATGTTGTATATAATATATATATTTTTAACAACTGAAATTTTATTTCTTTGTGTTAAACACAGAGGATAAATCATTTTGTTGTTTTGTAATTTTACTTTAAAAATTAAAAAAAAAAAACAAAAAAAAAAACATAACTGAACTGCTGTTTCTTTTTTCATTAAGTATTATATTACAAGAAAAAGGAAGAAAAATAGATTTAGTTAAAAAAAAACAAAAAAAAAAAAGAAATTAAATTACACTGAGTTGTTTTAGAAATATAGTTGAATTTTCAGATTTATGGTTTGGCTTTCGAACTTTCATTACCGTTTATAAAATGTGTGATAATAATAACAGTAACAACAACAATTACTACAATAATAATAATTCCTATGACGTTGTTGTTGTTGTTATTGTTATTATTATGAATTGAAAAAGAAATTTTATAATGTTGACTACGATGGTGCAGTGAATAGCTTGGCTGCTTTCCAAATATTTCAACAGCCTCCATCCCATTCCTTATGATTCATGTAACAAAACAAAAAAAATCTCCCCACTTGTTATTTCAAAACTGATTCAACAAATGTTTCAAAATTACAGCTGAATTCTCAGAATAGAAATGCATCAGTATGATAGACTGATATCTGGAAAGAGCTTTATATTTCTATCAGCAGATATCCTAATGTATTTTCAGAGAAAAGTATCGACTGAGAAATCACACTGTCGGTGTTGTGATAAAAAGATGAGGAAAATGGCGTCTTCACGTAGCAACAGCTTGGTGTTGCCAAGAGCTTTGGGCTAAAGTGGACTTCCTCCTTCAAGACGACGGATATTACGTTTAAGCAACACGATTTCAACAGCATTTTTTGTTCGATACCTGTTATTTTATTCCGCGTTTAGATAGCTTTCGAAGGAGTGTGGCATCAAAGACGGCCACGATTTAAACATTGTAGTAACAGTGTTTTTTTCTTTCAAACGCCTCCGATGAAGAAAACACCGTGTCAGGACACATTTCTGAAATGCATATAACATGGCGTCGGTGGTGTAACGGTTAGCATGGTTGCCTTCCAAGCAGTCGATCCGGGTTCGACTCCCGGCCGACGCATCCGTAATAATTTTGCTTTTTGAATGCATTCATTTTACAACAGCAAGTCCAACTGTAGTAACACACCTGTTATAAGTACAGATTAGTTAACCAAATACAGGTAATAAACACGCACGCACGCACGTTAGTGTAATTCCGATAGCTATGTATATTCAGCGTGACCGCCCCTCACCAGCACCAACTAGAAACAATCATAAAAAGTTATTTTGCAGTTTGCTCCAGATTATTCCTAATTCTTACTTTCGATTATAATAATTATAGTGATGATTCATTGACAAACAAGTAACAGAGAATCCATTATTTTCAAAAGAGGATGCAGACAGACAGACACACACACACACACACGTATACGTTGGCGCTCGCGGACAAAGAAAAACGCTGTTCACAGCTGTACACTGTTTCGAAGACAACTAACGGTTGTTTGCTGCCAGTTTCGCGTTGCAGCACTTCCTCGCATACAGAGATTCAACTGACAGAGAAAGAATTGTTAGGCGTACAAACCGGTAACGTCCAATTATGAACCATCATCTATAAAGGAACCTGTTAAGGGTATTTAACTAATTTCATGCATACTTGAGGAAATAGCTTGTCTCTACTAATAGTAGTGGGTATCACTTTTTAAACTAAATGTGTAATACTAAATATATTTCATCGTCATATTTTGAACACGTCATCAGAATGGTATTTCCTTTCAGCTTGTTTCTGTATTAAACCCAGTCTGTTGGTAATATTTTTAGTAATCATTTATTAAAGTTGTGAACATGCTGACATGTTTCCTTGGTAACGAAAATGACAAGAAAAAACAAAAAAAAAAATTCTCGGAAATAGTTATATACGTCTTTTTTTTTTTTAATAAAATTTTAAAAATTGTTTATTTTATAATTATTCTTAAGTAAATAAAGAATTAAGATGCACAAAGGACATATTTCAATCTCTTCTTTTTCTCTTCATTTCTTTTCCTTGTTTGTGATCTCTTTTATTTCTTCTACGTCATCATCATCTCCATCTTTGTCGTCAACGTTTTCGTTTTTCATTGTAATGATTATTAGCTGCATCTTCTTTGTTATTATTTTTATCAACACATTTTCTTTTACTTCTTTGTCGCATCATCGCCAACTTTTTTTTTCTTATTTTATTTGATTTTTCTTCTTATTATTTTTTTTTATATTAAATATTAAATAAGAATTATATATATATATTAATTGTTTTGGGTTTTTCCCGTTGACGTTATGACATCAGCTTCGTCTTTTTTGCCTTAAAAACGTCTTAATAGCTGTACTTTTTTCAAAACAGAAAAAAAAAAAAAAAAAACATCCTACAATATGCAAGCAGATTCTGCGCAAGAAGTCAGCTGCACTGAATTTTCCAGGATTCCAAACCCCCTCGTAACAACGAAGAATTTTATCAGTTCTTTCATGCATGGCAAACCTTCCATCCACATGATGGTTTACAAGACAAACATGATAGACCATAACTCTTGTCATGTTGTATAAAGCAGGATGTTTGGCTCAGTGTCAAGTTAGCGTTTTTCCCTTCCAGAAATAATGTATTTTAGACCGAAGTTCATTGTAGAGGATCATTTTATTAATAGGTTATTTTTCTACTTAAAGAACGAATCGAGGAGTAACATGTTTCCTTGCTAGTCATATAGGTTAACAAAATGAGACTATTATTTGTAAATAAAATACACACACACAAACAAATACAAATACAACTGTAAATTCATATTGAAAATATCCCCTAAAATTACGTTGTTACTGAAATATGTATTAATTTTCCTTGAAAAATCAACTTACAACGGTTGCATTATCACGATTATCATCATCATTAACATCTTGTCATCATTGTCATCAATCATCATTATTAATGTATTTATTTATTTATCAATTTATTAATTTTATTATTGCGTGTTTGAGGGGTTTTTTTGGGGGCGGTTATTGTTTTTGTTTGTTTTTGTGATTAAGGTCTTCGTCGCTTCTTTTTCAATTTAATTTACTGATGTAAAGGGAAACAACTTGGTGCAGTGTAAATACGAAGTAATTCAGAGTTATTTCCCGCACAGTAGTTCAATCGGGCACACGATGTAAGGGAGCAACCACAATTTCAGAAAGAGAAGGAGCACTGGCCTAGTGTTGAATATTCTGACAATTTCAAATGAGTTCCATTATGATAAAGGTTAAAACATAGGTATTTTCATGCGCCTTGGTGGTGCTATCGTAGTATGACTCGTTACTGTTCACCATTGTGTGTCAGCCCGCAACAAAAACAACAAAATAATTTGAAAATAATTAGCAAGGATACGTAGTTTTAAATTATAAACTAAGTGGAGATAATTTTCTTCTTTTTTTTTTTTTTTTTTTTTTTTTTAATTTTGTGTTTGTTTTATTAAATTTCATTTCACGTTATTATTATTTTTATTATTATTATTATTAGTAGTAGTAGTAGTAGTAGTAGTAGTAGTAGTAGTAGTAGTATTTTCTAATCCACTGATTCTCATAATTTAGTAACCTGTATATTGTTATTAATACAGCTCTCTCCACAGACGATGGTCCAGATTTCATAAAATAAAAGTGCACGCAGATTGTTATGAAGATAACTTTCAAGATGAATGAAGAAAAATATAATAAAAATTTGAAAAGTTTGTCTGGAGCCTCTTTATAGATTCCATATCATGAAAAAAAGGTTTAAAAAATCTTAAGAATCTTGAGATGAAATTCGTAAAAGGCGAAGCAAAAAGTCAGAACATTCAGATTTAAGAGAAAAAGACACGCTGCTGGTTTTTACTCTTATTTTTGTAATTTGATTTCTTACACACCCACTTCATAAACAGTGTAAGATGTTTGTTCTTAGATAACTGGCGAATTTCTGTTACGTAATATTTCTAATATGAAAACAGTTAAATGCTGAATGTTAATAAAGACTTCCGATAAAATTTGTTTGTTGTCTATCAGTAAAAATAATATAACAACGTTACTACGAACAACAACAATCACAATAATATAGTTACATTCGAAACATTTGTTGCCATTATTATAGTTTGAATTCAGCATTTATTCCTTAGTACGTCTGTTTGTCGGTGTGTATGGATGTGTGTGTCTGTGCGTGCCTGAATGAAAAAGTTTTGATCCCATCACTATACAATAAATTAATAATGATAAAACAATGGGAATATTGTTACAACTCCAAAACCGCATCTTACCGATTAATAAAGGAAGATTTTTTTTATATGCGTCTTTCAGTAGGTCTACATCCGAATCAGTGTACAATACATATCCTTCTATAGACTGACTGAGGCGAGTTGTGTTAATTGGAAATAAAATATTAACTGCATGATGAAGCTTTAAAATGACCTTATTTTGACAGGGAGCTGAACGAAAAAATAAATAAATAATAATAATAATAATAATAATAATAAAAAAATTAAAAAAAAAAAAATTAAATAAATAAATAAATAACAGTTTATCATCTCCACAGAAGAATACACTCTATTTGTGTTTGGTTTTCACTATTTCATAGCTAATAAAACATATAATAATTATGTCCGCGATTTCTGATGTTCCAACCAGACCTACATAGATATGAATAAGATGATAAATGTTGTATAATATTATAAATTACATAACGCTGTTACATAACATGATGAATCAGATTTGTTTGCATTGTATGATGTGTTAGCCGGACATCACCAGTTTCATCTGAAACCACAGCACTATGCATAAGATGAATCTTGTGTAAACAGATTTTATTTATGTCTGTTTCAATATACAACTTTCTGTACTGGCTTATTATGAAATTACATATAATCACTTGAATTATGATGTCCCTCAGTAAATTTATGTAAATAATCTAATGTTAAATATGTATTAAAGTAATATTAACATAAATAATATATAATATGTAAGAATTGTATGTAAAATATGTAATAAGATAATGCAAAACATGATTCTAATGATGTGATGTAAAACTTGTAATATGAATTATAAAGCTTATAATGATGTAAAACGTCATAATGCAATATTAATATGAAATAATATAATACGTAACATAATATCATGTTGTTATTAATGTTATATAGATAATATAAAGTTTGTATTAATGTAAAACGTAATGTTATATTAACGGGTACTAATATAATATAACATGCAATATAAACTTAAAGTGATCCAAAACATGTTATAATGTTACACTATCATGTAATAAAATAAAATTTATAACATGCAAAACATGTTATAATGTTATATTAATATATAATAGTAAAATGAAAAACGTAATACTGAAATCTAAAATATTTAATAATTTTAATAATAATCATGATAATAACAACAGTAATAATAACAACAACAACAACAACAACACAATAAAATTAATTTATTAACAAAACTTAATAACAATAAAAAAAAAAAACATTAACGACAATATAACCAACATTTAATAATAACAACAACATACACATTAATTAACTTATAAACGCATCTCTCTCGGTTTCGTTTCACCTAAAAGTGCTGAGGTCAAACCAAGGTCGCTTGCTGCAACTTTTGTTGTCCAGAAACTCGATCGTCCATAAAAAATTATATCAGCTGAACGTCTGTTAATAAAGCAGGGACCCTGCACGTCTAACTACCGTAACCAGTATCCCGTCCCCTTGTTTCTGCAGCCAGCATGTCTGCCCCGGGGTTAATCAAACTATTAAAGGGGATAGAGAAAATTTAATGGGCCGACTGTTAATGTCACGCCGTAAAGTAACAACAGGGTAAGTCTGCGTGACGTCCTCACTGTCGTAGTAGTTTTATGCGACGTCGGTGAATTAAAGGTTTTAAAAACGAGATAGCAGTGGTCAGATTAAAGACGTTTAAAACGAAGGACTGAATATTTGTTTTAACAACGGCTTAATACATATTGTGTTCGGCTGTTAAGTGTTTTATTTAGTTATAAATACGTCGTGTTTCTGTAATGATGGTGTTTGCGAGAGGACGCTTCGGCTGTCGACATACCAGTGCACGTGTTTGTCCATTAGCGGCAGCAAGAACTCTTTTATATGTGTTTTATCACGCATGTCATGACTGGTGATACGCCGTAGAGAGGAAACCCGCTGTTTATATGTATATATATATATTTTTGTATGTATTTATATATTTATATGTGTGTGTGTATATATATATATATATATATACACACACACACATACACATATACACACACAAACAGATACACACACACACATACATATCGATTTAGATTACCTAAATCCTATTTTTAAAGCAATTAAAAAAAAAAAAAAAAAAATTATATCTGAAAACAAATAATAAATAAGTAAACAACAACAACAATAATAAATAAATAAATAAATAAATAAATAAATAAATAAATAATATTAGTCGTAACGACCATCCAAATGTGTATCATATATCAAGATTATATAATCTGATAAAATGCTTAAAATGTGCTTCGAAGAAACTCAGTGTTTATTGACGTAATAATAATTATATGTATTAATCAAAGTGTGCTCTTCGAAATCTTGGAGCTCTCCGATTATATTTTAATATTTTACATGATATAACTATTTTTCATTATTATTATTATTATTATTATTATTATTATTATTACAACTTTTTATTATTCTTTTGTTATTTTATTTATTCTTTCCTTCTTTATATTCTTTTAAATGTTCTATATCTCTTTTCTTTATTCCTGTTTCTTTGTTCTATTTTTCTTCTTTTTTTTTTTTTTTTTTTTTTTTTTTTTTGTTTTTGTTTTATGAAACAAATCTTAATGAATTTATCATTAAAATAAATAACACAATTTAAAACAATAATAATAATAATTAAAAAAACAAACACCTTTAAAGTTCATGTAAGAAAAACTCCTTCGAAATTTGAAATATGTTTTAGCACTGTGAAGCACTCCAGACACCAAAACTGAATGTCTGAGAGCTCTTCCTGTAGGTAATGAGTTTGTGTCACCTGAAAACGTTCACGGAAGATCAATAAGACACGGTAACCAACCGCACGTCACGGTATTTGATGATGCACCTAAGGTATGGCCGGCAATTGAAACTCTTTGAACCAACGTGACCTGCCACAAACGCGCCCTGTGGACAGAATAGATTGCTGTTGGTATTAAAAGAGAACATATTTATTCAGTCACATTCAGTGTTGTCTTTTACAGTGCGGGCACCCCGTTACAGTGTTTCGATTTACTCCATAAAGCACGGTGTTTTCGGCCAAACAAAGGACTCACAACCGGTGTAGGTAGCCCGACGCAGAAGGTGGTTAGTTAAGTTTTTACAAGAACCCGTGGCGTATCGCAGAAAGCTTTAATTTTGAAAACGAATTTTCATTGTTTCTTTGTGTGTACTGATAGAGTTAATTTCAAATTATTTTTATGTTTTATTTTATTTTTTTAGTTTCTGTATAGCAAAAGTAATAAATAAAATGTTGCAGTAACTCTTAGAAACTGTGCAGGAATATCTATGCTAGTGTTCAATAAAGTCTTGCGGGAAACCCACCATCAATAAAACAAAATTCGATATCCCCTTTCACTGAAGCCAGACGCAGCTTAAAGCAGATGTACATTACTGAGGTCCAGTTAGACTCCAAAATATCACTAATATTTCAACAAAGAAATAAAAAAAAAATAATGAACTGTCCAAAACGAAAAAAATAAATTGTTTTGCCTCTTTGTCCAATGTGTAGGGCAAGACACTCACGATTGTGGGACAAAAAGCCCATCCTCACAAACTTTAATTTGTTTACTTTATCACTGATGTCAGATGAATTTACCACTTCAGAAAAGTATAACATCTTTATTTCCCATTATTATTCTGTGTCTCAGTTATATACAATCCTTCTACTCTGTAACTGTCGCATCCTCTCTCTCTCTCTCTCTCTGAAGAAATATTACTTATGCATAACATTTAAACAAATAAATGGGTGAAGAAGTTTGTAGTGAATGAACACTCGGTAATAGGCGTCTTGCGTAATACTGAAAAACCATACATCAACTTGACAGAAGTACTGGACATTACTCGCGTAAATCTGTATCAATAAACAGCTAACACTTTACAGAAAAAAGACAGACACTACTTGTTGTTGTTGTTTTTTTGCTATGCACAGAATGATATTAAATTAACAAAACTATGAATTTCACTAAAATGTTGACCAAAACAGCAAGATCGACCTAAGAAACTATCAGCTTTGTTTATCAGCTTCTCATCTGAGGCAGGAAGGAAAGTTTTCAAATGGAAGCTAATAAAGTACCCAGAGACCGGCTGTATCATTCCATCTCTGATATTTAGGTGGTTAACATTTGTATAGTTTTCGTATTTATTTATGTGTTTTAAATCGGTATAAACAGTATGAAACACAAAACATCTTTGACTGAGAAATCCTTTTTTTATTTAACCCTTTTTAAAAACTTGATAAATGTCATTCAATGCACGTGAAGCTTGTTTTAATAAAATGGGAGGATAAACTTCAGTGTTAATGCTGAACAATCAAGAACACATGTAGAGGCCTCTACTAGAAAAATGTCAAAAGATGATTATTTAAACTAAATTGGGGTATATGTATTTGGCAGTGAACAGTATTTCCCGTTCCAGTCAGAACCTCACGAATTTATAAATTATTTTTAGGTAATCCTTTATACGGAAATTCATTTATGTAAGATTAGATGGTTCGAATAATGGAATTGTTTAGGAAAACAACAATACAGACTCGCTGTGTATTTTACGGAGGTCGTCGACTTGAGTAAAGTCAACATTACACAACGAAATAGGTTGATGTCTTGTTTTGTTCACTGTTCTTGTTTCTCGAGACTTCAATTGTAAACCCTGGAGCAGATGTCGCTGTCAAAAGAAAGTATAGTCATCTGCAAACACACGCAACCTCCAGCACCGGAGACAAGCTCATCATGGTAATGACGTACGGTCACGCAAGCCGATCAAGAGACACACGGACAAATGACAGTACTTACTGGACTGTGTAGCGAAAATCACTTACATTTCCCTCGTATCATATCAATCTTTTTAACACCATCGTCATATAACACTTTTGATGACAGGGCTCAAGATATCGAGTTAAGGCTTTAATTAAATATTTTTTTTTGTATGGCGAATTGTGAAACAACATCTGGACATCGCGAAGTCCTGCACGTCGTTGTGTTATTGTAATTACAAGGGTGTGGTGAGTTGGGGCTTTCCTGCGCCTCGGTCAGGCCGAACCCGAGGGCTAACCACGCCTGGCTGAATGAAATAAATTAATGTGGTTGAATCTTCGCAAATTGTCAACACTTGTTTGATGTTTCGACATTTTCTAATTGAGAAGGCAGAGATACCTTAGAAAATTAGGTGTGTATACGTGTGTGTGTGTGTGTGTGTGTGTGTGTGTATGTGTTGGCTTACATGTATATATATGTGTGAGTATATGAATGTATTATGCGTGTATGTATGTATTATACATGTATGTATGCGCATATGAATGTATGTAAATAACCGATAACTGGCCATGCAATTAATTAAACATATCTGGTACAGTAAGCAAAAACAAATAAGCAGTAAACAATATCATTCACAGCCAAAGTACCGTTTATAAAGCTGTAAAACTGTCACCATGGAAATCCTGATTGTTATGTACGTGATACGTTTTACTTAACAGATGTGTTAGGAATCTCCAGTGGAATTTAAAATGGCCATTACCCATGATATAAGCTCGGTACTGAAGTCAGCGCTGGAACTCAAGGATTTGAGATAATCTCTCGTTTCTGTTCACCAGCCCTTGTTTTAACCTTCTTCCATTGTCACAGCCTCCTATTTGTTTTTATATTATTATTGTGTTACTGGTGATATATCTACCAGTGACAGCCTCTTAGTTATTTAGAGATAATAATAAAATAAAAATGGTTAGCAGAATGTATCTGTATCAGTTGAGACTGGGGGGTCTGTCCGCTGACGTATCATTATCGCCTTGGGGTTGAACGGTTGTTTAAATCTCGTAAATTATTTGGCTTATTTTTCTTTCTCCGCTGCGGGTAATGCTTGCTGTAGATTATTTGAGTTAATTAACTACTTGTTGGCCCGTTTAGATCTTGTAAATTAATTTGTGTTTTTCACTTTTCACTGGTAGTTTTACATTGACGAATTAGTTCTTTTGTTGTTTTTTTTTTTTTACTGGTTATTTAAATCTTGTAAATTAATTAACTTATTTTTCTTCTCACACACCGTTTAAATATTCAAAATTCCGTAAAGCTTTTTTACGTTTCAGCTGGCCATTTTATCAGATTTCTCTTTTCATTTAAATATTCTGAATTCTTATACAGCGTAGGCCTATATTAAATTTTATTCACGCATTAAACATTGAAAACTATTCAAATGTTTGTCTCTTCACTGACTCTTTAAAGATATTCAGCTCAGTTAATTTCCACAGGCAATAAATATAAGTTATCGGGTTAAAAATAAAGTATGCAGTTTAATTTTTACTATTTTCCTTTATTTAAAACTCTTTTACATTTCACTTTGGGATCAGTTAACATCATAAATACGGTAAACAATTTTTACACACACTCACACACACACACACACACACACACACACACAAAACGCATCGACTCTAAGTTACTGGAAAAATTCAATTATTATAGTACGTTTCACTAGTAAGTAATTAGAAATGTTTGTAGTACGTAGTTTAATGCTAAAACACATCTGTTTTCACTTATTGAAAAACTGTTATTACAGAGTTAGTAACAACTCAGAGAGAAAACTTAGTCTTTATTTTATTCAGTTTTGAACAGCGAGTCCAGCACTGAGCTATGTACTTTTCAGGTGGAACGGGATAAATATGAGATTGTCCAAGGATAGGTTCACACTACGTATTTGTTGTAATTGCAAAGAATTAACCACATTTTATATTAATTTTCTGATTTGGAAAAAAAAAAAAAAAAAAAAAAAAAAAAAGAAAAAAAAAAAAATATGAATAAATCTGTTCAATTCGAGTTTTGTTTGAAAAGGAACTGTTGAATCTTCCAAACTATACTACCGAAAGGTACGTTTGTTAAATTTTAAAAATATTATTTTTATCTATATTGGAAGTAAATTTAGGCATATACATTACAAGTATTTGCACTTTAGTAACGTCGAAAGATACTTATTTTTAAATACACAATTAAATTCAGCCGAATAACAAGCGAACAAAACAAAACAAACCTCCCCCCCCAAAAAAACATAAGAAAAAAAAAAAAAAAACACAAAACGCACAAGCAAGGAAGAAAAAATTAAAAATAAATAAATAAATAGACAAGCACGCAATTAAAAAAAAAAAAAAAAAATGAGATCCTCTTTACAAACTTTGCTTTCTTCTCAGACTTAATGTTAGAAATTTAATTTCTGTTTTATCATTTTCTTTCATTTCTCTCTCTCTTTGTTTTATAATTGTTTTAACATTTCAAACGAATCCCACAATCTTTGGTCTTTATGAAAAATAACATGTACTTACATGCTACGAATTTTTCTGAAGCAAGCAATGGCTGGCTTTTTGATGTTATTTTCAATGGATAACTATTTCTGTCTCAGAAACCGCGAATTAATAAAAAAAAAAAAGTTTTAAAATGAGTATCCCCTTTCAGCTAACTAAAGCATGTAATTACCAGTAGCACGCCAACATAATTTTCAGAAAAAAAAAAAATAAAAAAAAAAAAAAATCTACGACCTACATAATGCAGTCATCTTTAACAGTGACAAATATCTATTTTATTTCACAGCGACTGGTTGATGGTATCATCCTAAAGTACACCGATGATGCTAACGTTTCTTAATAAACACCGATGTCTATAAACACTTATGTATAATAAAACAGGTAATCTCCTGTCTCATTAATAACTGCTAGGTTCAAATCTCGCTGGGGAACTTGTGCCAGAGCGTAGATAAAATGTGAAAGCTATCACGAGAAAAGGAAATCTTGAGTTGTAGAATGTTTATTTTATTCAAGAAGCAGATATACATAATTGTGTGATCTCTGTCTTACCAGGTTCCAGGCCCGGAGATATACAGAATCATCGAGTAAAGGAAATCTGCAGAACTCGACAGAAAAAAAATTGCTCCCCCGAGGGAGACATGACGTTAGTTTATCTGGAAAGAATAAGAGAAAATAGCATCAAGCTGTGAAGGGTCTCATCGATAGCTTTTTCTAAGTGAGCAGAGAGAGAGAGAGAGAGAAATTTCAAAAACGAGATTCAGAAGACAAATTTTTAAAAGCAAAAGTGAATGACAAACGAAAACTACAGAATGAATGAGACACAAATAATCAGAAAGAAAGAAAGAAAGAAACATGGTCATATTATTGAAAAAATTCTCTCTCTCTCTCTCTCTCTCTCTCTCTCTCTCTCTCTCTCTCTCTCTCTCTCTCTCTCTTCTTACAGAAAGACATAGAAAAGGGGTGAGTCAGATAGACAAACAAAGAGTGAGACAATAAAACTATTATTCACAGGTACAACGTACAGTATTTTCCAAAGTGTATCTAATTGTGTGTTTAATGACAGCTAAACGTGTAAAAAGGGGAGCATATGGCCAGTGACAAAGCGGCCCGTGGAAGTGTACACGGTGAGACTGGAAACAGGTTTATGGAGGGCTGTGAATGGGGGTCGGTGTTGGGTTGCGTACGGCCGTGTCCTCCTCCTGAATTACGCACATTACAAGTAACGACTGTGTTAAAGCTTGTCTCTGTCCGACTTAAAGACACACTAAACCAGAGAGGTGGTCCTCTTCACATTTGCATTCCCATTAAATTTTTGTCATGCCTCGGTGACTTAATGAATGAGCGAGGCTGAAGTTAAGGCCGAGATTTTGGATGAAAATATCGTTGTAGGTGAGAGAGAGAGAGAGAGAGAGAGAGAGAGAGAGAGAGAGAGAGAGAGAGAGAGAGAGAGAGAGAGAGAGAGAGAGAGAGAGAGAGTTTAAAACTCGTGTTTTATTTATAGCAATAAAATTTATGAACAAACAAGCAAAGACTGCGTTCAGTTTAAGTAAAGACTATTTATTTCTCTTTTTTTTCTTTCTTTCTTTTTTTTTTTTTCTTCTCCACATGACAATGAATAAGGAATCAGTTATAGTGAATAAGAACTTTTAATAATTTATTTCATGTAAAGAACAGAAAAGAAAACTATACATTATCCAAATGATTTCCTTCGCATGATATTTCCTACCTTATATCCTCCTTCTTCCAGAACCCTATACCACCTTGTTTTCTCTCCCACCAAATAATCTATTAACCATTTTGCGTTCACGCAAGTTGTTAGTTTTAAAAATAAAATAATCTTTAAAATCACTGCATTCTGCGTCTCCTAGCAATATATGCAAGTGAGCTGTATGTTGATCCTTAAACGTTAGCAGAAGGTGCATACTTGTGAGAGAATATCGACTAAACGAAATTACATTTCCCAACTTTTCATTTTCTTTTTTCTTTTTTTTTTTTCCTTTTTTTTTTTTTCTTCTTCTTTTTTCACCTAGCTGTATATGACTGCGTGGATTTATTATCGCTAACTGGATGAAATGAGAATAACCGATGTCATCAAACATTTTAAACTGTTTTCGTTTCACCACTACAGTAATTTCATAACACAGTGAGCGCTCGCTCGTCTGTACAAGCTTGTGTCAGTTGTTGGACTAGTCTCGTTCTCGCCGCTATTCAAGCGAGTCCAATCTTTGTGAATCCGCCCGCCACACCGCGCGCTCTTCTTGCCGTCTGCTCGCACGGACAGCGGTATTGGCTAGGCTTGGTATCTGCCTTCCTTGTCCGGAGTGTGGACAACAGCTGACAGGTATGTGGGTATTGTCCAAAACTCAGGTATCTCTGGAAACAGGTCATTTTACAGCCACGTTTCCTCGGTCGTTACATTTTATTCTGCAAGAGGACAGGGTTCAATTAAACTTTGTAATAACGACAGAAGAGTGGAAAGAGTAGTTAACAGTTAGAAGCAGACGACAGTAAATTACAGGTAAAACTTTTTTTTTTTTTTTTTTTTTTTTTTTTTAATACACGAAGTGAATTTCATTTTATTTCAGTTGTGTTATTTTAAATTAAAAAAAAAAATATATATATATATGAGAGGAAAGAAAGAAGGAAAATAAAACTGTTTATGTTATGTGTATAAAATAACGAATTAAAAATATGTTTTTATTATTGTATTCGATCTATTCATACGTCGTGTTTGAAATTCTTGAGATATTTATAGCTATAGAGGGTAGCGCGTCGCGAATTTTTTTTTTTCTTCTAACTTCTTTACAAACTGAATCAGTGAGTCGGAAATTACTCCTCTTTATTCAGTGAAATGCCATGACGGGACCTCGACAGGGACCTTCCAAGACTCCATTTTAATAGTAAGGCTATTAAAAACAAACTCGTTGTTGATATAAAAGTGATATAGGTAAAACGAGTGTAACTGTAGAATAGACTTTAAGTACGAGATTTTTTGTAAGACAGAGATGTATGTTAGAATATAAAAAGTATAGGTGAAATATATAAATTAGAATATTATATTTTTATTTCATGTGCGGAATCCGAAAACATCTGTTCAGAGTTAAAATAATAATAATTAAAGCAGAAACTTAAATATTTTAAATTAAAATAATTAATTTTGTAATAGTAAATTATTGTAAATTAAATTATGTATAATATAAAGAAGACATATTTTTGTTTTGTGTTTATCTTTGTTATTAATACATTTATTTTTGCTTCTTTCTTTCTTTCTTTTTTATATTTAATTTTGATTACATTTAAGTTTAGTATAAAATTTAAGGTTCATTGTAATGTTAGGAGTTACGTATGGAGCATTGTTTGTATTTTATATTTTATTTTGAAAGTATATTTCTTTATTTCATTAATATAAGTATCTCTAAGCATTTCAGTTTTTAGAATCTTAAATTAACAGCAGAATACTGTATTATTTTATTTCAAAGAATATTTTATCGATACATAATTATCTTTCATTATACAGTGATACGCTATATAAAACATAAAAAAGAAACAAATGTTGTGAAATTTTTTGGTTAAAATTTTTAAATAGGAAAGAAAATATATAAACAATCGTAAGATAATAATAATACTCCTACTAATAATAATAATAATAATAATAATAATAATAATAATAATAAATAAATAATAATAATAATAATAATAATAATAATAATATGATGATGATGATGATGATGATGATGATGATGATGATGATAATGATGATGTAATGAAAAAGAAAGATTAAATGCTGTAACAATAAAACCAAAAAAAAAAAAAAAAAAAAATGAAACAATTAAATGGCAATTTTATCGCTGAATTATTTATTAAATACAACGGGAACAGAACCCTACTGTGTTTTAACATGTTATTACTATCATTATTTTCATTACGAAGTGCAATAACTGCAGTGTTTTCATTCCAGAGAGAAAAGAGAAGAACATGTGTCTACGGATTCGTTAAGGAATTTGTTACAGGCAAAGTTTTGCCAGGGATAAGTTCGTCGTCTTGAGGGTTTACTTGTGAAAAAAACACAACAACAACACAGTTATAGTTGTGTATGATCACTACTGTGGAGATTTACGTGTGTTTTGCCGTTCAGTCGTTCTGGCTGGTGTTAGAAGCGCAAGCTGCAAGTGAGGCAGTATTCCACGGAATGGGGACACTGTAACAGGATACAGATATGAACAGAAGAATTCCGCAGACACTCTTTTTAGCGCTTGTCGGAGTCGTGCTTGTGCCAAGCGTTACAGGTAATCACGTCTACCGGGATTCAGTTACGTAGTGTTGCAAGGGGGAAGCAACAACGCTATTTCCACACAGTTCGCTGATCTAAGGCTTCGCACCCAATTACACTGTAATAGTCCGTAGTGGAATGACCTCGTTTAGAACGACAGCCACACCATAATCATATTTTTATTTTTTATTATATTTGTGTCCCCATTATTTCTTCTTCTTCTCCTTCTTCTTCTTCTTCTAAATAATGTTTACTATTTTGAAAGTTAACACCTATAATGATAATATCACCTACTTTTTTCTAAATTCTTGATCCGTGCCGCTATCATAAAGAAGTAACACGTAAAACAGAATTCTGCATTTTTTTTTATACGTATATATATATATATATATATAAGATGGAATAATAAACAAAGAGTTAAGTATTAACCCATACAGACGTATCAGTTAAATACATGTGTGCGAGATTACCTACATATAGATGATATACAGGCCTATACACCATACACCGAGTCGAACCGGAGCTTTTCACTGGAGTAATTCAGAAAACCGATTGTAGTAAATTAACAGGGCGAAATCTTTTTGAAAGTAATTATCGGATATAGCAATGTGGGAAATTTGTGTCAGTTGTTGGACTAACCTCGTTCATTCAGTAAAGATATATATATATATATGCGTGTGTGTTTAAGCTATATTTTGAGAGTTTCTTTTTCGTATGAATGTACAGAATGGTAGAGACTAATGAAAGAAAGGAAGAAAAACTACGACAGTATATATATTTTTTTTTTCAAAATAGAATAATGAAATATCCTAACGAAATGGCGGACCCAGGATTTTAGAGACGATAAGAGCATTCCCATTATGAAATAAATTCAGTGACAAAGTATTAAATAAAATAGGGAAAACAAAATGAAATAAAACCCCAAAATCGTGAATAAATTCCTATAATTAACATTTGTTATCATTTCTGAAAGCTCAGTAATATTTCTCCATTCCGCAGCATGCTGTTTCAAAGTTATAATAGTAAACAGAAAAAATAAAATGACAATACAATAAATTAATTAAAAATAATAGAAACTGATATAACAGAAATTCTAATTTAGCTTTACTTAATTTCGATATTTACAGACTACTTAACTTGTTTTCATAACAAACGTAATTAGTTACGATTTTAAAATATTCAATATTATCGATAACTGGGTTTGTGGATTGGTCTGGGCTTTCCTGACACCTGCGTTTATTACGTTTATGAAAATACAGATACTGTACACAGTTTTGTAGCTGAACATGCAAAGCCCTTGTCACCAAGGACTTTCTTGGATCCGCACCTAGTTATGATCAGTTCACTGACTTACTGTTTGCGATACTGTAGATCAAATCAAGTAGTAAACACATATCAATCACCTGCACTTTTAACCTGCAGCACTTCGTTTTATCTTTTACAGCTTATCTGGTGACATCAAAAAAATAAAAAATAAATATAGTTTTCATAAAGATAGTATTATTATAATCGAAAACTTGATCAGTACGAAAATAGAGGGATGGACATTTCAACATGATCAGATAATGAACGATAGGGATATATATATTTATAATCTTTCCTGGAGGTCGGCCATACTGGAAAAACAATTCGTAAGTAACACATATTCAACCCCGTCTGTATCTTAGAGGTTAAAATACGTTAGAATGGACTTAACCCAACATCTA
>CM022679.1:21086609-21139109 GCA_012295275.1 Chrysomallon squamiferum
ACATGAGAGGCTAGATGATTAATGTTTGTATCTTTAACTCAGGTTTATTCATGGTTTATTATGTGTTTTCCTGTCTATGGTAAGGTGCAGACAGAAACATACTTATGCTAATGAACAAAGTAACCCAGCAAGTAATGAAAGAAACTCTTCTCACTCGTATCTCCCTTGTTCATAATAATAATAATAATAATAATAATAATAATAATAATAATAATAACAATCATTCGAAATATAATAATCATTAATATTATAATATTTAAATTTCTTCATTAATTCAAACAAACCATGAATAAAATAGAAGAATATTATGAAAACAAGAGTCTTTCACGGCAGTAGACTAATCGTTGTAAGTGTGTCCTTAACAAAACAAAACAAAACTGGGTGTTGCTTTCTGCAGATGCTAAATTGCCGTAAGTGGGTCTCCATAAAAACAGGACTGTTATTAGTGGCAAAATGGCCATAAGTGGCTGTCTACGACTGCAATGGATTTGTCTCTGCAGGGGCAAAATGGCCATAAGTGGTCCTCACAAAAACAAGACCGCAAGTGGTTCGGCTGTACAGAAGCAAAATGGCGGACAGATTATGTTTTCACTGTCATGTCATTATTTCTCCCTAATCCTGTGCACTGTTGTATTTGTGATTCGAAACTGGAAACAAGTAATTGTGTTTCAGCAGGCAGGTCTCACATTTCGGTGGACACTAGTTGACCTTGAAGGCGAGAGGTGAAAGTTTGGGGCAGACAGTGAAAGTATTTGTCAGCAACAGGGACCAGACGATATTGTTTGTGAATACTTGAAACCTGTTGACACCTTTCTTCACGGATCTTCACCATGAATAATAATCTTCATTTCGATGAAGATGCTTGTTTCATGGGCATATTTAAAATGTTTGTAGTTCATTTTTAAACCATTAACTACTTTATAAATCTGTTCCTGCGGTTTCAGTGCTGTCTGAGAGCAAAGAAAATATCAGGTCTATCAAAAACACTGTGGTATGTGAAGAGCTGTCTGTGCAACATTTGATAATCACACATTTACTTATATGAAAGGAAACCCAGAGCCCATTTAGCATGGGTATCAGACCAAGGCAGTTTAGTGTTAGTGTGTTAAAGAAAAAAAATGGATACAGTAGTTTCAGACTTTTACAATTAGGTCTATAAGTGATATGACATTAGGAATTGATCTCAGAACATGGCATTATGAACTGATCTCAGACAGGGCATAAGGAACTAACACCAGGACATGGCATTTTAAATGATCTTAGAACATAGCATTAGGAACTTAATCCAAAAATGTGGTATTATGAACTGATCCCAAAACATACTTATCATAAGGCCAGTGGTTTAACAGCTATAGCGCTGCTACAATAAAGGATTTACAAGAAAGATTCTTCTCTGATACAACTTTGTACAAACCAGTGTTGTAGCTATTTTCTTACATCTCCTTAGTTATGCTTCAGTGATGACACAATGCTCTAGAAAAAAAACCCTACTGTAATTCCTGTAGAACCATAAACAAAGTTGTTACCTATCCTGTGAAATAATTAAATGAGATTAGCACAAATCTGAAAGTCAGATCAAGTGTTCTCTGATGAATCATTCAAGTTTTTTCTTGGTTAATTGATTTTCTTTGTGATACTCAATGCCACGTGGTGTAATATGAACAGTGTAACTGTATATTTGTTGTGTTAACTCAGTTTTACACTAGAGTGTGTTTCTGAAGCATGCTGACAAGGTTATTAATTGATAAAAATCATGAGATAAAAACACATTTTATTTTGTTTCTTTTTGATAGCTCTCTCTCTCTCTCATTTTGTTTCTGCCTTTCTGCCTTTCAAAAACGTTCTTGTACTATACCATTTACATACATAACTTCAAAATTACATGGGAACTACTTTTTTAAAAGCTGAGAAAGAGAGAGACAGACAGGTGAGTTTGAGAGAACGAGATGAAGAGAGTAAAATATTAAAATAATGGAATCAGAAGAGTTAGAGAAAGTTAAAAGGAAAAGATAACAAACTTGATGAAAATGAATTAATGAGAGGAATGAAATTAACTGAGATTAAGAGGGAGAGAGAGAAGAAGGAGAGTGACAGAAAAGGAAACATATATACATAGAGAGAGAGAGAGAGAGAGAGAGAGAGAGAGAGAGAGAGAGAGCAAACTAATCAGAGGAAAAACAAAATCCACAAGTTCAATCTGAAGACCAGTTGAATAGTAAAATGCAGAGCAATCTGTAACCACTTACACACCAGATCTACCATATTTTAAGCCTGTGAAATACTCTGTCACTCTGTAGTGGCCATTGGGTGTAAGTATTTATTGCATTTTTGAAAGAGAGAGAGAGAGTCCATACAACAGAGAGATAGAATGAGAGAAAGAAAGAGTGAATGAGCATCATTTGGAAAGACAGAATGTCAAGCAGAAAGAGAGACAAAGAGAGAAAGAGATATAGAGAAATGGAGCATCACACAGAGAGAGAGTCTCAAGCTGACAGAGAGAAGAAAAAAGAAAGAAAAAAAAAATCACAATATTTGATGTCTAATCGCTGACTTGTTTTATCAAACTGAATAAATAACACAGGGCAATGGACTGAGGTTTGTTTACAGTGTGTAATTGACTTGTGCAGGAGGTGATCTGTGGTAGGAACAGCTTCAGAAGAGCCACACAACCTGCTACTTCTGTTTCTTAGATAGCAGCAGTCAGCTATCTCCATCACCAGTGCTGGTCTCTGTCTGAACGCATTAGCACCAGCTCTCCACGGGAGAAAGTGAGCAGAAGACATTACTGACAGAGGATGGACTGACTGATAGATTTATCACATTTCACTGGAATACTTTATTTCTTTTGAAGATTTTGATAAACTTTTAGCCAAACTGCATCAATGTCTACTTAAAAAGTAATTTGAGAAAGCCAAACGTTTGTGTTTCTCTCTCTCTTTGCCTTTCATTTTCTTTATTTCTCTATCATATATCCATCTGTCCATTTGTCCATCTATCCATTGATCTATCTATCTATTTGTCTGTCTGTCTGTCTGTCTGTCTGTCTGTCTGTCTGTCTCTGTGTATGTGTGATGTGTGTATATCTATCAATCCATTGATTCATTTATCTAGTTGCTAATATGTCTGTCATTCTTATTATCAATCTCTGACTTTCTCTTTCTAAACACACACACAAACACACACACACACACACACACACACACACACTCATTTACGTATGTATTTTTTCTTTCTAGTTATAATTCATAAAACCACTTACATGCAACTTTTTGGTTGTACATCTTCTTCAGTAAATAACATGGTAATTAAGCTAATTATCGCAGTCAGTATTATATTACACGCTACATCCTACTCAAAACATACTTAAAACTGCTGTAAGAATTTCTCATTTCCAAACACAAACAAGCAGCATGTTTTACTTTAGTTCATCCCTAATAAAACAGTTGCCATGGAAAACATCATATTTGCTGGGTCTAGTGCAAATAAACAACATGGCTGTAACTCAGTTTATACGTAATATAAAATAACTTGACTCCTGTGTTGTTTATTTGTTTGAACTTCCAGTCTTGCACATTTATCTACACTCAAATATCAAATACATTTTTATTTGTGGATTCTTACATGTGTGAGCTGGCTGTTGTACATTTGGTCAGGTTTTGCTGACATTATTTTTATATAAAAAAAATTATGTCCATGTTATTCATAAAGATGACTAGTCAGAAATAATAATAATTAAAAAAAAAAAAAAAAAAAAAAAAAAAATTAAATAACAAAGAAAT
Organism: Chrysomallon squamiferum; assembly: GCA_012295275.1. Classification (NCBI taxonomy): domain Eukaryota; kingdom Metazoa; phylum Mollusca; class Gastropoda; order Neomphalida; family Peltospiridae; genus Chrysomallon; species Chrysomallon squamiferum. The sequence continues at coordinate 21,090,389 of CM022679.1, forward strand.
ACTGTTGAAAATAAATTTGAAAATGTTTTCATTCAAAGAACTTCCAGAAACCATTAAACAGAACAAAAAAAAAATCCTTTGAACTGAAACTTTATTACTAGTCTCACAAACGTATTTTATTGTTGCTGTTATCATTCATTCAGTTTTTAAAATGTAAATGGAAGTCTTTGTAGTGAATGCGTGGTCTGTGTTTGTGTGTTTACATGTCTGTAATTAGTACAGCTATTTTTTGTATGTCTGTGTTGTGATTACATAATATATTAGCTGGGTGTGTATTTTTGTATCTGAACAGTGGTGCATAAACAAAACTAATGCAGGTTATAAATGTATGTATGTATGTATGATGAATGTATGTCTGTATGTATGAATGTATGTATATATGTATGTATGAATGTATGTATGTATGTATGTGTGTATGAATGTATGTATGTATGTATGTCAGTGTGTATGACTTGTAATTTTCTTTGACTATAGATATATATGTTTATATGTCTACTGGTGCATATACAAAAAAAAGGTCATTTTGTGAACAAGTTCTCTTTCGATTTTCATAACTGTTTTTTTTCATATCTTCATCATTTCACTTAGCCAGGTGTTTTAAACAGTTCCACCAGCAAAATTTCATTAAAGTTAACCATGTGTTGAAATTGAAATAAAGAAAGAAACAAACAAAACTTTCTCAAATAAAATATGTACACACAAGATTTATCTTTCTTCCACTACAGCAGGTTTCTCTTCTTTATTTTTCTTTTTCTTCTTCATCTTCTCTCATTTTTTTTTTTCTTGTATAAATAAGGTTTCATTTCAGAACACTTCAATTACAGATATTATTTTTGGCCTGGGTCCCGGTGTCCAGGGGAAACATTTTGTTTTTAGTATAGAAATCAGCTCAAAGGATCCAGTGTAGCAGATAATTTGTGTTTTGTGTCCTCTGCTGACATGTGTACTCAGAAATCTTCTTTTATTCACTGCTGAATTAACCTTGTCATAGTGACAAGCAGGGACACTGTCTGAGTTGTCTGTCCACAATTCAAACAGGACAACACAAGTGGGCCGAATTTGCTTAAATAAAACAGAACAGGTCACTGATCAGTACAGTTATTATTAATATTATTATTGTTGTTATTGTTATTGATATTATTATTATATTATTATTATTATTATTGATGTTATTATTATTATTATTATTGGTATTATTATTATTATTATTATTATTATTATTATTATTATTATTATTATTATTATTATTATTATTATTATTATTATTATTATTATTATTATTATTATTATTGTTGTTTTTTCTTTTTTTCCCCTTTTTATTCTTTAAAATGAAATTTTCAATTTCAACCATTTTTTTTTTACATGTCTAATGACTTTTGGATTGTTTAACAATTTTTTAAAATTTTCTTTCATTAAAGTTTCAACATAACCTATTTTTTAAAATTTTATTATCTCTATCAGAATCAGAGTTTGAAAGAAAATCACTGTCCAGATTTAATGCAGTTGTGTTTTTAAATGTTTTTTTTTTTGTGGTGGTGAGGTTTTCATAGGCTTTTTAAGAGGATAACATTTTGTTTTATATGTGTCTGACTACTTTCTTTGCAGTTATTTTGGGAATGAAAAACTTTTCATAAGTGACTTTATGACTTTTTCAAGAATTTTGTAGTGATGATTTTGATAGTAACTTTTAACAATCTTTTGATATTGAGTTCTTTTTGTATAAGTATATTTAGTTCTTCCTGTATTTATTTTGATAATGGAATTTTAAATGACATTTTTATGGTGTGATGTAAAAATGTCTATTTGTTTTGGTTATTAACATTTTTATCCTTTTAATTCCAGTTTATTTCTTAGGGTGATTTTTTATATATATATATATATATATATATATAGAAGAGAGAGAGAGAGAGAGAGAGAGAGAGAGAGAGAGAGAGAGAGAGAGAGAGAGAGAGAGAGAGAGAGAGAGAGAGAGAATAGTTAACTATCAATATATTTAGAGTTGTTGTTCTTTAATCAGCCATCTTGAAATACTTAATAGTGACTGCCAAGAAAATTTATCATTTTTGACAAATCTTTGTTTTCTGTCCAGAAATGCAATGGGAAAGCTGTGTTGTGTCACGTTGAAATATCTGATGTTAGGTTCAGAACAGCTGTGAGGAATCTTGAGTTTTAGCTCTTTTTATTAGATTAGATTTTTGTTGTTTTGTTGTATATATTTATATGTTAAGATATTTATTATTTCTCTCTCTCTCTCTCTCTCTCTCTCTCTCTCTCTCTCTCTCTCTCTCTCTCTCTCTCTAGTCTGGCTGTTTGTATATATTTGTGATATGGCTAGCTGTTTATCTATCTGTGTGTTTATCTATCTATCTATCTATCTATTTATCTATATCTATCTATCTGCCTATATATCGACATTAATATTTCCTAAAAAAAAAAAAAAAAAAAAAAAAAAAAAAAATGTAGATAAACTCTGCAAAAAAGATTTTTCTTTTGAAATGGGCTTTTCCCTATTTTAAAGTGTTGGTTGTGTTAGAAAACTGAATGTTGCTTCTGAAGTTTGACTGCTGTCAATGTCCATGGTGAACTTGCTGTATGTGAAGAACAGGTGTAGAGACATACCTCACAACAACACACTTACCTGTAGGCTGGCAGGTTTATTCCAAGATCCAGGCATCTGTAACATAAAAAAAACACAGCACTCTGATACTTTGGCATTGCTGTTTTAACCAGGAATTCAGGTGTGGTTGTTGAATTGTGAAAAAATAAAAAATAAAAAAAAATAATTAGCAGTAGCTAGATAGTATTACTTGTTTTCTTTTTTTTTTTTAAATCTTTCTTTTTTTCAAGGTTTTTTTTCTGCTGATGAACTGATAATTTAGCTACTTTGATATAGGAATTAAAAGTTATCTTTATTTCATTTTCACAAAAAAAAAAAAAAAAGGAAGATAACTTTTTGAAAATAAAAAATTAGCAGATTTTATACATTGTTTTAAAAATAAATAAACTGTGTAATTAATTAATTAATTAAAATAACAATAGCAACAATAATTTCAGTGTTTTTTTTCATTATGGGGAACACCTTCAAAAGTTCAATTTTCTTCCATTTTTAAAAAAAAATTAAAAAAAAAGATCCATTACATTCAGTATTTTTTTGACGTTATAATATTCTTTCAGTTTGTTTTAAAATTTTATTTTTATTTTTTGTTGTAAACATTTTTATAAATTTTATTTTCATTTATTAAAATAGTTCTGAAAAGCTACATATGCATTGCCAATCTGAAGTAACTTTCTGAAATTTGTTTTGCATATTTATTATTTTTCTGTTTCATTCATCTGAACAGCTCCAGCTGTAGGTGGTCTTGTCCAGTCAGAGATCCTCACTCTGCACGTAACTGTGATGTTTAGTGCAGGTTCTTGTTCATCCAAATGGCAGTCATTGGATTCCAGCAGAACTATTTGTTGATAAGTTTTCCAACTGTTTTTAAGTGTATCGCTGCATCAGCTTTTAGCATTGGGTGCTTTATTTGTTGTTTTCTTCACAGTTCTGCTTTTTAATGGTGTGCACAATTTTCCATTTTTTGGTTTATAGTGTTGTTGCGTTTTCGTTGTCTTCAGATTAGTCAAGCCCTGAATATTTGATATTTGTATGAAATGTTGATATGAAATAATTATGATAAGCAGATAAAAACCTTCATCTCTGATTTACAAACTGCTATTGATGAAATAAAAGGATAATTTTGTAAATCCATCTTTTTAATTTAAATTTGCTGCTGTCCTCTGGTTTATTTTTCTGTAAATAAATCTTTACTGATAAATTTGTTTTGTGTCAACTCACACAGTCGTTTTTGTTACCTTACTTCTATTTTGTTTATCTATTTATCTATCTATATCTATCATTCATTCATTCATTCATATATCCTACCATTCAGCCATTCATCCATCCATCCATCCATCTAGTCATTAATCTTTTCATCCATGCATCCTTCTACCATCAATACATTAATCTATCAACATACTAGTGATCCCATCTGTTAATTCTTTCATCTATCTATATAGATATTAAAATAGACTCAAGAGTCATATTTCTATATACAAAATTAAATTAGTTGACAGTATGTATCAGATATTCTGACATACAGTATTTAACAAGGTATTTATAAATGAAGAGACATGTAATTTTAAGAGATTAAGGGTTTATTCTCCTTGTGGTATAAATGAACATGTAAGTAATTTTTGACATTCAGTATTTTACAGAGTATTTACAAATGAACATGTAAGTAATTTCATGGGATGAAGGGTTTATTCTCATATTTCAAGGTCAGTGACTGAAGAAATCCCACTCTTTGTTGAGTGACAATTTACAGAAAGTTTTACACACAGAATACCATGCTGGTTTTTCTTGTACAACAAAAACTAAACAAAATGGCATTCTTCAACTCATGAACTGTTTGCATTCTACACCAGATTCATGACAGAATAACAAGTTACAAAATGACACCAAAGCTGGTTGCAAAGATCTGATATTCTTATTTCAGTGTTCTAAAACCAATAATTATATGGTTGAGATAAAAATGATATCAGATATTGCTGAACTGTTGTATCTGAGTGAACCATGTCTGATGTCTTGTTTTATCTGAACAATGTTTGATATCTTATTGTATCTGAATAAAGGCTTGATGTCTTGTTGTATCTGAACCATAGTGCGATGTCTAGTTGTATCTGAACCATGGTTTGATGTCTAGTTATATCTGAACCATGGTTTGATATCTAGTTGTATCTGAACCATGGTTTGATGTCTAGTTGTATCTGAACCATGTTTTGATGTCTAGTTGTATCTGAACCATGGTTTGATGTCTAGTTGTATCTGAATCTTGGTTTGATGTCTAGTTGTATCTGAACCATGGTTTGATGTCTAGTTGTATCTGAACCATGGTTTGATGTCTAGTTGTATCTGAACCATGGTTTGATGTGTAGTCATATCTGAACCATGGTTTGATGTCTAGTCATATGTAAACCATGGCTTGATGTGTTGTTGATGACTTATATCCCAAATATTTGTGAGTGTTTTGATCCATGGGATTATCAGTAATTACAATGTCACTGGTAAAATAATTATTTTCACATTAAATGTCAGCTATAAGAACTCTGGTGATTAATTGTCAGGCCTGGTGGGTTGATTTGAATTAAAAAGAACAAAAACAATAATAATAAATGTTTGTTAGAAGTGTGTAATAAATAAATATTTTATAAATTGTATTATATAATTCTGAGAAAAATATTAATTTATAGTATCTGTATGTTTGTTGGTCTCTGTATATGTGTCTCTGTACATACACACATACAGACATACATACATACATACATACATACATACATACATACATACATACATACATTCACACACACACATACATACACACACACATATTCACACACATTGAGGATAGAAAAGACTTAAATCTGTAAAACTAGAAGAAGTGGCATCTGTCATGAAGCAAACGGATAATTTACTGACTTGAGCTGCAGTAAATTTAACCTGCTGAGAGAGAGTGAAAAATGAAAGTTGAGAGATAACCACACAATGAGCCCAATCTATTTATTACACAGATGTGTATTCATCATATGCTTTGTAAACTGCTGAACTCTCTAAGTTAAGATAAAACACACTCAGAATGTTTGTGTGTTTATTTTTTTAAATAAAAGTGAGATAAATTAGTTCCATTGTTTGCTGTTCTGTTTTAAATTATTTTATTTTTAAAACCAAAAAAAAGAACTTTTTTGTTTTTGTTTTGAATAAACACTTAAATGTTTGTTTATATATAAAATAAAAAATAACTTACATGTGGAATGATGGTGATTATTTCGTTTTAAAATGTTTCTCTTTTTAATTTTTGCACACTGAAGTTCAGTGGTTGTTATTAAGTGAAATGAAACATTTGTTGAAGATAAGAGAGAGTTTACTGAGGGTAATGAGTCTAAATGGCTGGCCTATGAAGCTGTTTGAATTTTTTTGTTACATTCACCTGCTAGCAAAAAACTGAGAAATTTTAATGTTGTTTTCTTACAGTACGCTGTGAGTATCTGCTTATCTGGATCTCAGTGAATGTGTGTGTGTGTGTGTGTGTGTGTGTGTGTGTGTGTGTGTGTGTGTGTGTGTGTGTCTGTGTGTGTATGTATTATATATGCATTTGTGTATGTGTTTTCGTGTATATGTGTTTGTACATATGAGTGAGTATGTGTGTATGTGAGTGGTCTTTGTGTGTATATGTGTGTGTATGTATGTATGTGTATTTGTATATGTTTCTGTATGTGTATGTATGTGTGTATATGTGTGTATATATGTGTTTATATGTTTGTGTATGTATCTGTGTGTATGTGTATATATATATATATAAAATATGCTGTATATAACAATAAAATAAATTATCAAATAAAAAATTCTGTCACTGTTTATTTATCTTTATTTAATATTTTGAAAAAAATATCTTCTTTATTTAATTTTTTTTTTTTGCATTCAGTAATTCAAAGATGGTTCTACAGCTATCACTTAACTATTCAAGTGGTAATCTAAACAACTGTATTTAACATAGACATTTAACAATCAGGGATTTAACAGGGATGTTGAATACAGTGATTATTAGAGTGTTGATGTATACTGGTATTACTGTGTGTCTCTGTACTGTCACTAGAGATTTCAGTCTTTGTTAACAAGCTGTAACAGTGACTCACCTACAAGTAGAGAATCTCTCATTTCCTACACTGACAGCCACTTATACCATAGACTTTATTTCTGATTGAGTAGATGTATGTGTTACATGTTGTAAAATATACTGTATCATTAAAAATTCTGTATCAAGGGGTTTTGTATATGTATATATTGTCAAATTATGCTAAGTGATAAAATCTGCTGGAGGTTGACTTTAATGTGTTCTAACTATTGCATGTTATCACATTTATTAGATTCAAATAAAACTGATGAAACATGCAGTTGCCACTCCACAGCTTACATGCTTCAGTTAGCAGCAAGAGATATGCAATAAACACCTTCCCATAGACAGATTTTTAGTAAATCATTTACAGATGGGCTAAAATGGAACAGTACAGTGGATACACAGAGGCTGATCTGTATTCAGGAGTGTATATTCTTGTTGTGCTAGATGAGTGCTGTACACACATAACAAATGGTTAATTCATGATGAAATATTAGGTTCACTCAATAATATGATACTGGGAAATTAATTTTTCTGTCTCTCCTGTGATATATTGTTGCAGTTGCCCTGAGATAACACTACAGATAGCTAGCTGTATCACTGGACAGAAGATGGAATAAAGAGAGAGTGACAAAAATAATGCTAAAGACGTAGCAACATTTCACCAGTACATCCAGTAACAATAAGTATTTTGTAAACCAAGAATATACTATATCTGAAGCAAGAGCTCTAAGCACTGAGCTACAAGCCAGCATGTTAGTAAATTCATCATGAAGTTAGCCTGCCAACATCAGACGTCCTCTGTGACCTGTTTTTGTATCTCAGAGACAGAGAAACATCCAACTCATGACAGCAGACATGTTTGACAATTACATACCCTGACTCTGCATATCTTCATCCCACCGGCCATGTAATTAAAATAAAACTTGTAACAGAAACAACAGTCCACTCATCTCACTGTCATGTTGCTGTGGTAGAGAACTGCCAGTGACTCTGCATATCCTGTTAATCTGAGCTTGTAATTAAAAAAATTATCATACAGACAGGTGTTCATTCTTTAACAGATTATCAGGAAAATGATGCTGTTTCAGAATTATGTAACTGAGTTTTAGAATTTTGTAACTGAGACTTTTTAGAATTTTGTAACTGAGTTTTAGAATTGTGTAACTGTACCTACTGCTAGCACATTTATTTTCTGAGAGAAATCCAGGGATGAATGAAACATAAAAAGGAAGCTTGTGAGGTCAGATATCTGAACATTTTCAAAACTCCAGTTAGCAAAAAATGTGTCTTAAGACTTGTTTGATGTGATGGGTCACACATGTGTTTGCATATCCTGCTCATTTAATGTTATATAATACATGAAATTCATATCCTTTCAGTAACTATTAGCCTACTTTAGAATCAGGTTAACATAAAATGACTTCTTTAACATTCCATTTATGTTTAAGACAAATTCCTCAAATTGATATCAAATCTGTAAAACACAGAAATAGAGTATATATATATATTTTGAATATAAATTAATTTCATTTTTTTTTTTTTTTAAATAAAAAAGTTTAAATGAATGATTAACTTTAAAAATTCTATACATCCTGTGTAAATTTGTCTGTTTTATTAATTACGCTACAGGACACTTAATAAGAAGTGACACAGAAATATATTTAACATTCATTACTTGTGATAACCTTGTAATAAGGTTAACAGACGACATCTCACATACAGAATCACGTCTTGCTCCTGAGCCAAACCCTAACAAGAGCAGTAGGTGGTCTTCTGTAGGCCACCATCAGAGAAAGCCAAACCTTCTGACAAATCTGCAATAAAACTGAAATCTTAACACTTGAATGAAAAAAGGTTTAACAACACCTCAGTATATTTTAAAAGTTATTACATGTTAGTCATGTGGGTGGTGTTTTTTCTTATTACGATACAAAGAGAAAGCCTGTTGTTGCCAATTACTGGGCTGCTTTTGATGATTAGAGGCATCACCATTACTGTCTCTCATACAGGCAATAAAGTGATTTCAAAGTTAATTTAAAATTACATCATGTGAAAAACTTCATATTAAATGTTATGCTTTCATTTGCTGTTAATTAAACATTGTATCACACCCACATGAGAAAAACAGTTTAACAACAACGGATATTTTCAAACAGAGGCTGTCTGCGTCTTATGTAATAATTTACTATATAAATTACAATGACTTGATGTCTGCTTGTTATCCTTGTTATTCATTAAATGTAAAACTATATCTGTGTATCTGATTACACCATCTTCATTTTATCAATGAAACTTTCTAACAAAAAACACACTGTTTAGAAACATGTCAACAAATGAAGAAATGAAATTAAACCCATGTCTGTAATTTGATCTGTTTGACAGTTGTAAGAAAAGCTTTATATATCTTCTGAACCTTATGTGGACAGAATGAACTAAATTCATCAGTAACTGCAGATGTCTGGTTTGCAAATGAAGAAATGATTAATTTAATGGAACATATTTTATTCTGTTGTTAAACATTATCATACATATATAGCACTAAAGACATACATTGTCATACATGTATAGGTCTAAAGACATACATTGTCAAACATGTATAGGATTAAAGACACACATTTTAGTCTATGGTTATACATTATCATACATATGTAGATCTAAATACACACATTTTAGTCAATGGTTATCACACACATACAGGTTTAAAGACAATAAATATGAAGCCTAATACCCAGTAATGCAGTATCATACTGGGTTATACTTTTGTATCTTTCATATGCACCTTGCCATAAAGTTGAAAGTTTAAACCACTAAATCATAACATTCATAATCAATAAATAAATATAAAAACAACAACACATACACACACAGTGAGGGGGGTTGACAGAGTACTGGCAGTGTAAGGAAATAACATACTGGAGCATTTTTTTTGTAGAAGTAATAATTAAAAGAACCTCATCTTCACTGAATAACCTCTTCAGTAAGCATATCGACATGTTTTTAATTACACTTACTTACAGCACACCCAGCTAACTAAATATCTGTTAATAACATTAGAGTTAAACATAATTAAAAGTTATGTATGAACATTCCCCAATGAATACTGTTAGCAAAAACTAATTTTTTTATTAATATTAATGCAATGAACTGACAACTTCAAAATATTTTCAGTTTTACTTTAAAGAAATTGCTTTAAAGCTTTATCATAATTATTTGATAACATTTTGATATTTTAACCTGAAATGTAGACACTAAAAAAAAATTATTTATTGGTTTTTTGGTTTCAAAAAGAAAAGTCTCAGCCTCTAAAATGCATAACAACAAAAGTTTATGAGAAATTAGCTAAAGAAAAAGAATGACAACAATGACTGAAATAAAATAAAACATTACCTTCACCAACATCAAATTATAAATAAATAAAATATAATATTTATATGAAAATCCCTGTAAAAAGTTATAGTAAAATTAAAAATCATGATTGTGTACCAGATGACTTTTCCTTTACGATAAGCCTTTAGGACTATAAAAACTGAAAACCATAAAAACAGAAAATAAAAATGCCACACAAATATCCAGTGTCATGATATTAAAACATTACAACATACAGAAAATAACACAGTGAAAAGAGGCATGCAAAATGTTATCATCACATAACTGATTGAAACTTTTTCAATGATTCTGGCCTGTTACAAACAATTTAATTTTATTAGTAGTGAATCTACGTCTATAGTAATACAGTTTTACCCTTGAAACAATATATGTCTGTTTGTGTGTGTGTGTGTGTATGTATGTATGTATGTATGTATGTATGTATGTGTTTATCTTTTTATGTATATACTACAAATTATGTGCAGTCTTACATTAACAAATTCACAGTATTGATAAAGACAATGTATATCTATGATTTCTTTTCATAATATATGTGAAAAACATATTTAAAATAAAACAGTACTCTTAACAATTTTATATCTTTATAATTTATATATATATATATTTAAGATAGTTTGTTCAAATGACAGTGTGTACTTTTAAAGAGACTGTAGATCTATGTTAATTATGATGTTTGTTAAAACAATATTTACCATCAATCAGTACTTCTGTGTGTACTTTTATAGACTGTGTTTGATAATGTGTGTGAAAGGTGTGGAACTCCCTGTTTACTGAGGTGAATAATGCTATTACATAGTCTGCTGCAGCTGAACAAAATGTCAGTATGTTAAACACTAAAATATCTTTTACTTGGTACAAAAACGTTCCACATACTGCTTGTGTTTTTGTGTTTAAGACATTTTGCCAAATCTTTCTCAGTCTGATCAAGAAATAAAAGTCTGCTGAAAGTTTACACTTGCAGGTATATTTTGTGTAGGTGGTACAAAAGATTTCAGTTTTTACCCTTTCTTGTCTGATTCTGTTTCTCACCAGCTCCTGTTTGTACAGTAACATGATTTTCTGGTTTTTGTGTCATTTTGGTTGTGTGCCTCCATCTTCATTATTTCAACGTCTTGAATATTTTTTCTGTGTTAGCTCAATACCATTATTTCAAATGACAATTATTCCCTGTGTATGGAAAGGTACATATACAAAATCACTTGCTGCTAATAATCCCTCTTCCATTATTTCACAGTTTATTTATCTATATCTCATTTTTTCCTATACACTGAATATTTCAGTTGTAACATATTTTCAACATACAACTCTTTCCTATGACTATATTTTAACACCCATTAAACTGAAGTTAATATTCTTTCTGTATATTCTAACAGTGTTAAACTGAAGGTAAGTATTTGTAGATTCATCTGTGTGATGTAGGTATCATAGTGACACCATAAATGTAAAACAGATCATTAAGTGACATGTAACCCCTATAAACTAGTATTTAACAAGAAATTAAAGCAATCATCAGACATATCACCAAACTGAAGCAGTTTTTCTCATTCCATTAATTAAAACAGAATTTTGTTATGATGTCAACAACAGAAAATAGCTGAAGTGTGGATTCATACTTTCATATAAGAGAGGGAGTATCCTTTTGAATGTGGACTTAACTTTCAAGATGAAATGAGTATTACAGAACTGATCAGATAAAAGAAAAAGGTGGAAGGCAGATTACTTATTTCAGAAAAGGCTGATATACCTTTATTGTGGTTGATAAGTATTTAAGAAAACCATAGTTTCCTTATTAAGAAGGAAATCCTGGTCAGTAAAAAAAAAGGGGGATTAAGATGGTAGTATTGTTTCTATATTTACCTTTGAGCTGACAGTGTAAATGTTTTCTTGATGTTGATATTCATACTGTAGAATGATAATACATAAGAGAGAAATATTTCAGATTTATATTTCAGTGAACTGATCTTATTCATTACTACATCTAAGTGCTGACTTCTAAACATATTATTATTCTTCTGAATTTAACACAAACATACAGAAAGACAAGGAATAAATACAAGATCCTTTCCCATGAACTGAAAAAGAATACAAGTTCACACTGTGACAGTGGTTTTTCTCTTTCATCTGTTTGTCTGTGTGTAACATGTGTGGCTCTGTGTCTCATCTAACAGTCTTAACAATATGTGCATGTATAAAGTCATAACAGAGATTAATTATCTTTTGAGAATGTCTTTGAATGTGACATGTCTTTCACTATTTTAAAACAGAATGTAAGATAGCAATAAAATCAACGACTTTCTTCATATTTCCTTACACATTTTTGACACAACAGTTCAAAAGACACACCTTTGAAAACTTAGAAACTCTCCCTCACAGAGCAGTGGAGGTCTAAGACTTCCATTCAGAGGAACTGGACCTTATCTTAAACTATGCATATTTTCGTTTTGTTGATCAATGTTTGTTTTGTTTTGTTATTGTCTTTATTCTTCTTATTTTTTTTTTTTTTTTCTGTAGGGAGTGGTTTATGTTTGGGGTTGAAGGTTTATTGTCTTTGTTGGTTTTCAGCATCTTGGCAAACATTTGTTAAATTTTGCAGTCATAACAGAGGTTAAAGACACTGAAAACTGCACTATTGTTATTGCTAAACTGCGGATAATTTATGAAACAATGACAGAAACCTGACACTGCAAAAATCAGCAAACATTTTCCACTTGAGTTGATGTCTCTCATAAGTCATCTAACCTGAATGATGATGTCTGACCTCTGACCTTGCCAGTCAAGCAGACGTGAACACAGAACAAATTTACACCAAACAAAAAACCACAATATTTATTTTCACCTCAGCCTTTTCAATACAGCAAATTTTAGTTCAATGGTTAATGTGTTCATATAATGTGTCTATAAATTTGTTGTATTTAATGATGAAATAAATGATAAAATAATAAAATATTCTTGTTACTGTTTATTTATCTTTATATAAAATATTTGTTAAAATACATACATACACACACACATACAGATACACACATACACATTTTACTATTCTGTAATTCAAAGATGGTTCTATAGATACCTCTTAACTTTTCAAGTGGAAATATAAACAACATTATTTACAATAGTCATTGAATAAACAGGGATGTTGAATACAGTAATTATTTCAGTGTTGATATACTACTGGTATCATAAATAGAGATATTGAATAAGCAGGGATTTAACAAGGATGTTGAATACAGTGATTATTAGAGTGTTGATGTATACTGGTATTACTGTGTGTCTCTGTAGTGTCACTAGAGATTTCAATCTTTGTTAACAAGCTGTAACAGTGACTCACCTACAAGTAGAGAATCTCTCATTTCCTACACTGACAGCCACTTATACCACAGACTTTATTTCTGATTTAGTAAATGTATGTATATGTTACATGTTGTATGTTTTAGTATGTACATATTACTAAACAAATAGAGAATCTTTCACTGTCTAGCTTGACAGTTTACTTAAAACTTACACCATAGACTTTATTTCTGATTTAGTAAATGTATGTATATGTTACATGTTGTATGTTTTAGTATGTACATATTACTAAACAAATAGAGAATCTTTCACTGTCTAGCTTGACAGTTTACTTAAAACTTACACCATAGACTTTATTTCTGATTTAATAGATGTAACTGTTACATATTGCATATTTTAATATGTAACGTATTGTATGTTTTAGTATGTATATATTACATATTGTATGTTTTAATATGTATATATTACATATTGTATGTTTTAGTATGTATATATTACATATTGTATGTTTTAATATGTATATATTACATATTGTATGTTTTAGTATGCATATATTACATATTGTATGTTTTAATATGTATATATTACATATTGTATGTTTTAGTATGCATATGTTACATATTGTATGTTTCAGTATTTATATATTACATATTGTATGTTTTAATATGCATATATTACATATTGTATGTTTTAGTATTCATATATTACATATTGTATGTTTCAGTATGCATATATTACATATTGTATGTTTCAGTATGCATATATTACATATTGTATGTTTTAGTATGCATATATTACATATTGTATGTTTTAGTTTGCATATATTACATATTGTATGTTTTAATATCTATTTAATACTTGTAAAATACAAATGGAGAATCTCTCACTGTATACCTCGACAGCTACTTCTCATATAAAATGTATAATTATGTCCTGATGACATAAAACATCTTCATTCATTCATTAACTGAAACAAAAACAAACTGTTTTCAATTTAGTAGCAACATTTAACAAGATTATCACCTGTTACATCAGAAACATGACTAAGAATCTAACAGAAGATTCGTGCAGGTTTGAATAATACCAAGACTGTTTCTGTGTAACCTGAGTAGTCTGTGGACGTTTTTGTTTAAAATCAGTGGAGAAATTTTAGCAAGTTCAGTTTACAATAATTGACAGTGTCTGTGTTCACTGGATGATCTGGCCTCACAATAGAAATACTGTGGTTGTGTGGTCCTGCTTTACTGCATATTAAATTTCTGTTCATTTCTGAAACACCTGATACCTGCCGAACTCATTAACTTTAATTCCACCTGCACATGTTACCTGTAGTTTGGTTTATGGGAAGAAGGGCAATTTGTTGGTCATGAAATAAAGAAATGTTCATTTTAAAAGCCGTATAATTATTTTCTTTATTGCTTTATTGCAAAAATTTGATTTAAAATATTTTTAAATGTTATTGCTTATTTTTTTTTGTTATTTTAGAATTGATTTGTTTTTGTTTAATTTGTATAGTGAACTTTGGTTAATACTGTTTTGATATATGTTTGAATAAATTGATGAAATGTGACTGACAATATGTTAATCATGGTTTTAAAAATAAATAATTACTGAGTCCATTTCCTATTTATATTTTTTTCCTGCTTGTTCTTTTTTTCTGATTTCCACTCATTTAATTTTGTTCTCTTTCACCCTGTCTCTCCTTCCTCTCATTTCTCATTCTTCATGTCTCTCTGTCTTTCTCTCTCTTCATGTCTATCATTCTCTTCCTCTGTCCCTCCCTTCATCTCTCTCTCCTTCACACTCCATCTTTATCTCTTCTTATCTCTATCCCAAACGCTTTACCTCCTTCTCTCTCCCTTTATCTCTCCCTCATTCTCCCTCTCCTTTCTTTCTCTCTTTTCCATCTCCCCTTTCTTTCTTTCTCTCTCTTCCTTTCCCATTCTCTCTCTCTTTCTCTTTCTGTCTCTCTGTCCATCTCTTTCTCAGTTCTGTTCTAACTGTTTGTGTTTTTGTATTTGACAGAACAGCACAGTGTGGCAGCCTGACCCCTGTACAGTGTGCACATGCGAGGACCCTGTACCAGTGTGTGAAAACATTCAGTGTGTTGACCCACACTGCAACTTTAATCAGGTAATTTATATTCTTCTACACCTTGGTAACCCTTTCAATTATATCCAGTGTGATTTTTTAAACAGGTAGAATACCTTGACAGCCATATGAAATATATCCTAGTGTTGATCGTACTGTAATTTTAAATAGGTAATTATTTTAATTTATAATCTTGTTTAAAATTTTATATCTTAATACCTGTCTGAGTTAAATCCAGTGTAATTTTAAACAGGTATTTTTGTTTCATATTATAATTTATAGTACATCTTCATAGCCATCTGAATTATATATTTTTTAGTATGTAGTTTTTTATAATTAGACATTTTAATCATATACCTTGACAGCCATTTGAATTATATCCAGTATTTACCTGCATTGCAATTTTAAACAGGTATTTACATTAATTTATAATCGAGAATACCTTGATAGCCATCTGAATTACATTCAGTGTTGACATATGTAGTAATTTTAAACAACAGGTAGTTATTTCAATTTATAATCTGATTTTAATCTGCATGTCTTGATAGTTATCTGAATTACCTCCAGTGATCACCTGTGTAGTAATATGAAAAATAAGATGATTTAAATTTTTATCTATCTTGATATCCATCTTGATTGTAAACAGGTAAAAAATTCATTATAAATTTACAATGCAGTTTGTAATCTTTCTATACTGAGTATTAGTGAGTTTATTTATCCATATTGTAGTTTTAAATAGGTAAATGTTCATTTAATTTTAGGATGACATTTTTATTTTTTTTTTTTTTATTTTTTTCAGAATTTTTTATTTTTTTTTGTATTTCATTTATTTTGGTTATTTTTTTTTTTTTTATTATTATTTTTTTTTTATCTGTTTACCTTGATAGTCACCTAAATTAAATTTCAGTGCATTTTGCAAGTTTAAACATGTAAAAGTTCATTAAAAATTTATAATAAAAGTTTTGGTTTTTTTTACAGTTTGCAATGTACTTCAAAAGTGTACTTGCAAAAGCTCAAATTAAAAAGCCAAAAAAAACAAAAAAAACAAAACAACAACAAACAAACAACAAAAAAATCATCCCAAAAACCCAGTTTAAATAAATTTGGAATACCTCCAAGAAATTAAAATGTTTGTGTTAAAAAACCAACATTTGCTGTCAGTGAAGATCATGTAATAATAATTAGTATATATTATTCTTTCTTTTTTACCTGTTCACTGTTTTTTTGCAAAAATCTTCGTTAATAATAAATAATAATAATAATATTTAGTAGTAGTATAAAAGGATTTAGGTAACATTATTTTCACTTTGAGTTACATGAAACATATCAGACAGTGAGACAAAATTTTAATATTCATTTATTTATTCATTAAATAACATTTATTATTCATTTATTCATTCATCTCAAATTCATGTACATACAAAACATCATTTAAAAATGTAATTACAGTTATTAATATTAAATATGACAGTCTTTAAACAAATATTTATACCCATTTATTAAAATATTTTTTAAAATGTTTTTACCCATTAGACTAATTTCCTCAGATATCAAAAGTAGGTAGCATTTGTCATAAATAAATAAGTAAATAAATAAATAAATAAGTAAATAAATAAGTAAGTAAGTAAGTAAGTAAGTAAATAAATAAATATTTAACAATGAGGTTTGAAATAAAACATATTTGTATCTTGATGCTACCAGAAAAGAAACCTGCTCCCAGCTTTCAGTGCCCTACTTTTATCAGTTAGCAGAAAGAAATTTCTTATGAGTACCTTCACATGGGCAGGAACACATAGATATCAGCTTTTGATTTACCATACTAGTGACTGGAGTGAATATTGTTCAGTAGCTGAGTTTTTATGTTTTTATGCAACAGCTCACACAATCATAGTGGTCTCTCTTCCAATCCTGCCAATGTCCTGTGATTTTTTTTGTTTCTGGTCAGTGTTCTGTGACTGCTGTATCACATAACGTGGTATGTGCTGTCCTGGATTTCAACAAGTGTGTGTATAACGATCCTTTTTCTCTTCACAATTGCAGGATTTTTGTTAATGTTGTTGATTTTTATAAAAATATCCACAACAAATTCTTCACTAGTCCATCTCTCTTGGGGTATTCTTTGGACTCCATGATTTAGTTTTCCAGAAGTTATACTCCATGTTGTAGATTCCCAGTTTTATACACAACAGTATTGCCTATCACAATGCCAAAGATCGCACTGTTAGAGGCAGACTTATTGCATGTTATACCAACCATTACATGTATCCTAGAATTTGTTAGTTCAAAACTGACCAGTCTGCAGTGCCAAAGATGACACTGTTAGAGGAAGGCTTTTTGCATGCTTTGGCCATATACATCAACCATTATAGGTTTTTCCAGAATTTGTTATTTCAATACTGGCCAAGATGCAAAGGGTTAAGTGTTTGTGTCATACTTATGTTCTTTGTTTTATCACTGACTTCTTCTTGTGTATTCATGTTCTCCTTATCATTGTCTTACCCCAGACCATGTACCATCTGTGATACAAGACAGATTACTCACTTCATCATGAGTCCAGTTTTCACTCAATTTTGAGTTCTCTGGTCTTTGTAGCTAAATAACACACAATGATATATATCTAAATGTCTGGATTTTTGGATGGGAAAAAGAGCCTGGAGAATAATTTCAAGCTTTTATGAACAGAGGTTGTCTGTGTGATCTGAAGCAATAATTTTTTATATACAGGATTCATTTCAAGCATTGTTCTGTGATTTATTGATGTTGTCATTTTTTATTTTATTTCATTTGTTATTAGTGATAATGTTGTTGTTGTTATGTTATTGTTTATATTATTATTATATTATTATTATTTTGTTATCATCATTATCATCATCCTAATCATCATCATCATCATCACAGTTAACACAAGACTCTCTTTTGTAAGAAAATTGTTTCTTCATTATAAAGGATGATTCTAATAAATATCATCATATGATAGTTATTTCATTATTATTATCATCATTATTATTATTATTATTATTATTATTATTATTATTATTATTACTATTATTATTATTATTACTATTATTTTTATTATTATTATTACTATTATTATTATCTTCATCATGATGATTATTTTTATTTTTACTGATAACAAAACAACAACAACAATATCATCATAATCATTATCAATATGTCATTTACATCTTGTACTAACTACATACTCTGCCTTTTTTTTTTTTTTTCTATTTTTTTGTCATGCTTCAATGGACCAGTGTACTATTACAGTTTAATTAATGCAATAATGACCACATATCTCAGCATTTGTGTTTGTTCAAACTCTTCTGATTGTATTTCTCAGGTTAACATGGTGAAAGAATTCCCCATTGTCATCTAGAACGTTAAAATTCTTCAGGTGTGACCTTCGCACTAGAATGATCACCAGATGATAATCATTTGACCTTGATCATGACCTATCATCTTTGTCTTATGAAACTAGCTATTCTTGTTGTTATAAACAGTTTCGTGTAGTAATTCTATTTTCAACCTTAAAATATTCAGAACTGTTCAGAATTTTGAAATAGTAATTTTTTTTATAATAATTTTCTTCTCAATTCTTTCTCTAATCTGGTGAAAATATTCAAAAGTAAGCCTTTAATAACAGGTTACATTTCTGCAGCTTTCTTTGAAGCCAAAGGCATTTTATGTTTTATGTTTATGTGTGTTATGATAAAGGGATTTAGACTCATTTTATTTGCTTCATATCATGTTACATCATGAAATGTCAGAATTAAGAAGTAGTACATTTTATTTTTATATTCTTTTTTACAAATCACTAGGTTTTTTTTACTATATAAAAGTTTAATTAATAAATAAATTTATATATAGTATTCACAAGTGTATATACAGTATACATATACATATATAAAGAACGCATAAGATAAATGTATATATAATACACAATACATGTATATATATACAATTTCATAAGATAAATATAGAATACCAAAAATGTATGTAAAACAAACAAGACAAATATAATTTATGTACAGTAGGCATACTTAGTATAGAAAATAAATGAGATAAGAGCACATAGATAATTGAAGTACACAAATACATACACACATTACTAACATACACATACATCCACAAATAAACACACATGGACTAACATTATACATATATATGCACAAACACATACACACTGTAAGTACAAAGCAATTACGTATATAAAACACCAGGTATACAGTTATATGTATTGATGTGTCAGTTAACAATAGCCCACACAGTAATATGATTATTGCCTAAACACACATACACAGACACATATATAGCAACTACAAAGTAATTACATATAGGAAAACCAGCTGTATATCTGTATGTGTGTATGTGTGTGTGTGTGTGTGTCTCTGTGTTAACAATACAAAATGTTTACAGATGAAATACATACACACACACACACATACATGCACACTCATATATCAAGCATGTAGAATTACATTATATAAAAAGCATATACATCCATGTGTTAATGTACACAGTACATGTATATAGTCCATTCAGCTGTATTACACAACACAACCTAAATGTTCACTTCACCTTCTGGACCAGCCAGTGTTCTTTGTGTCCCAGTTATGTCAGGTTTGTATGATGACAGTTCTGTCAAAGTTTAAGTGTTGTCATCTGCGTGAAACCTGATATGATGATGCTCCTGTGTGTCACAGATTCTTATCATCATGGATTATCATCCAGAATGATCATTTTGCTATGTGGGACGCAGTTTAACTCATTAAGTGGCAGATGTTTAGAAGTAATAAAGAGCAGCACTGGAATGTGTGGCTGAGTTGTCCTGTGGAGTGAAACAGTTCTGTGAGATGTCGACTTACAAACATGACCAGATACACAACCATACTGTAACATAAAATCTTTATATTAATTATGAATGTGATTGTGTGTGTGTGTGTGTGTGTGTGTGTGTGTCTGTAAGTGTCTGTCTGTGTGTGTGTGTGTGTCTGTGTTGTACTGTGGAGTGAAACAGTTCTGTCAGATGAGGATTTACAAACATGACCAGATATATAACCACACTGTAACATAAAATCTTTGTAATTAACTATGTATATGTACATATGTGTGTGTGTTTGAGAGCATGTGAGTGGATGTTACATACGTATTTCATACATGTGTGTATTTATGTTCATGGATGGATAAACCTTTGTCATAAACATACATTTTTATTGGTCATATTTTATTATTTACATATTATATAAATATTTATTTAATTTAATTTAATTAATTTGACAGAAATACACACACACACACACACACACACAAACAACACATGCATCCATAAACAGATACATATATACATAAGTACATACACTCATGCAGTCACACACTTACAAACACATATACATGCATGCATACACACACAAATACACACACACATACATATAGAAACATGTACAATTTTATATGAATATGTATTATATAAAAATATGTGCTGTGTATATGAAATATATATATTTGTGTATTTCAGGGAGAACATCTTCAGATACCGGCTGAAGGGTGTTGCCCAGTCTGTGTAGGTCAGCTGTCACCATGCCAGTTCCAGGGTCAGTCAGTGCCTGTGAGTTAAATATTCTAACACTTTTCTGTCTCATAACACCTGTTTTCATCCATTCTTCTTCTCCTTTTCATTTTGTTGTTGACTACACCCAGAAAAATTGTCATAACAGCTGTTGAGGCATAGTACTATGCAGCTCAATACTTCAGACTTTAACACTCAAGGTTTCTGTTAGAGTTACCTCACCCTGTCTAGTCTCTACCCACTGACCAGTCCAGCATGGGTGTCCCTAACAGAAGGCAAAGCTCCTGCTGTTGCAGATCTTTGAGTCACTGAGATATATAAACCAACTCACCATGACAGGAATGGACTATTATTGGGTTTTTAGTGAATAAAAATGATAAAAGATCTGTTATATTACAATAAAAATTCATATTAAGTTTGATAATTATAGATTAAAACAAGAATATTTGAATTATCTGTATAAAATATTTCTTATAGCCAACTCTACTTTAGTCAGCAGAAATAACTGAGAGAGAGAAACTAGGTCACACAGATCTTCATGGCATTTGTCAGTGTCAATGTAGATATTAGAAAAATAGTACAACTGTCATATTATTATTGTCCTCATTGTCATAACAAGCAAATGTGAAAAGAATGTGTTTACTGTGTGTTAGTGTGGAGGAAAATACAGATGTACTAATTACATTTTAATTACATCCATATGACTGTGTATTCAACCAATCTTTTCTAATAATAAAGTTGCAACTGAAGAGATACATATATTTTATATTAATTTATATCTTTTCAAAATTTAATTCATTTACTTATTTGTTTATTTTTATTTATTTTAGTTTATTAAATAATTTATTTGTATTTATGTTTTTATATTTTTCTAGTATAGCTGAATTATTTGTTTATTTTATTTCTATTTATTTTATTTTATTTTATTAATGACTTTAGTTGTATTTACTTATTTATATATTTATTTCTTACTTTTCATATTCCTATATATATATATATATATATATATATTTATGAATTTTTTCTTTATTAATTAATAAATTTATTTATTTTTATTATATATTTATGTGTTAATTTCTTTATTCATTTATTTACTAATTTATGAATTTATTTATTTATTCTGATTTTAATATAAAAAACACAAACATTGTAATGTATATTTTACAGCATAACACAGAGTGGACTCCCTCTCACTGTGTCGTCTGCTACTGTGATGATGGGGAGACAACTTGTACCAATGTCACATGTCCACTGTCCAGCTGTAAGCCTGGAGAGGTCAGCCAGACGCTGCCTGGTCAGTGCTGTCCGAAGTGCATCCCTGTTGGACGTAAGTGAACTTTTAAAGTCTTAACAGAACTGAGGATCAACGGTTGTAAGATTATTTGTTGGGTTAGGGTTAGCATTCCATCCTGTTACCAGTATGTGATGTGTTAAATACCAAAATATGTGTGTATGTGTGTGTGACTGTATGTGTGCTAGTGTGTGTGACTGTATGTGTGCATGTGTGTGTGAGTGTATGTGTGCATGTGTGTATGAGTGTATGTGTGCATGTGTGTGTGACTCTGTGTGCATGTGTGTGTGACTGTATGTGTGCATGTGTGTGTGAGTGTATGTGTGCATGTGTGTGTGACTATGTGTGCATGTGTGTGTGACTTTATGTGTGCTTGTGTGTGTGACTGTATGTGTGTGTGACTGTATGTGTACTTGTGTGTGTGGTTGTATGTGTGTCTGACTGTATGTGTGCTTGTGTGTGTGACTGTATGTGTGTGTGACTGTATGTGTACTTGTGTGTGTGGCTGTATGTGTGTGTGACTGTATGTGTGCTTGTGTGTGTGACTGTATGTGTGCATGTGTGTGTGACTGTATGTGTGCATGTGTGTGTGACTGTATGTGTGCTTGTGTGTGTGACTGTATGTGTGCATGTGTGTGTGGCTGTATGTGTGCATGTGTGTGTGACTGTATGTGTGCTTGTGTGTGACTGTATGTGTGTATGTGTGTGACTATGTGTGCATGTGTGTGTGACTATGTGTGCATGTGTGTGTGACTGTATGTGTGCATGTGTGTGTGACTATGTGTGCTTGTGTGTGTGTGTGTGACTGTGTGTGCATGTCTGTGTGACTGTATGTGTGCTTGTGTGTGTGGCTGTATGTGTGACTGTATGTGTGCATGTGTGTGTGACTGTATGTGTGCATGTGTGTGTGACTGTATGTGTGTTTGTGTGTGTGACTGTATGTGTACATGTATGTGTGCATGTTTGTGTGTGACTGTATGTGTGCATGTATGTGTGCATGTGTGTGACTGTATGTGTATGTGTGCATATGTGTGTATACATACATACACTCATATATATGAGAGTGTATGTATGTATGTGTGTGTGTGTATATATTTATGAGTATACATCTGTTTGAATATAGTGTGTGTGTGTGTGTGTGTGTGTTTGTCAAGATATGTGTGTGCATTTATCTAAGACATGTGACACTAACTGCTTTGAGAAAAACAGACGATATTTATTACATATTGAACTGAATGTTTTCCTTACAAACAAACCCTGCAGAATATTCATGATCTTACTCGAGGATTTTGAATAAGGAACAAACAAGCTGTATGAACATTAATGGCTACATTTACTGCCGTTTTGGCCTCTGTTTTTATTGGTGTCAAACAATTTTACGACTGTTAAATATGTATTTGATCACAGCCTGCAGCTCTGCTCCTACAACAGTGTTTAAACTCTTTGGTTTGTTCACTGCCCTAAAGCATGACAGATTGCAAGATCAACACCCCTTGGGCTGTTCCTCATCAGACAGTATTCAAATTATGATATATATTTGTTTCTGTTTGGATGAGTATTACTATATACTTTATACTGTGGGATGGATTATGTGCAGGGATATCTGGGATATTGAGAACCACACTTTAGATTTTTCAAATGTTCAGGTGCTCTTAAATAAAACCCAGAGCAAATGTAAGTGGCTAATAAACAATTTTTATTTAATCATGTGTGTCAGAAGATTAAATTTAGCTCCAGTTCTGTTTCCAACTTCCTCTAGCTGGTAATCTAATTAACATTTGGTTAAACAAACAAATAAATCCAGAGTTATTTTAACACAGACATACATATATATTCATTTAATCCAAAATTCCTAGTTTCTTTTCTGCTTATTTCTTTACACAAAATGTGTCTATATGTTAACTGCTTCATTTGTCAATCCATTAGTCCCAGCAGTAACTATTAGCAACTGCAACATGATGGAGCAGGTATTTATAGATATCATTACCTCTGTCTGTTCCATGTAGTCAGCAATATATAACACTTCTCACTCAAGTAACACACATTTTTAGCATTTTACTACATGTTTTATTTCCTGTCTCACCAAATAAAACAATTTTTCTTAAAACAGAAATAAAAATAATAATAATGATGATGATGATAATGAAGATTAAGATACAATGATCATGATAACAGTGTCATTAGATAAATTTTTTGTATCTTTTTCAAGATTATTTTCTTTATAAAGTATAGATGGAAAAATAACAACACATATACACTTTCATTACACATACATTCAAATGAATAGGCAGACATATGAAAAAATATATCACACAGACACACAAACCCAGACACACACACACACACACACACAAAAAACCACACACACACAAACATATATCAACAAGTACAATTTTAATACACATTTTTATTGTATTTTTTCTCATCCTTTGATGACCAAAGTAAAAACCAATCTTCAACACACTTCACACTCTCTTTTCTAACATTCTGACGTTCTAAATAAACACTGGACGTCACTGAATCCGACAATACCAGTCTCTCACATGAGCTACTGATAACAGAAACGTCTTAAACAAAACAAAACACCAGTATTACTGCAGCACAAGGGTTCTCCAACAGCTCTGATAAAACAGCTCTTTCCCCAGTCAACTGGAGTCATAAATACTGAAGAAGAATCTTCTGAGATAAATCTCTTTCATGTTGCTGTAAGTAAAGTAATAGTTGGATACACAAACACATTACAGTTCTGTCCTCACTTTTCATTGACTTGTCCTCATTGTGCTAACCTTGTAAAGACACATTCACTGACTTCTCTGCCTTCGGGTTATAATATTTTTAATGCCGGAAAATTATCATAATTAAGTTTATTAAACATGGACTACGTTCCAGACATAGTTGCTGGCAGTTTGATCATTTTGTTGGTGACATGGTAGATACAGTATCTTGCTGTTGTTGTTGGTGGTGGTGGCGTGTTAGATACAGTTTCTTGCTGTTAATGTTGTTGCTGGTGTTGCTGTATTGTATGGAAGAGTATCTTGCTGTTGTTGTTGGTGTTGGTGTAGTGTGTTGAAGAGTATCTTGCTGTTGTTGTTGATGTTGGTTTTGAAAAATGAATAGGCTATTGTATGGATCAATAAATTTCATTTCTTTGAAAAATCCTTAACTGTCTGTCTGTCTGTCTATCTATCTATCTATCTATCTATCTAATCTATCTATCTTTCTATCTATCTGTCTGTCTATGTATCTATGTATCTATCTATCTATCTATTATCTATCTGAAATATTTATGTATGTATGTATGCATATATATATGTGTATGTGTGTGTATGTGAGTGTGTATATCTGTGTGTCTGTGTGTTTATGTGTATGTGTGTATATATGTGTGTATGTGTAAGTGTGTGTGTGTCTGTGTCTGTGTGTGTGTATATCTATGTCTGTGTATGTGTGGGTATGTGTATGTATCTATATATATTATATATACACACACATATATATATTATAAACACACACACACACACATATATATATATATATATATATATATGTATATATATATATAATCTGACAATACATACAAACCCACATACACAGACACATACACACACATATATACACACACACACATACACACACACAGACACATACACATAGACACATACACACACTCACATACACATACACACACACATACACATACACACACATACACACAGACACAGACAGATATACACACACACACAGACAAACAAGACATCAAGTAATGACAGAAACATCAGCTAAGTGCACTGTTATATAAAATATTTCTTCCTCTCTGAACCAGTTTCATGTTTCAGCTTTCAACCCAACAGCACTTACTAGCTGCTAAGCAGGTGCATATTTCACAAACTCTGATATCAAAACAGTAATTTAAAAATGGTTAATAAACAGAAACATGATATTTAGAACATTCTTGGCCATAATTAAACCGTTCAAAAAAAAGAATGTACATCAGGCAGGCTAAACAAGTGAAGAGCTTTAAATATTACTTGTTCTATCACCACTACTTCTACTACTAGTCTTACTATTACTAGTATTTCTACTATTATTACTATTACTGTTATTATCACTTCTCTAATAGTTGTACTATCTCAACCAGTATTACCACTGCTTGAACTACTAGTACTATTACTACTACTACTGCTATTTTTTCTAGCAACACTATTCTCTAATAATAATTTTACTACAAATACTACTTTTTAATACTATTACTATAACTACTTTTGTTCCTATTACTTGTACTACTACTACCACTATTACTATTTCTTAAAAACAGCATTAAGAGGTGCTGTTCAACCTGATGTGCTGTTCTGTATGAACTGTCAGATTAATTATATAAAAAATGTTTTGTCATTTCAGGATCCTGTGTAGGTTCAGATGGTAAAAGATTTCCTGATGGATCAGAGTGGTCTCCCTTGGCTTGTACAAAATGTGTGTGTCGAGATGGACTGGTGACTTGTTACCCCAGACTGTGTTCACCAACTGTGTGTCCTTTAGTAAGTTTTACTCATACTTAATTAATTTCAGTTAATTTTTACTTTAATTTGTTTTTCCTTGTTAATGAAAAACTACTTAGTCTATTACTACTACTACCACTACTGCTGCTGCTACTATTACTACTCCTGCTACTACTATGCTACGCTCTAGTTCCAACCACAACTACTGTTGTTATTACCACTACAACTACTCCTGTTCTGCTATAACTATTACTATTACTACTATTTCTATTATTACTACATTTAAAATAAATAAAGAGAAAAAAAGAAGAACAATAATAAACATACTAACTGAAATAATGAAATTAAATAAATAAATTAATTATTTGATTAATATATTAATAAATAAAAAATGAACAGAAAAAATTAAATGAATGAAATAATAATAATAATAGTAAATGAAAATAAATAAATAATAAATAAGTAAATAATATAAATAAATAATAAATAAATAACACAAACAATAATTAAAATAATGAAATTAAATAAATAAATAAATATAATCATTATATAACTTATCTGCTATCCCACTTGAACTAATTTTGTTATTCTAACATTATCTGTCTGTACACCATAGACATTACACAACATTTCAATTCTTTCTGCAATATTCAGTTTCACAATTTGTTTCTCATTAACACTTTTATACATGAATAGAAATAATTACATCTCCATCTTTATTTGTTTTCTGATAGACAGTTAACAACAGTCTTTCAGTTTTTAAAATCAGTATTTACTCCTTTGTTCTTTTTTCTTTTTTCCTTCTTTCTTTGACATATGTTTTGTCTCCCCATTTTCTCCCTAGATACCAAAGTATCTGTAAAACAGACAATATGTTTTGTAAATTTAATGTAAATAGTGTGAAGAGTGTTTATATTCAGTGTAAATATTTCACACCTAACCATTTGCTATGTACATATTTCATGGAAGAAAGAAACTAGGCTGTTTACTTTATCTAAATGAAGAATTAAATCTTGTAAACTTTCTCTTGAAATTATTCATTATGTAAGTATTGCTTTCTGTATGGTTCACATAGAAAATGTTTTATTTTGTAGATTAAATAGATTTTAAAAAAGGTTCAGATAAATAATGCATTTCAGAGAGATATAATGGTTTTCTTAGAATTAGTGGTTTCACAGAAATATAGTATTACCTAAATAGTATGAATAATGAATTCAAGGATAAAATAGTTCTTTGAAATAATGATTACAGCATTTAATTATTATTATTATTATTATTATTATTTTTTTTATTATTATTTTTGATGTCAAAAACACTTTAAAAAATCTATTTTTTTTTTTTACTGAATGGATTTGAGCCAGCTAAATGTACAAGTGAATTCCACCTGTAATTCATAAACAGTGTTTTTCTCTCTTGCCCTATCAGCTGAATCCCTCTGTTAATAATATTATTCCTCTAAGTCAAAACTAATTTCAAACACAGATGGTATTAAGTCAGTGAAATGGAGCCAGTGATTTCTTTTATTAGTTTGTTTGTTTTTGCTAATGATGAGATCTTCATGATGTTTTGCACCTGGTAGTTTATGTTTTTTGTTTTTACTGGTTGAGTGAAACTGATTTTGTGATGCTGGTAATTTCTGAGATAAGCCGTCCTTTAAGTAAACTGATTTAACATGTTTGTGTTATATCACTGGTAAGTCTAGATATGTAATACTGAACTGGAATGGGAGAATATTCAGAGTCTGTTTAGTTATTACATTACTGTTTGGAAAACACCCAGTGTAGTCTGTAATTGTTAAATCTAGTTATTGTGTTACTACATGTGGAGTATATTTGATATGTTATAACCTTTCTTAGTGCTCTGTTGGTACTTTTCAAGGTTTTTTGCTTGTTTTGTATTATGTTATTTTTTAATTATAATTTTTTTGTTTATTTGTTGTTTGTTCTTATTTTGTTTTGGGGCTTTTTGAAGGTTTTTTTAATGTTTTTTTTTATAATTATCATTATTTTTTCTTATTTTTGTTTATTGTTTTCTGATACACATGTTCTTAATGAATAAACGAGTATGAATTTAATTTTTATTAACTAGTAATCACCTGGCTTCTGGTGATCACTAATCCTGGTTCAGTTGGTTCATCTGATCATTAATCCTGGTTCTCAGTTGTGTTCTTCTCTCATCCAGATGATATATTAATATCATAACCTATAATATTCTCACTGCAGTAATTTCTATAATGTTAAATAAGATGCTATATATCACTGTTACTTCACAACACTGCCAATTACTGCTGGAAGATCCAGATATTTATTTAAAAGATAAATGTTATGAAATTATATACAAGAACCAGGTAAATGTTATTTTTAAAGAAACTGAGTTAGAAAAGGGGAAAAAAACCAAAGCAATACAGGTTTTATTTTGATAACAAGATGAAAGCTTTTTAAAAATTATTACTGCCAGTCATCTTAGCACTCAGTCATCTTAAAGTACAAATGTACTGACACAAGAAAAGTAAGGTTAGAGTCTAGGTATCAGCTCAGTATCTGAGTAGTAATTCTTAAACTAGGTAAGATATGTATCTTTTAAATTGTAAAACATATAGAAAACAAATAAAATTAAGTAAATAAATAAATAAAATAAATAAATGTCTGTCAATTTCTCTCTCTCTCTCTCTCTCTCTCTCTCTCTCTCTCTCTTTCTTTATACACACACACATACATTCAGATATATACAGACACACACATACACACATACACACACACACATACACACACACACATACATACACATACACACAAAAACATATACACACTAACACATGCACATGCACACACATACAAACACACACAGATACACACATACATATACATAAACTCTGCACTTCAGAGGTGGGTATCAACTACAGTATATATAAAGGAGCCATTTCAGACATTTTAAAACTTCAATTATAATTCAGGTTTTTACAAAATGATGAAGATTTTTAAAAAACCAA
This sequence comes from Chrysomallon squamiferum, assembly GCA_012295275.1. Classification (NCBI taxonomy): domain Eukaryota; kingdom Metazoa; phylum Mollusca; class Gastropoda; order Neomphalida; family Peltospiridae; genus Chrysomallon; species Chrysomallon squamiferum. The sequence goes on from CM022679.1 coordinate 21,120,207, forward strand.
TATTTTTTTAATTTTCACATCAAGAGGAAAGATGAAAGGTTCTGCCATTAATTACAAAGCAGTCAGAGATCTCTTACATCATAACAACCTTTGTGAACATGTGACTGCGTTACGAAAGTTAAAAGTTAACTTACTAAGATGGGTAACACTTATGTGTTCTTGTTTTTTTATCTTCAAGGGAACAACATTAGAGAGAAGTGAAGACACATGTTGTCCTAAGTGTGTGGAGCAAAACTGTACAGATGATGGGAAAGAGTACAAGGTAATTTACTTAGTCCTAATGTCTCTTCTGTATATATATATATATATATATGTATGTATGTATGTATGTATGTATGTATGTATGTATGTATGTGTATATGTATGTGTATGTATGTGTGTGTATATATATATATATATATATGCATGTATGTATGTATGTGTCTGTGTATAATATATATATATGTATATATACATAAAAATGTACAGATGATGGGAAAGAATACAAGGTAATTTACTTAGTCCTAATGTCTCTTCTGTATACATATATATATATATGTATATGTATATATGTATGTATGTATATGTATGTATGTATGTGTCTGTGTATAATATATATATATATATATACACATACACACATTCACACAAATGCATAAATATGTACACACACTAAATGTCTTTGTATGTATTATGTGTGTGTGTGTATATATACATATACACATACACATATACATACACAAACATGTGCAATTACATATATATATATGTTTTTGTACGTTTGTGTGTGTCTATCTCTCTGTGTGTATACAAACGTATGTATGTATACAGAAATTGACAAACTGCATAAACATGCATCTTCTTCTATAAATATATTTTCTGATCTCACATAAAGAACAAGAGAATAAAAAGTTGGAATGTTATCTATTTTAAGATAAGTAGAAAACCTCAAGGGTGCTGCACAGATAAGTGTATGCTAGATTTTATTTTTTATTGTACCTTTGTTTCATTACATCAGTGTCTCTTTTGTATTTTCAATTATATAAAAACAGCCTTTTCTGTCTATTTCTCTCTCTCTCTCTCTCTCTCTCTCTCTCTCTCTCTCTCTCTCTCTCTCTCTCTCTTCTCTCTCTTTTCTCTCTCTCTTTATTTCCTTTTTTAATGGTGAAAACTGGTGATAAAAGTGAAATGCAGGTATATGCATCAGTAACTATGTTTTTTTTCTCATTGTTTGATAGCATAAACATGAACATTCTTTTTTTTTTTATTTTTTTTGTGAATTATTATAACAGAAAGAGGAACATCTATCTTGTACTTCTCCATGTAACTGTACTTGCCATTAAATTATTTATGTCAGCAACTGACTTTTATTAATGCATACATTTGCTGTCTGCTGTACATGTGCCTATTATGTGTGTGTTATTTTATTAAAAAAAAAAGAAGAATGCCAACATTTGTCCAATTCAACACAGTTTTCCTTTTTTTTTCAAATCCAGTAACTTCATTTTTATTGTTTGGTTACATGAACACAGTTTTTTCAGAGCTGTAATAGATGAAACAGAGAACATTTTATGGTACACCTACAACTACTTTTATTACCACCTCTTTTTTTTAAATACACATCTGTAACTATCTTTACTGTGTACTTACAAAATGCTGAATAATGGATAACTGACTGTATGCATCTACAGCTATATTTATTATTTACACATTGTTTTTATACTTCTGTAACTGTTTCTATTGTATGATTTCCAAGTGCTGCTAACATTTGTAAGTGTTTCTGCTGTATGATTTCCAAGTGCTGTTAACATTTGTAAGTGTTTCTGCTGTATGATTTCCAAGTGCTGTTAACATTTGTAAGTGTTTCTGTTGTATGATTTCAAAGTGCTGTTAACATTTGTAACTGTTTCTGTTGTATGATTTCGAGGTGCTGCTAACAGTTGTAAGTGTTTCTGTTGTATGATTTCAAAGTGCTGCTAACATTTGTAAGTGTTTCTGTTGTATGATTTCAAAGTGCTGCTAACATTTGTAACTGTTTCTGTTGTATGATTTCAAAGTGCTGCTAACATTTGTAAGTGTTTCTGTTGTATGATTTCAAAGTGCTGCTAACATTTGTAACTGTTTGTGTTGTATGATTTCAAAGTGCTGCTAACATTTGTAAGTGTTTCTGTTGTATGATTTCAAAGTGCTGCTAACAGTTGTAACTGTTTCTGTTGTATGATTTCAAGGTGCTGCTAACAGTTGTAAGTGTTTTTGGTTTCAGAATGGTGCAGGCTGGCAGACAGACAGATTTCAAGGTGCTGCTAACAGTTGTAACTGTTTCTGTTGTCAACAAGGTGCTGATTCACTGTGTGAAGAAGTTCTGTTGTGATTTCAAAGTGCAGGCTGCAGTCACTGTTTGTGTGTATGATTTCAGTTTTACATTAATCAGTGTTTCTGTTCTCTGAAATAAAATAATTAACCATTGTTTTTGTGTATCATTTCACCCTGTATTTATTTTTTGTTTTTTTGTTCTTCATTTTGCTCTCTCTCTCAGATGCACGTCTCTCTCTCTCTCTTCACTCTCTCTCTCCTCTCTCTCTCTCTCTCTCAGTCTCTCTCTCTTTTACTTAATCTCTCTCTCTCTCTCTCTCTCTCCCATTGTTTTTGTCTCAAACACAAACCCACACATTACACACACAAACACACACACACACACACACACATTCACATATACACAAAAACACAAACACACACACACTTATGCAGATGCACACAAACACAAATACAGACACAGATACAGACATACAGACATATACACACATACATGAACACACACATATACATTCTAACACAGACACAAACATATACACATACAAACACACACACACACACACACACACTAATGTACAAACACATAAACAGACACTGAAAATAAATGTTTTATTCATTTTCCTCTAAGTGATATCCATTTCTTTCATTGATGAGAGATTTGAATAAGACAAAAACGACTTGATAAGCAATCTCTAGTGTCAGCTAATGTAGCCAATCAGTGTCAGAGAAAGAAAAAGCTGGTTATTAATAATATTATCAGTGTACTTTAAACATTTCTTTATGATGTCTTTATCTTTGACCTAAATTCAGTTGCTAATTTCATGTAACAGTTTCATATATATTTTATATGTGTGTTTTTTAGAATTTATATATATTATTTTTTTATATATATATTTATGCATGAGTGTATGTGTTTGTGTGTGTGTGTGTGTGTGTGTGTGTGTGTGTGTGTGTGTGTGTGTGTGTGTGTGTGTGTGTGTGTGTCTGTATATATATATATGTATTTATGTATTGTATATTAGGGAGAGAGAATATATACTCATTATCAGGTTTAATTATTGATTAGCTTTTTTGTGGACTTTATTAATTTAGAAAACCATAATAAATAAATAAAAATAAATAAATAATACTAAACCACATAAACTGTATAACTATTACACTTTGTTATTTTCAGAATGAGAAGCTGGTAACAAGGCCTGGAGAGTGCTGTCCTGAGTGTGTTCTTAAATCCTGTGAGTATAAAACACAGCAGTGTCAGGCCAGTTCATGTATCAGATTTAACAATATCAGTGTTTAAACTGTTTAAAAAACATTCTATTATTTCTTCATTCATCCATTCATCCATCCATACACACATCTATTTGTTCATTCATTTATACCTTCATTCATTCATCCAATCATTCTTTTATATTACACATCTTATTTTTATTAGTTCTCATAAAATCATTGAAAGTAGGGAGCAAAATTATCAAATAAAACCATGTGACAAACATTTAAAATCAATGGTATTAAAAACAATATTAATATTACATTCAGAACAGACAGACATACACACATATCACACACATGCACACACACAGCACACACACAGCACACACACACACACAAACAAACAAACATATAATTATGTGTATGTAGAATTGTAAATTAGATCACACACACACACACACACACACACACACACATATATATATATATACACACACATTTATTTATTATTTTTTTTTTCCAGCTGTCTGTGTGGATGAATCTCCCACCCGTTACCATGGTGATATATGGAATGTCAGCGGTTGTGAATACTGTATGTGTAGCAATGGCAAAGTACACTGCAGACGAGCGACGTGTGAATACGTTCAGTGTGAGAAGGTACAGTCCTGTCTCTGCTCTTTCTATCACTTCTGTCTTCAGGGACAACACAATGCAGGGAACACCCACTTCGTGTCAAACAGCTGTGTAACACCAGATAATAGTTTAGTGGGCAGAGATAAATAAAAAGAAGATGTGAAATTGTTAAAATTTAGTCCAGTAGCTTTCTTTTAATTTAGGATAAAGATATAGTATATCTGTCTATATCTAGCTGTCTGTATATTTATCTATCTATCTATAATGTCTATCTGTCTATCTTTCCATCTATCTATCAATCTGTCTATCTATCTATCTATCTATCTGTCTCTCTATCTATCTGTCTATCTGTCTATCTGTCTATCTATCTATCTGTCTGTCTATCTATCTCTATCAGTCAATCATTTTATCTACCTTTCTGTCTGTCTGTCTGTCTGTCTGTGTGTCTGTCTTTCTATATCTATCTGAGTGTGTTTATATATATATATATATATAAAACCTCTCTTTCTCTCTCTCTCTCTCTCTCTCTCTCTCTCTCTCTCTCTCTCTCTCTCTCTCTCTCTCTCTATCAATCTATTTCTCTCTGTGTCTCTGTGTATATATATATATATATATCAATTTATCACCAATCAAAAATACATTTTCAAAAATGAGTAAATAATAAAATTTTGTTAACTATAAACTAAACTCATGATTCTGAACTCCAGACTGAAGCATACACCTAGAGTTAACACTCAGGGTATACACACCTGTAATTAAAGTCATTGTTTGTTTTACCAGGGTGAGGTGCTGCAGCAGGTGCCAGGCAGGTGTTGTAAACAGTGTGTCACACCTGTACGATGTCACTTTGAAGAAAACACTTACCAGGTTAGTCATATTGTATACACACCCCCTCACAAAACTGTCACAGTGCTAACATTTCTCAAGTAATAAAGTCACTGTCACTAATGTTTAACACATATATAAAATTCACTGTCACTAAAGTCTATCACATTATAAATCACTGTCACTAATGCTTATCAAATAATCCATTCACTAATGTTTGTCACATTATAAAATCACTGTCACTAATGTTAGTCACATTATGAAGTCACTGTCACTCATTTTTCTCATGCTATGAAGTCACTGTCACTAATGGTTGTCACAATATTAAGTCACTGTCACTAATGTTTGACACATTATGAAGTCACCATCACTAATGTTTGTCTCATTATGAAGTCACTGTCATTAATACTTGTCTCACTATGAAGTCACTGTCACTAATGCTTGTTACATTATAAAATCACTGTCACTAATTTCTCTCATTATGAAGTCACTGTCACTAATATTTGTCACATTATAAAATCAATGAAACTAATGTTTCTTGTTATGAAGTCACTGTCATTAATGTTTGTCTCATTATGAAGTCACTGTCACTAATGCTTGTCACATTATGAAAAATCACTGTCACTAACATGTCTCATATTATGAAAAACACTGTCACTAATGTTTAAAATATTATGAAGTCAGGGTAACCATGATTAATCACATATTAATATTTAACATACAGTAAATGTCACTTATGCTTGTCACTAGTGATTGTCATTAATTCCTGTCACTAATGCCTGTCGCTAGTGATGGTCATTAATTCCTGTCACTAATGCCTGTCACTAGTGATTGTCATTAATTCCTGTCACTAATGTTTGTCACTAATGCCTGTCACTAGTGATGGTCATTAATTCCTGTCACTAATGCCTGTCACTAGTGATTGTCATTAATTCCTGTCACTAATAATTGTTACTAATACCTGTCACTAGCATTTGCCACTAATGCCTGTCACTAGTGATTGTCACTAATGCTGTCACTATTGCAGGAAGGAGACACGTGGCACCCTGACGCATGTTCTGTGTGCAGCTGTGAGGAGGGAAGGACTGTCTGCTATCACAGAACCTGTCCCCTGTGTCCTCGCGGAACTCAGCACTCAGTGACTGCAGCTCAGTGCTGTGGAAAGTGTGTTCAGGGTATGTACACCTTTGATCTGTGTGTGTGTGTGTGTGTGTGTCTGTTTGTGTGTGTGTGTGTATGTGTGTGTCTGTGTGTGTGTGTCAGTGTGTGTGTGTGTTGAGTTTGTTAGTGTGTGTGTGTGTGGGTATGTATGTGTGTATGTGTGTGTGTGTGTGTGTTTGTCAGTGTGTGTGTGTGTGAGTTTGTCAGTGTGTGTGTGTCAGTGTGTCTGTGTTTGTATGTATGTATGTGTGTATGTGTGTGTGTGTGTGTGTATGTGTGTGTGTGTGTGTGTGTTTGTGTGTGTGTGTGTGTATGTGTGTATGTGTGTGTGTGTGTGTGTGTGTTGTTTGTCAGTGTGTCTGCATATGTATTGGTATGTATATATGTGTATATGTGTGTATTTATGTATGTATGTGTGTGTGTGTGTGTTTAAAGAACGCTATCTCTCACACTCTTGTATTCTAATAATGAATATTAATTTTTTTATGTATAACACTGTCAGAAATGATTATTTATTCATTTGTTTATTTGTTTATTTTGTTATTTATTTATTTATTTATTTATTTGTTTGTTTGTTTATTTGTTTGTTTGTTTGTGTATTTACTTATTTATTATTTATTTATTTGTTTGTTTGTTTGTTTATTTGTTTGTTTAATATTTATTTAATTTTGTTTGTTTGTTTATTTGTTTATTTATTTATTTGTTTGTTTATTTGTTTATTTATTTATTTGTTTGTTTTGTTTGTTTATTTATTTATTTATTTATCTGTTTGTTTGTTTGTTTATTTATTTATTTGTTTGTTTTGTTTGTTTATTTGTTTGTTTATTTATTTATTTATTTGTTTTGTTTGTTTGTTTGTTTATTTGTTTATTTGTTTGTTTGTTTATCTGTTTGTTTATTTGTTTGTTTGTTTATGTGTGTACAGCTCAGTGTTCCTCGGCCTGCAGTGAATGTCTGGCTACAAATGCAAGTCACTGTGTGCGGTGTAAAGAGTTTGGCAAACTCACACAACATGGCCGATGTGTGGATCACTGTGACAACAGCTTTTATCCAACACGAGAAAACACCTGTGAAGGTAATCTTAATAAGACCTAAAATACTCTTAATTAATTCTGTTATTACTAAACATGGGTTATCTTTTTTAATACATTATTGTTTATTTTTTTAATCATAACAGATATTTTTCAAAACATTTTAGTTCATTAAATCTGATATAATATTGTCTTTTTAAATATATATATATATATATTATATATATATAAACATATAAGTACTACAATACTTTTTAAACTACTTTTATTAAATTAATTCTGTTAATAGAAAAAATATGTTGTCATTTTAAATAAATTAATATATATATATTTTTTAATTATTGAATTTCTATACAACAAAATATAACCAAATCTTTCAGAGGAGCAACAGCAAATAACCATAGAGATATGGTACTGTTTATTATATATTCAGTTGTTTTATATTTTCTGTATTCAACAGCCTGTCACAAGTTCTGTCAGAGTTGTGTAGACAAGTCTCCATTTCACTGCTTGACGTGTAAACCAGGGTATTTGTGGAAGGAGGGTTGTGTGTCCGACAGTGTGGACAAGGCTACTTTCTCAGGAATGGACAATGTCAAGGTGCATTTTAATAAAAAAAACATTATTTTCATCATTAATATTTGAAATAAAAAGACCAATATAAAACTTAAAGTTTTATGGGTTAAAGGTATGTTATTGATGGATGAATATACTTTAATTTTTTAAAGATTTTTTGATATGTAAGATGATAAAGAGTTACAGTCTAAACATTTTTTGTCTCTTTCTCTTTTTTTATAAACCTTCACACACACACACACACACACACACACACACACACACAGTCACACACACACACACACACACACACACACACACACACACACACACAGTCACACACACACACACAGACAGACACACACACACACACACAGAGACACACACACAGACACACACAGAGACACACACACACACATACAGATATAACACACACACACACACACACACACACACACAGACACACACACACAGTCACACACAGATAGGTACACAGACACTCAGACAGAGCAGTTATTTATGTTTTATTTGTTTCTTGCAGCTTGTCATCCATCTTGTAGTTCTTGCTCAGGGCCAGGCCAAACTCAGTGTGTGTCATGTTCATACTCCGCCCAGCTCCTGCACCAGGGCAGGTGTGTCGATTCCTGTGGGGCGAGGTTCTACGTAAAGTCCAAACAGTGTTTTGGTAAGTGAAAATAACTATAGTCAGGTCCTGTTCGTTTTTCTATAGTAAAAACAATGTTTTGGTTATTGGATTTCATGTGATTTTTTTTTTTGGGGGGCTAGTCTTGTTTTTTGGTTGTCTTATTTAATTGTTTTTTTATTTTTAATTTTTAAACAAAGAAAATGTTTTGGTAACTGAATTCTGGAACATTAGTCATATATTTTATTTGTGTTTTCAAAACCTGTGTGTTTGTTTTGTGTCTGTGATTACATGTGTAAGTGTGTATTTTTGTGTATATCTGTGGTTATAGAAACCACAGTATTTTACATATCTCTTTTATATATACAATACATAAATTTATTTAATTCTGTTTTAAAAAATTTCAATATATAAATATTATTTGCCAATGATAAGTTACGAAAATATAATCTACATTTAACTGTATCAAAATTTATAATTTATTTTAACATTAAAAACCTTTCATAATTAGGTAATGTGTGTTATATTATGTAATTTTATTAAACTGGATGATTTAAGTGCTGATGTTTTATGTTAATTCTTACTCAGCCTGTCCAGCTCTGTGCAGAACCTGTCCAGCCAGACAGTGAGAGGTGCACAACATGTCACTCCAGCTCTGTCTTCTTCAGCGGCAACTGTCTCAACACCTGTCCTCTGGGCTTTTACAGTCTCCATGCTACCTGCACAGGTGAGTTGTCACAGGTGTTTTTTGTCATAAAACAAATTAAAAAAATTATAATTTTTGAATTTGGTTTCAGTAAAATGTTTGTGGGTTTTTTAATACAAGAAATAGGTTGCAAAAAAGAAAAGGTTATTTCTAAAAATTAATTTCAGTAAAAAAATTTTGTCTATATATCTACTAAATATTTGCTATAAATAAAAAAAAAAATTAAAAAAGGAAATAAAAAGTAAAAAGTAAAATATATGTTTCTATTCAAATATTTACAAAAATTTTATGTTTATATAAATAAATCAAATGAAATCCTTAATCTTCTTCCTTTGAACTATAGCAGAAAAACAATATGGGTGTTTGTTTTTGTTTGTCTTATTTTAAAAAGAATGCTTAAACCTCTTGCATGGAAAAAAAAAAAAAAAAAACAAATCCCCCCCAAAACACCAACAAACAAACGTTAATTTTATTAAGCATTTTAAAACAACATTAAAAAATAATTAAGAGAAAAAAGAAAAGTAAGCAAAATGCTGACAAAGAAAAAGAAGAAGAAGAAGAAGAAGAAGCTATTAACCAGCATGTTAACAATATCTGTCATTAAAATTGCTGAACCTTGAACACAGAAAGTAACAGAAGCACACACTGAAAAAAAAGAGAAGAATATTCTGTTTACATTTGAGGATTTTTAAAGTCTGATGTGAGATGCAGCAGTGGAGATTTCCACAAAGGGAGTTAACCAGTGTCATGCTGAGCAATTGAAAGTAACAATTTAAAAACAGCAAAATATTCTTTATAAATGTGTTTTTTTCCAGCTGAGAGTACAAATTGGGATGTGATAAAGATGCTGATTCAAGTTATTTATATACAGGTTTTTTTTTTTTATTATTTATGTGTGTCGTTCTCTGTTCAGTGGCTGTTGCAGATTAACTCTTCCTTTGTGAGGTGTAAATAACTCTGGGTTAGTTCAGCAGATAAAAGAGACAGACATACATGTGTTGTTTATTTACTGTGTGGAAAAGAAAAGTGAGATTTATTAACAGTGCCTGTTAGAAATATTCATTTTTTTACTTGTGATTTATATTTGAACTTTGAAATTTGAGAACATCATCCATCCTTTTTATTCATCAGTCCAACAAATTGTTTATTAACTATAATTAAATTAAAATTAATATTTGTTATTGCTACAATGAAAGCATAATGTTCTCTCTCTGGTTTTACACTGTAATTGGACTGGAATCAGTGATAGTTTCTGAGATGTATAAGAGATGGCAGCAGTAATAATAATAATAATAATAATACTAACAACAACAACAACAACAACAATAATAATGATAATAGTAATGTCAACAATAAAATAATAATAATAATTTAAATACAATGGTTTGTCATCACTATGGGCATAACAAAATTATTTCAAAATTATCAGTTTGAATATTAACAATTTTAAAGTAATTTGTTGTTTGAATTTTTATTAACTGTAAAACAATATGGTATCAATAAAGCCTTACCTTAATCACAGTTCACAAATAATACCATTTATATCAAAATTAAAGTATTAACACATATGCACACAGGATAATATTTGTACATTATATAACACATTTCTGCAAGTAACAACAAATGACTGTTTATATTAACAAGAAGCAGTTTTGGTTTTTCCTCTGTTAACTCTTTCAGTGCTGTTGGCAGTATATCTAGACATGCTAGAAGACTGCCATTGATGAAATATCTTGACATAACACATTAATTTTATGTACAAATAGCTAACATTCCTCAAAATACCTGGTTTGGGAAGTATGTACTGTGCCAAAATTTAGAGTAATAATAGGGTCAATAACTTGGCTTTTTCTCATTCCAACCAGGGTCTGGTTTATCAAAGAATGTGGTCTGTGCTATCCTGTCTTTAGAAAATATATATATTAAAGATACTTTGTTATTGATCAGTAGATGTAATTCATCAAACAGGAATAAAAGGCTTCTTTGTTCCATCATCATAACATAGCTGTAGTGTCCCATTGTTGGGTGGAAAGCCTCATCATGTTGTTTCTGCATCTTCATGACTTGCATTGTCCTCTGCCAGATGGTTCCTTTCCAGTACTTTGTCTAGTTCATCCTTCCATCATCTGTTTAAACTGTCTTCCTCTTAATAGGGTTTCAATTATTATGTACAAAATGTGTGACTGAGATCTGATAAAAGTTAATATTAAAGTGTGTGGAGGTGTAATTAAACTCAGTCGTTCTCTTTCTCACTGTCAGCTTGTCATCCCAGCTGTGCTTCCTGTTCTGGTTCCACTGATTCCAGTTGTCTTTCCTGTCACCATGGTTACACATTTCATCAGGGGACCTGCAGATCTTACTGCCCAGAACATCAGTACTTGACACAATCAGGAGAATGTAAAGGTGAGTTCAGGACAATTTTAGATTTTATTTAACTGTGGTTGTTATGGAAATTCTGTAATTTTTTAACCAGTTTGTAATCTTTACTGATTTTGTAACAAATCAAGTTCAAATATATAAACATATACTTTTTCTCATGAACCTCTTTATCCCTCTCTCTCTCTTAATGTCTGTTTCTCTCTCTCTCTCTCTCGCATTCTGTCTCTCTCACACACACAGACACATATACTTACACACTAAAACACATACTAAAAATGTAGACACATATACACATGTAAATAAACACATACATGAATGCAGAAGCACATATATATGTAGTCCAGCATACACTAATCCTTCATTAAAAAAATGTCTACTGTCATACTGCAGTTATATTTTTCTTCATATTCAACTAATATGAATGAGTATGAAGAAAAATTCTGAACAAATTGGATATCCACTTTTAAATATTATATAATATAGCATTTTTGTTTATCTTTCTTTCTCTCACATATTTAAAATTCTTCATAGGTTTAGAGAAAAATGGGTTAGAGAAAAATGACATCAAAGATAGTTACTGAGATCTTTAAGAGATGGAAATATTAACAACAATAATAATAACATCAACAACAACAACAACAACAACAACAACAACAACAACAATAATAATAATAATAATAATAATAACAATGTAGAAATATTTGTTTTGAATCATTATGGGTGTTTTTTTAAAAATCGTTTCATATTATGATAATTTTTAATATTTTATTTCCAGACTGTGAAGCAGGCTGTAAGACTTGTTTTCCCAATCCAGACAGGTCTGGCTCTGTTTGTTCAGAATGTGATAACAAAAGTTTTGTACCAACTAACGGACAGTGTAACACCCAGTGTGAACAGGGCTATTATCTCCATAGAAACATCTGCAGAGGTAATGTGAACATAGCTACACAGGATACATATCTATTTCTACATCTATATATCCATGATTATTTGAGTCTATAGTTATAGCTATATCTGTTTATCTGTCAGTCTGTCTTTATATCTATCTATCCATTTGAGTCTTTCTCTATATAAAGCTTTATCTATATCTCTATATTTCTATATCTATAAATTTGTTGTTGTAGTTTTTGTGTGTTTTTTTATATATTTTTATCTTCGTTTTATATATTTTTGTTTGTTTCTTTTAATTTTCTTAAAACACGATGAGTATATTCATTAGAAAATTCCACTAAATTCAGTTTGTTACTCTATGTACATTGCTATTATATTAATATTAAAAAAATATGTAGCAGTAGAAATTGATGTTCTAAAACGTTGCTGTCGTTGTTGTTGCCAGGTTGTGGTGAACACTGTCAACTCTGTGAAGGTAGAGGTCGCTGTACTAGATGTTTTGACCCCTTTGTTCTGTTTGACGGTCACTGTGTCCAGTCCTGTGGTCAGCAGAGATACCTCAGTTCAGATAATGTCTGTAAATGTAAGTTGTGTGTGTAATGGTGGAAGAGATGAGAAAACATGATCTTGTCTCTATATCTGTACTCAAACACATGAATACCAATAATGAAAAGGTGTTAAAAATAAGAAAGATAGTAGGTGTAATTTAACTGAAGATAAGAGAAATAGCACAAAGAAGAGAGAAGAGACACATATAGAGTTAAATAGACAAAGACAGATAGAAAAATAGATTGACACATCAGTAGAGAGGTAGACAGACAGACAGACTGTTAGATAAACTGTTAGAGATAGGTAGAAAGAAAAATAGATAGAGAGAGTTTAACAGATAGTTAGACAGATAGGCAGAGAACCTGACAGACTGATAACTAGATAGATAACCCAATCCACTGATGGATAGGTAGATAGATATTGGTAAAAAGCAGATGAATAGATAAAAATAACCTTAGAGAGATACATAGATAGATATATAAGTAGATAGATAGATGGTCAAATATATAAAGATAAAGAGATAGACAGGCAGACATACAGAGTTACAGAAGGAGAAAAAGACAGTGACTGAGAGATTTGGAACAGGAGAAAACATTAATATGAAAATAAAGTAAGAAAGCTGAACAGACAGAAAGATCTGTAGAAAGAGAAAGATAAATAAAAATCAAGCAGCATGTAACTTACCTCTACAAAAACACAAATAGTCATGTCTCATTTCCCCATTCCAGATTTTAAAATAAGCTGAGTTGTATGTATGTCTAACACTTGTAACTGTTTGTGTTTGTGCAGTCTGTGGTAGACACTGTCTGCAGTGTACAGAGGAGCAGTGTCTGATGTGTGACAGCAGAACTTTCCTCAAACACAGGTCTTGTCTCTCTCGGTGTGGAGATGGGTTCATTAGTGATGAGAAAACCAGAACTTGTCAAGGTAATTTTAAACCTTGTTGTTAATTCATTGCAGCTACTAGTGATAATTGACATTCTGGAACACTTTGAGAAACATTAGATTTAAACTTTTATAACTGTTAAAAAAATGTCCTTTTCATTTTTAATTTAAGATCTGAAATTATATATTGTTGCTCTCCTAAATCATCATTCAAGATGATGTTTTCCGTAATTTTTAACTTTATTTTTTTTAAATGTTTTCCCAAAACTATAAACAGTCTATATAAATCTCTTTTTTTTTTTTTTTTTTTTTCAGAGAATATTTATCCTCCAGTGCTTAAAATCTCTGGAATGGTAATCATCAAGGAGGGTTCCATGGTTACCATTCCAGCAGAGATTATGTACCTACAGGACTCAGACACTGCCCTGGACAGACTGCGGCTGATCGTGAGGCGAGCTCCGACCACTGGTCATCTGGTGAAAGCCTTGCACGGACGAGACCAGGTGTTAGTGCAGGACAGTCACCTCACCCTGGACGATGTGCAGAAAGGAAAAGTGAGATTTGTACACAGCCAGCGTGGTTTAAACAGAGGCAAGTGTTTCATATCTGTTTTAATTACACATATCTTAATTAGCTTTTAACATCATCTCAACATAATGTTGTTATTAATGGTTATCAGATGTTTCTTATACATAGAGTAATAAAATTTCTAAAGATTCCAAAACAATTATAACCAGTTTTAATAATTAAAACATAGTTTACATATATACATACATACATACATACATACACATATATTTACATTCATACATACATACATTCATACATATATACATAACTACAGTGCATATATACATACACATACATACATATGCAAATATACAGATATACATTACACACATAAATACTTATATATATAGTAAAAAATTTAAAATTTTTGCTTAATCTACATAGTGATTTTAAATAATATAACAATTACAATATTAACTCTAGAAATGTCTCTTACTGTGAGTTCATCACTTCACATAAATATATTTTAAAAATGCATATTCCACTGAATCAGTTAGTGAAAAGTTTACATTTGGCAGGATTTTATATCTAATTCAATCAATTAGTGGCATCTTGTTGGCTTGAAAATCAACTCACACAACACTTGTAGGGTTAAAAACAGGATTCTGCTGCATTAAAATAAATGTCTCTGTGTTGATTGCAGACAAGGTGATTCTGAAAGCAACTGATGGAGCACTGTACAGTGATGATGCTTTCTTTGAGATACAAATAACCAGCAGAGATCCTATAGGAGTTGTGAGAAACAACCCACTGACAGCCACAGGAGGAGCCAAAACCATCATAACACGAAAAGTGTTAGACTTTCAGTCCCCTGTCAGCAGTGTCAACAACAGAATATACATCCTGCAAGGTATGTTGTACACACAGTTACAGTAATAATGATGATTATGATGATGATGATAACAATAATGATGATGATGATAATAACAATGATAATGATAATAATAAAGAAGATGTCAATGATGATGGTGATGATAACAATGGTAATGATAATAATAATGAAGGTGTCGATGATGATGGTGATGATAACAATGGTAATGATAATAATAATGAAGGTGTTGATGATGACTATGATGATGATGATGATGATGATGAGTAAATAAATAAATATCTGAAAACATTATTTTTGATATTGAGACATATCCTGTACACAGATACATGTACACCTGCACATTCGGTGTATGGATGCTTTCTTTTTTTTTTGCCCTTCAAGGACCAATTCTCAATCTTTGGGACTGAAATTATTTTTGAAAAACACAGTAGTGCCTGACATACATTTAACAATTTATGTGTCTGTTTCTAATATTTAAATTATATTATTATTATTATTATTATTATTATTATTATTATTATTATTATTATTATTATTGTCCCAATCATCATCATTATTATTATTACTATTATTATTATTTATCAGTCTTACTAGGTAAACCTGTATTTGTCAATATCCATCTGTTTATTATGGACATGTTTTGCTCTCATGTGACTGGAATTAAATGTTGTTGTTAGGCTTAGGTATGTGGTCAAACCAATACAGTCAAGTTAACCCTGCTGGGTACTTCTTATGATGTTATATACATTTGTTTTAATTAAATCAGGTCTTTGGAAGATAATACAGACAAGATCACTGTGTTAGGTGTTTAGAATGATGATATATATACATTATATATATTTATTTTAAATTAAATTAGGTCTTTGGAAGATAATACAGACAAGATCACTGTGTTAGGTGTTTAGTATGATGATATATATTATACATATTTATTTTAATTAAATCAGGTCCACTTGGAAGGGAACAAGATCACTGTGTTAGGTGTTTAGTATGATGATATATATTGTATATATTTATTTTAATTAAATCAGGTCTTTGGAAGATAATACAGACAAGATCACTGTGTTAGGTGTTTAGTATGATGATATATATTGTATATATTTATTTTAAATTAAATTAGGTCTTTGGAAGATATTACAGACAAGATCACTGTGTTAGGTGTTTAGTATGATGATATATATTATACATATTTATTTTAATTAAATCAGGTCTTTGGAAAATAATACAGACAAGATTACTGTTTTGGGTGTTTAGTATGATGATATATACCTTATATATATTTATTTTAAATTAAATCAGGTCTTTGGAAAATAATACAGACAAGATTACTGTTTTGGGTGTTTAGTATGATGATATATACATTATATATATTTATTTTAAATTAAATCTGGTCTTTGGAAAATGTTTACTGTGTTGGGTGTTTAGATGATGATATATACATTATATATATTTATTTTGAATTAAATCAGGTCTTTGTTTGTTTGTTTTGGGTGTATGATGATGTATTGTATATGTTTATTTTAATTAAATCAGGTCTTTGGAAGGTAATACAGACAAGATCACTGTGTTAGGTGTTTAGTATGATGCTGTATTGTATACATTTATTTTAATTAAATCAGGTCCACTGCATGGGAAGATAGTTGATGCCAGGTCTGACAGACCTCTTACAACATTCTCACTGGAACAGCTACGACGTCAGCAAAATTGATAAAGAACACAAACAAGACATGATGGTGTTACAGATGTCAGACGGAATACAGCAAATCAACATCATCTTAGACATTGTTGTGAGGCCAGAGGTATTCTTGTTAATATATATATATATCTGTGTGTTTGTGTGTATGTGTGTCTGTGTGTGTGTGTGTGTGAGTGTATTGTCTGCTTGGTGTTTGTGTGTGTGTGTGTGTGTGCACATGTGTGTTTGTGTGAGTGTATTGTCTGTTGTTTGTGTGTGTGTGAATGAATGTGTGTATGTATGTGTTTGCATATGTATTGTTTGTTTGTTTGTGTGGATGTATGTGTAGATGTCTTGTTTATGTTCATATGTGTGTGTCTGTGTGCAAACATAAACATCTACTTGTAAATCCACATATAAACTTAAAATAATATGTAGATACATACACCAACACACATAAAAAAAATATGGATAAAGATACAAACAAGAATAATAAAGAGTCTAAAAATATTATTTTTTCTGATTTCACAGAACAGCAAGATACCGGTTGTCATTAACAACCGCGGTGGTCGTGTTGCTAAAGGAGACATGATGGCTGTCACTAAGGAGATGTTACAAGTCTCCTCCGTCGACCCTGCTAACAGCCGAGGTGGTGACGTCATCTACACACTGGTCCCATCTTCTGGCAATCCTAAACAAGGTACTGAACAACAACTACCACAGTAATAATAATAGTAATAATAATAATAATGATAATAATAATAATAGTAATAATAATAATAGTAATAGTAATAGTAATCATAATAATAATAATAATAATAATAATAACAATAATAATAATAATAATAATAATGGTGATAATAATGATAATGATAATAGCAATGTTGATGCTGATGATGATGATGATAATGATATGATTATTATAATAATGGTAGTAGTATGGTTATAACAAAATTACTTCTGTTACTACTACTAATGGCAACAACAACAATAATAATAATTATAAAATTGCTGTTAATTTGTTCTAACACAGGAGAAGTGATTATGGTTGTTCCGATACCCTCGAGTGGGGTTGGGCGGGGCTGGACAGAACTTCCCGATGGTCTAATGGCCGCCAAGATGTATCGCTTTCTGCAGCGTGACATCGACGAAGGACGAATCTTCTACCGAAACCTGGGAACAGCAACTACGTCTGACAGCTTCACTTTTGAAGTGATTACTTTTTATTTGTAATGTTTTTCTTTGGTGCTGCATTATATAGCACTTTTCAGATACTCAAATTTCAAAGGAATTTTAACTTTTAATTTACATTTGTAATGTTTGAGTTTGGTGCTTCATTACATAGCACTTTTCAGATTCTGAAATTTAGCAGAAATTTTAATTTACATTTATAATGTTTGGATTTTAGTATCAAGGAATTTTTAGATATTTAGATTTAAAAGAAATTTTGACTTTTAATTTACATTTATAATGGCTGGATTTCGTTTCCAGTAATTTTTAAAAACTCAAATTTAGCAGAAATACAAAACTATAAAATATAAATTTCTATGTAATAAAAAGGTTGGAAAATCATGTTTTCATTTTTATATTAACCTAAAGTTTAAGCAGGTGAGAGAAGCCTGTGTGCTAGTTTTTAAGTGTCTAATCGTGATAACAAATTTCATCTCCAGGTTGCAGACACCTCAGTGCCACACAATGTCCTCAAGGATCAGAGATTCCACATAACCATCTTGGACGAAAATGTTACAGAGGAATTATCAGAACCTACCCTAGCCCCTGGGGTAGAGCTTGGAATGACTGTAAGGAAGTCTTTTGTTTCTGATAGATGTATTTATCTAAATATTTCTTTTAGGTTTTTTTTTGTTGACTTATATTTCATGCCTTTGTTAGTAATGATGGAAATAAGATATTTTGGTTTTGGTTTTATACATGAACAGACCAGACTGAATATCTGTGTGAATGTATATGTATGTCTGTGTACATACCAATCTAATTACCTCTTTTTCTGTCCCTTTTCTGACCATTTCCATATTTTAAGAAAAATATAATTAAATAACATGCTATAAC
>CM022679.1:21144109-21299109 GCA_012295275.1 Chrysomallon squamiferum
AATGATCATCTGTTCAAAGAGCCAGCCTGGGACAACATGCTGTTTCATGTGACTGATGGAACAAACCAGTCTCCCCCTCAGAGGCTGAACATTTCCATCATGGTGAGATTTTGTTGTGATAAGTTTGTCAATAGTGAATTAGTTTTCAAAACAATATTTTGTTTATTAGGATAGCATCCTTCAGTTTTAGGCAACATTAAAATTAGACAAAAAAAAATTAAATTCAAGAAATAGAGCTTGTATTTTTCCTGAACAATTTAAAGTTATATAATTTAAATTGTTTTGGAATATTTATTCATCTGAGTATTTTGATGACCGTTATGATAAATATTTATATAGGCAAAACTGTTAGATAGAAACAACAAATTTAGGTTATAGAAAAAAATGGAAAGAATGGGGAAAGAGAGAGACAGAGAGAGAGAGAGAGAGAATGGGGGGAGAGAGAAAAAAGAGAGAGAGACCCATAGGTGAAAGAAGAAGATAAGGACATGATTGTATTAACCAGTTTGTTTATTACTATAATTTAAGATTCTATTTTGTTTAAATTAAACTGTTACAGCTTGTGAATGACGAGCCTCCTCACATGATCACAGAGCAGCTGTTTGTGACTGAAGGGAAGTCTGTTCTCCTCACAAATGCCTCCATGTACATAGTGGACATTGACTCACTGCCAGAGGATCTCTTGTTTACTCTCACAGTGCCACCTTCACAGGGTTAGTTCTTTACCTTCCAGAATACTGCACTCCAAGCCATCTTACACCTTTCATCCACGTTTTATTTCAGATTATTCTACTCCAGGTTATTTTAGATTTATTTCATATTATTCTAGACATATAATTATAGGTTATTTTGGATTATTCTACACTAATTTAGATTATTTTATACCATTCTGGACTACTTTAGGCTATTTTACAATATTCTAGAATAAATTTGGTTATTTTACATTATTATAAATTATTCCAGACTAATGTTGGTTATTTTAGATTATTCTAGAACAGTGTGTACTGTTTTGACCATTCTAAACTATTTTAGCTATCTTAGACTATACTACACTGATATAATGCCCTTTTTTCTATCATAGTTAAGTATTAAATGCAGTTTGCTTGTAAAATTTCTCCATACACCCAAAACAGTACTGACAAGAAAGTTATTTGATTTATTTTAGGATTTCTGAAGAAAAAAGAGTTTTCTGCAGACCAGGCAGTGATGGCAAAATCTTTAAAACAGGGCTCCACTTTCTCATATGAGGTTAGTCATCAGTCAGAAAGTATATGTTTGTAAAAAATAATCCTGTATATTTATGAGTCTCAGTATGTCTGTATGTCTGGATTATGTTTGTTAACCTGCCTGCAAGCAAATTATATAATAATATATGTTATTGTTTATAAATCTGCTTCATGAAATTAAAGAAGAAAATGAATGACAACAACAACAATAATGACAAAATAACTATAATTTCATTAATATTATTTTCATAACACAAGTTTGTATGTTTATCACACTTTCACACAGTAAATGTTTTGTATGCCAGGACATTCTCAATGAACTGATCCTCTACCACCACAACGATGGCAACGTCATGACTGATGTGTTCTATCTACACCTCACTGATGGAGACTTCAATGAAAGCAAACCGTTTAATGTGATCATTGGACTGGTCAATGACGAAACTCCCAGGATGACAGTCAACAGAGGACTCAGAATTCAATCAGGTACACATCATTTTGTTGAAATATGATGTGAGAATAATTTCAAATCAGTATCTGCAGACTAAATTAACTCAGAATTCAGTCAGGTACACATCATTTTGTAATATGAAAATAATTTCTGATCAGCAAAAACGGTGATAAATTTCCTTTTTTCATATTTTTTGCATAACTAAGCTTTATTTCAATGAAAAAGATATTAAAAAAATTTCAAATCAGTAAACATCTAAATAAACTGTATGTCAACAGTGATATACATGAATTTATTGAAATCAGTTTAATTCAAATACAACTCCATTTTAAATTAACTATAAATCATATTTTATTTGAAACTACAAATCAAAATGTTTATTTGCTTTAAGTTTTTTGTTTGTTTTGCTAGGGTCTTTTATTTGATGAAAAAAAGTATAAAGTCCAGTGACTTGATGGCGACCTTGCAAACATCTGTATAAGTGAAGATGAAATATAAATTGAATTTTTGTTTAAAACCCAACTGCTGGACGTATGCTCTTCAGTAAAGAAGATCTCCAAAATGTGTTGTCTGCCCATGGAAAATTTTGTATATTTTAGACAAAAAAAAAATAAATAAATGAATGGTAAGTTGTTTTTTTCTGGGGTTTTTTTTGTTATTATTTTTATTGTTTTTGTTATATATTACTATATAATGTTGCTATTATTATTATTTTTTTTTTTTTTTTCATTTTTTTTTTTTTTTTTCACATATGTATAGAAAGAGGAATAATGTTAAGCAAGAATAACTTGTTAAATGTTAGTTCAGGATTTTGATGTAGATTTTTCAGGCATATAATTATATAGTCCAGGATAAAAAAAATATATTTTATTCTATCACTAATTATCAAATCATAATCCACTTCTTTCCAAAATAACCTACCCCTAGATAGACAGATACATATTATATGTGTGTGTGTGTGTGTGTGTGTGTGTGTGTGTGTGTATTTCTCTCTTTCTCCACGTTTGTCTCATCCATTCATTCATTTATCCACCACTCTTCCCATTCATCAGTCCCTCCATACATCCATCTATCTCTATAATTATTTTCACATAATTTCAATATTTTTCAGTTAACTATTTTATTTTAAAATGAAATTTAATATTTAAAGTGTAAGGTTATTCTGATTTTTTATAATTTTTATTTTTCTGCAGGTAATATTTTCTTTGTGCATGAGCCTGGAGATGCAGTAGGTAACATCATTTTCAAATTCAAACTGTCTGACCCAGATGGAAATGAGCTCATTGATCAAGATTTCTTCATCACTGTACTAGGTAAGGAGTTTTTAATTTATTTTTTAATCAGTCTTTCAGTCAAAACCCATTTTTTAAAGTTAACTTGGTCTCATTTGTTTTTATTTATGAATTAATTAGTATATTTTTGTTTATTTAGTAAAAAAAAATACATTTCAAGTTGTTGTTCTTTCTTTCAAAATTTAATTTAAACTTACATCATTTTATTTGTTTCATTTTTAAAATTTTAAAAACTTTTTTTATTTGTTTTACTTTTTGAATGTTTTTTTGTTTTTGTTTTATTTAGTTTTAAATTTATTTATCTGTTTATCTGTTTATTTGTTTATTCATATTTTTATTTATCTATCTATCTATCTATCAGTCTATTTATTTTTATTTTTATTTTTATTATTTCTAACATCATTAAAACATCATCATCAACACATCATCATCATCATCATCATCATTATTATTATTGATATTATTATTATTAATTTAATTTATTATTTTTGGTGGAGCTTTTTTGGTAACTTTTATTTGTTTTGTTTGATTTATTTCTAAAAACTATTATTTAAAAATGTTTTGCTGACTGTGTTAACAACTTGTTTTGAAACAGAGGACCACTATCCTCCTACACAGCTATCTAACAGGGAGCTGAGTGTCACCGAGGGAAAGAGTAAGAAAATAACAACTGACTTCTTGTCCTTCACTGACAGCGACTCAGAACCCGGCAGTCTGCACTACACTGTCCTCAGTGGCCTTGACCTGGGTCACCTTGAACTGACCGCAGAACCAGGTAAATCACTTAGTTTAGAAGCTGCTAGTTTTGAAAAATAATTAAATATTTTACAAATAAGAATTTAAATAGTGATTTAAATATAAGTAAATCAGTTAGTTTAGAAACTGCTATTTTTGAAAAACAATTGAGTACTTTGCTTGTAAGAATTTAAATATTGAATTATAATTTCTTATTTAAAACTGCTGTTTTGGAACAATAATCAAACAATTTGCATATATATATTTAAATATTGAATTATAAGTTTTATTTTAATTTCTTATTTGAAATGACTAGAGAACCTGGTAAATCAGTTTGAAAGATAATTCATTACTTTTGTATATGAATTTAAATTCTGAATTGTAACTTTTATTTCAATTTCTTTTTGTGAATTTCTGTTTTTTCATTATTTTTGTCACTTATTAAAGCTATTTTAAAAATCAAACACCAAACATCTAATATTATGCATACATCCATGCTATAGATTTACAAAATGAAAATAATTCCAAAAATGTTCAAAAATTGCAAACTATTTTTTAAAGTATTTTAAATTATTTTAAATCAGTATGATTTTTGAAATAGAATTTGTATTTAAAAATACCAAATTTTTATATTATATTTTAAAGTTATTGAAAACATTTATGTCATAGTATTTTAAAATATTTCAGTCAACAAATTTTTAAAAATAGATAATGCATTTGAATGTTTGTAAATTTTTGTTCTAAAAAGAAAATGTGAAGTATTATTCAATGAGATTATTTTTATTTTAATATATTTTAATAATTTTTTTAAAAATAGATAAGGTATCTAAACATAAGAAATAGCCATAAATTAATTTAATTTTATTTTTACTTCAGGAGTTCCAGTGAGTGAGTTCACACAATCAGACCTGGCAGCAAGCAGTGTTTTGTACGTCCACACCAGCCCTGAAGAGAAGTACATGGACAAGTTTACTTTCATTGTGTCTGATGGAACCAATGAGGTACTTACAGTCTTTGACTGTTTGCAGAAATCCATAAGCTTTTAAATAATCTTTTCAGTCTTTTAACATGGAAGCTATTGACTTTTTAATATAGGAACTACAATCTTTTCAAAACAAACATTATAATTTTTTCAGTATGGAAGCTATAATCTTTTCAGCATGGTAACTGTTGTTTGTAGTAAAACTTTATCATTTTGTGCATGTTTCTAATGCAATGCTAATAATGTTTGTTCACATTTATATTGTATCCTTTCAGATTATAAAAACATTCTACATCAACATTTTGCCAGTTGATGACTCAATTCCTCTGGTCATCAACAATGGTCTGCAGGTACAAGAAGGAGTAAGAAAACTGATTACTGAGTTTGATCTAAAAGCTATTGACCACGATACCAAGGTACATTCTTTTTTTTTTTACAAAATGAGTTTGATGAAATAAAATATTTAAAGTGCTTCATGGTCTTTTATAGATCATGATACCAAGGTACATTCTTTTTTTATTTATAAAATTTTCAAATTCTCTTCATTTACAGATAGCATTAAATATTTAATTAAGTGCCTGAGGATCTTTTTTCATGTATCATCCACTTTGAAAAATCATAAATCTCACAATCTCTGAACTCACAATAATTTTTAGAACTGACAGATTAAACTCAAATGATATTTATTCAAATTTAAATAGTTTAATTAATAATTTATTAAAGTTTTAACTTCTCAACTCTGACTGAAGATGTAAGAGAAACTGAATTCCTTTCTTTCTCTGGATATCCATTTTTTTGTTGATTATAACTAAACTCACAAATCTGAAAAGTTCAGGGTGTCAATAAAAATGACTGGCAAAAGTCAATATCCACCCATTTTCCCCAAAAGACAGGTACCCACCCATCAAACATCACTGGTGGGAACTAGAACCCAGACTGCTGATCACTGTTCTAAATATTCTACATCTTCACTTTTTCACATTAAGATCATCTGAGAGACTGTAATCATTCTCAGCCCTTTATTTAATGCACAGATTATTAACAAATAACTTTCTGTTGACCACCAGGAAGACAAGGTGACATTTAAGATTGTCCAGAGTCCAGTTCATGGGTCAGTTGACCTGCATTTTGAAGATGACCTTTACATAGAGACATCAGAGTTCACAATGGAAGACATCTATGAGAATCGTGTGAGCTACTCGCATGATGGGACAGAAAACTTTGAGGACAATTTCATGTTCACTGTCACTGATGGAACTAACGATGTCTTTGTGATGCAGCAGGATGAACCATCAAAGATGAAACCAGTTAAAACTCCACAGGTTTGTATTCCCATTCATTTTATTTTTCCATGTGTGTGTGTGGATGTGTTTTGGGGATTATATGTGTATGTGTGTGTGTATATGTGTGTGACTATAGATGTGTTTAGGTGTGTGTGTGTGTATGTCTTTGTTTCTGTAGTTGTGTCTGTGTGTTTGTTAAGCATTTTAGAATACTGGCATGGGCTACAGAATCAATCATCCTCAAGTGTTTTATCAAAGATCATACAATTATTTTAAACAATAACTACATTAAAACATACATATAGATATGTGTAAATATTTAATACACTGTTTTCAAAGTAATATTTTTCTTTTCACTGTTGAACATTTGTTTTTCAGTTGAAAACATTAAGGGTAAGATTTGTACAGTATAAAAATATACTGTATAAAAAAATAAAAAAACATCTAGCAAGTTTCATGTGTTCACACCCATCCCTTTTGTAAATAAACACTTCTTCAAGAATAACATGTTTTCAAATAGCTCTGTATATGTTATAAGTTTTATATCTGTTACTTGTTGACTTTTGTAATAAAGCTGTGACAAAAATGATGTTTATATTGTGTAATGTTGAAAAGAAATTAATGTTGTTGTTGTTTGTTGAATTTCAGCTGTGCACTGTTAAAACTGGTCTCACTGTATTGTTCCCATTTTCTGTTTTTTTTTTGTGTTTTTTTTCACTGGTTTTATTTTTGACACATTAATTCTGTTTTTCTTATCTTAATAATGTATTTAAATATTTTTTTTTTTTTTTAATGTTTTTGTTTCTTTTTGGTTACCAGTGGTTTCATAGTTCATTGTTCTGTTCTTGTTTGTTCAAAATAACTAAAAGTTTAATTTCAGAATATTTACAATTATTTACAAAGAATTATTTTCCACTATAATGTTAGACTATTATTGAAAAGTAAACATTATAGAAAAATAATTTGTCCTTCAGATTTCAGTGTGATAACTGGAAACTCAATAAATAAATAAATATATAAATAAATAAATAAAATAAAATAACATTAAAATTTAATTCAGATAAAAAAAATATAAATATATTAATATTATTTACTCATTCTAATAATTTATTCAGTCTGGTTATTTTTTCATAACCTGTAATAAAAAAAGTAAAATCAAATCAAATCAAACAATATAAAAAAATATGAAAGATACAGTTATTTTTATGATCTGAAAGTTATTAATAATTTCATTTTTAAATGTATATTTTAGAAATTTGGCATCCATGTTTTACCAATGGATGATGGGATGCCTATGTTGAAAACTAACCTTGGTCTTCAATTCCTTGAATTTACTGGATCAGAGGCAAGTATTTATATGAAAAAGAATTTGAAGCATCCATTCATGTATATACACACATGCACACACACACACACACACACACACACACACACACAGACACACACACGAACATAACTACAGACAAACATACAGAGTGAAAATTAAATGATTAAAAATGTTACTTTATCATAACCATCATCATTATATGTATACATACACAAATGAAGTTAACAATGGACTATTTGCAGGTGTCAAACCTCATCAGTGACAGAGAACTGATGGCCACAGATGAAGATTCTCTTCCAGAAAATATCATCTTCCTTGTTCAGAATCCACCCAAACATGGGCACCTGGAAAACAGTGACAGTCCTGGACAAGCAATACTGACCTTCTCACAAGGTTAACAGATTAAAATACTGATTTCACTTGTCATCATCATCACTGTCATGTTAATAATGTCATTGTGTTAATTATTATTATTATTATTATTATGTTGATGTTATTATTATCAGTTTTATATGATTATTACTGTTCTTATTATTTATACCATTATCACTTTTTTGGTTAGTAATACTACTACTACTACTGATAATACTCTAGTGATACCTATGCAAAAACTACTAGTATGACTACTACTACTACTACTGCTACTACTAGTACTACTACTACTACTGATACTAATACAATACTACTACAACTATTATTAGTACTCAGTAATTACTATCACTACTGCTATTGTTACTAGTACTAATACTTCTGCTATTATAATTATTATTATTGATGCTGTTATTATTAAAATGTTAAAACCATGATCACTGATAATGGATGTTTACAGAATCTGTAATCTTATTTTCAAATATATTTTCTAATTCTTTTTCTGCAATTATCACAACTGTTAACACATCTTTACTGAATGTATACACAAATATTTAAATTTAATTTTATATAACATTTTCATATTACTAAGGCAGCAGTGTCATTTTTTAACCTGTAATGCACTTAATATACTAAATATAGGATTTAAATTACCTGTTACATTTGTGTATGTTTCAGAGGATGTGAGTAAAGGTAAAATTCTCTATGCCATGACTGATGATGCTGATGTGTATCAAGACAGTTTCACCTTTGACTTGATGGATGCAAAACCAAACATCGTCCCAGGCAACATCTTCCACATCATGTGGACCATCGTAGAGTTTGAGAAACCAAAGTTTAACATCACAGAGACAGCAGGAGTTATTCAAATACCTGTTGTAAGAAAAGGAAATCTAAAACAGGTAAAAAAAAGTTGTTTATATTTAACTTTTGTATTAAATAGTTGTAAATTAAATTCCTAAATAATCCATGATACTTGTTATTTGTTTTCTGGATTGCTGGCAGACAGATAGACACACACACACACACGTGGACACATGGATAACATACACACACTCAAGAATATCTATATTGTCCTTTTTACAAGGTTAATAACTTATTTATTTCAGTCAGTATATATATTATATCTGTTTGGACAAGCAATCAATCAACTTTTTAAGATGCCTTCTAGAGATTCAGTTTAATTATTCTGTTACTTTATTTCTAGCAATGAGAAATGTTTTTCTTTTTCAGTATTCCATAGTCACCTGTAAGACAGTTCCTGGCTCAGCCACTTCTAAAATGTCTGGTGCCAGACCTGGACGGAAAGATTTCATGATGTACGAAGTGCAGGTGAAACATTTATTTATAATCATGATGTATGAAGTGCAGGTGAAACATGTATTTGTAATAATTAATACACAGGTGGAGTGATATGAAGAGATATTCTAAACTTACAATGTGTGTTTCCATGTTTGTTTTATTTGTATGTTTTATATGTTTAAATAGCTGATGTAGTTTTCATTAATTCATTTTATGTGGTTATAAACTTACATATAATTGATAATAATAAAATAAATCCAGTATTGTTATGTATTAAATTTTAAAGATTTACAGTGATCTGACTTCCTGTATATGCATTGGTTATCTCCCTTATGAAATAACTCTTTAATAAAAGAAAAAATAATAATTAAAAATAAACAATCAAATCATCAAATGACTTAGTTCTGAACACAATAAATATGACAACATAAACACAAAAATAAAGCATAACCTTTGATAAATGAAGTATGACAGTGTATATAAATCTAATAAAAATAAAATATTTTTCATTAATATAACTAGCTGTTTTACTTGTTTATAAACCATTGATAATAATAAAGTTTAAAACTACTGATATGCAACCTTTAATAAAAATAAAGTATAACTGACACAAAACCTCTCATTACAACAAAATATAATTATATGACAATTATGGCAACATCATAAAATTATGAAGATGCTTGGATGTTATCATTTTCCATTTTTTTAATGGTCATTTCATACATATATACTAACAAAAAAAAACATTTTTTTTTTCTTTTGTAAAAGGTTCAGTTTGATGACTGGCAAGAAACAAAGCCATGTTCCATTGTTATCAATGATGACTCAGTCTATGAGGGGCCAGAAACATTCTATGTTGAACTGACATCACCGACGTATGCATTACTTGGAGAGAAAGCCAAAACAGCTGTCACCATTTATGACACAGAAGATGGTAACAGTTTGATATGAATTTTGACATGTAGACCACTGAAAGGAATTTTAGTTTTAAATATAAAATTGGCTTTATTTCTTGTCAATGCTGTCAGTATTTGTTTTTTTGTTTGGTTTGTTGTTTTTTTTATTATTGAATTTTGAAAATTTGTTGCAGTTTTAAATAAAATTTAAATAGAATTTAAAAGTTATATTCTATCCATCTGCTACTGATTCTTTTCTTTTTTTTTTTTTTTCTAACAATATACTGCTAAAGAAAGAAATATATAGAACAAAAGATCCACAGAAAAATATCTATGAAATAAAAGAGAAATGTATTTTATGTAAATTTTCATTTCAGAGCCAGTGATAAGCTTCAAGGAAAGTGTGTATCATGTCAATGAACAGGATGCTTATCTGATGGCTTCCATCACAAGAACAGGTTTGTTTTATATGTACAAGTTATATTTTATTAAAAAACAAAACAAACAACAAAAAACAAAAATATACAAAAAAAACAAGAAAAAGTCACATCATTTATGCATGAGTCCTATATTTCAACAGCAAATATAATTATGGATACAAAGAAGATAAAAACAAAAAAAAAGATTAGATTATTAGGAACTTTAAGTTAATAAGGTATTAGCAAGAAAAATTATTCTAACTGTGTTTTGTTTACTAATTTCTGTTGCTAGGTGACCTCAGTCAGTCGGTGTCAGTTATCTGTTTTACAACATCACTGACAGCCACAGGCAGCAGTTTGACTGGACTCGAGTCAGGCTCTGACTTCATTTCAAGAGGACAGACGAATTCCTACAGAGTTGTCTTCCCTCAGGGAATCACAGAGGCCACTTGTGATGTTAAGGTAACTTATAACATAAAGCAGTGTGATCAGTAATGTATTTTTAAAAAGTGACAGTAACATTATTAATAATGTGTATATATGTGTTTGTGTATGAATGTGTGTGTTTGTATGTGTAAATCTTTATGCATGTTTGTATGTGTAAATCTTTATGCATGTTTGTATGTATACATGTATGAATAGGTGTGTATACATATCTCTGTGTATATGTGTGTGTATGTGTGTCTGTGTGTGTGTGTGTTGTGTATACATGTATGTGTGTTTATTTCATGTATGGTCTTTATTCTGTAAATAATGATAATAAAGACCACTCACACATATACATGTAACTTTATGTCTGGAAAATTAATTTCTGCTAAAATTCCAGACATTCTTTATTACTCAGCATTTTAATTGCTCTTTTCAAACTCTAATATAAAATATAAATATTTTACTGTGTTTCAGCTGATTGATGACAGTGATTATGAGACTTCAGAACAGTTTGATCTGGAGTTAATGGAACCAGCATTCCCAGCCAAACTTGGCTACATTTCCAAGGCAACTGCTATAATTGATGGACCTAATGATGGTAAATCACTTTTTAAAACTTTTATTGCCAGCAATAATATATTTTGATTTGTATTAATATTCAGCTCATTTAAAATACTGCTATTTATGTTTTACAGATTTTAACAGTTTTTGCAACAACACTTTTGAAGTAAAATAATTTGAGACATTTATATTGTTGTTATATGTTGTGAAAAGTATTTTTGCATTTTGCATTTTTATAATATGAATGTCTGAAACATTACACACACGTACACAGAGAAAGAGAGAGAGAGAGAGAGAGAGAGAGAGAGAGAGAGAGAGAGAGAGAGAGAGAGAGAGAGAGAGAGAGAGAGAGAGAGATGCATTCATACACACATGTAAATTAGTTGATATTAGGATATTATATTGAATTAGTACCAGGGATGCATTTTAAATTTCAGAATCTATGATTTTCCTGTCACTGCCATTGTATTCATTTGAGGAATCAGCGGGTGTGGTTGAAGTGGAGATTCTGAGAATGGGGACAGATCTTAGTCACAGCAGTGTGGTGTGGTGTGCCACACGCCTCTCTGACCCACCCTCAGCAACCCCAGGGCAGGACTACGTACCCAGTTCTAGCCAGATCACATTTGGACCAGGACAAAACTCACAGGTATAATAATAAAACATAAAACATTTTTTTTTTTTAAACTAAAAATAATAAATTTAATTTTTCAAAAAATTAATACATCTAGTAATTCATGTAATTAAATTATTGACAAAAAATTGGATATTTTGCTATCAGTCAGAGAACCAAAATGGTTTATATGACACAGAATCATGTTGGACTATTTGTCATTTCTGTAATTTCATGAAACATGGGAAAGTAGCAGACTCCTTACATTTCCTCTTAATTCATCACTTTATTATTTGCAAAGGTTGAGAGTTATATAATCTAAAATAATCAATTCAAAACTTATACACATATTTTTAATCTATTGTGACATCATGATTAGTAAATCTTATCACTGTCTGGTAATATGTTAGTTTAAAAATTATAAAATAAATTATTTTAGACATGTCAGCTGACAATTCTGGATGATGATTTTGACCCCCGACGAGAAGGAAACGAAACCTTTGTAGTGTTTCTCAGTTCTGCAGTGGGAAGTTCTCTGTCTCAGCCATACTTCGCTACAGTTGTCATACACGATGAAACACTGGACAGTAAGTTGAAAATCACTTTAATAAAATCATGGAGAATAGTTGTTTTTTCTTCGATTTATTTATTTTTTAATTATTATATATATATATATATATATATATATATAAGTTTATAAAAAAGGTGCATTTGTTCAAAAAATATTGTTGTTGATACATGATGAAACACTAGAGAGTAAAAGAAACATCATTTTGTTAATTTAATTTTTTTGTTTAAGTCACTATTTTAATTATTTTGTAAATTCTAATGACAAGAATAAGAAAAATTGTTTGTGGGTATGATTAAGAGAAGAATAACCTTTTGCAAAGCATGATGAATAACAATTTTTTTTTTTCATTAATTCAGTTCTTTCTTTGACACATGTAATAACACTTCACTTTTATGACCTTTAGAAAAAATAATTCAATTCTTTTTACGACAATTTAAATAAAATTTAAAAAACATTTCAGTTCCTCGGATGAGTTTTATCCAGGAAGACTACATAGTTGATGAGAAGAACAAAACGGTGAATGTGACGGTAATGAGGTCAGGTGACGTCAGCTTCCTGTCGTCTGTCATCTGCTACACAAGACAACAAACAGCACAAGTGATGATGGACTATGAGGAGAGGATTCTAGGGGAGCCATCAAGAATTTTCTTCTCGCCTGGAGATCGAGTGAGTTAAGAGAACTGCAAAAGACTGAAGTTTTTTCTTTTTATTTTATGTTCTGTTTGATTTGGTATAGCATTCAAATCGGTATGATAATAAAAGTATTTACTGAATATTCTGTGAAATAATTGAAAAATGTAATAATAATAATAATAATAATAATAATAATAATAATAATAATACTTGTAATAATAATAATTACAACAGTAATAATAATGATACAGTGAAAATAATAATAAAAATAACAACAGTAAAGATGATTATAAAAATAGCAGTAATAATGATAATGATTTATTATTATTATGAAGCAGATAACATTCACAAAACATGACTAGTCATTTCTTTTTATTACAAATGCTGTGTTTTTTGTGTTGTTTTTACCTTTTGTTACTGATACTTTCAAAAACACATAATACCACTGACTTACAGTTTTAACACACAGAACATTCAAAGGAGCTCTACAGTTTTAAAGCTGAAAAGCTCAGTCAGTATGTAACTAAATATTCTGTCTGTTTTTAGCTGAAGAACTGTACAGTACATATTGTGGATGATGACCAGTTTGAAGGTGAAGAGATTTTTCACGTCAGACTTGCGCAACCAAAGGGGACAGATGAATGTGAAGCTGAGCTGGGGTCAATCATCAAGACCACAGTGACCATCACAAACCACGACGATGGTAAACAAACAGCACAATGATTATCTGTCGTTTAATGTTTACTGTGTAAAATAAAAATATTATTAATTAATTCATCAAAAGACTTTAAATATCAGTTCTGCACATTTAGATGTTTGTTATCAAATAATTATATTTTTGAATATCTATTTTTTGTTTTTTCCTGGTTTTTGGATTCTTATATATATATAGTTAATAGAATTTTTGTTTTTAAATTTTTGAATAGCTTCAGTTAAATAAATTTCTCACAGTAAATACTGTTAAATGTCATTATCATACATTTCAACATTTCCTGTGTTTATACTATTTATTATGTTTTTAAAAATTTTAGAACTCACTAAATCTTTGAAAGATATTTGACATTTAGAATGGTATAAAGTATCCCACTTTTATAAACATATGTACATGCATACATACATACCTAAATAATACATATATACTCACATACATACACATACATACATACATACATACAAACACACACACATACACACATACATACATACAGACATATATACATACATACACACATACATACAGACATATACACATACATACACACATACATACAGACATATACACATACATACACACATACACACACCATACAAACACACACCATACACACACACACACACATGTACATACATACATACATACAGACACATATGTACATACAGATATAACACGCACATACACACATACACATACATACACACATACATACACACAAACATATACATATATACATACACACATACACATAAACAAACACTCACACATATATATAAATACAAAACTGTATCTCTGTATTTAACAATTCAGTACCAGCTGTTCAGTTTGCCGAGGCAGCGTACAGCATCAATGAGCCGAGTGAGAGAGAGCAGATAACAACTGTTGTTACTAGAGTGGTTAGAACGGGAGATGTGAACACCACGTCCAGCGTGCGCTGCAGCACCCGGGACGGCTCCGCACAGTCGGGCATTGACTACAACCCCAAGAGCCTCATTCTGAAGTTTCCTCCAGGTTTGGTTTATTTAAATATTTTATTACTCAAACTGTGATGTGTGCTATACCAAAAATAAAAATAAAATTAAAAAAATATATATAGACTGACAGTTAAATAAATAATCTACCATTTATTCTTTTATGAATATACTTGGATAATAAGGGTGGAATACCTATGGTATTGCAAGTATGGAACCTTCTCTGGGTGTCACTTGAAGGGGTGGGGGAGCTATCCATGAGCACTTTCTGTTTCTCAGCAGATTTTATGGGATGGTTTCCATAGATACCCCCCTGGGCAACAAACTTGTGTAAAACCCATTTAATTTTTAAATAGTTACCACAGTTAATATTAAAAATTTCACCCAAAATCTTTAAACTGTTACAATATTAATAATTCAAAGGTTATCTAATAAATAAAAATGGTTATATACCATTTAAATTATTACATAATTAATATATAATGGTTACATAAAACTACTAAGACTTGTTTAATGGCTACACAACATTTAATGATCAAATGATTTCAGGAAAGAAAGAAGTAGAGTTTCCAGTTGACATTCTTTACAACAGTGACATAGAGTGGCATGAATCCTTCACCATCAGACTGGGCCCTGAAGATCCAGAGGGAGCCATATTTGGATCCAGATCCACAGCAACAATCACCATTCTTGACAACGAGGTCTCAGGCAGCACCATTTTACCTGCATCACCTGTGGTGAGAAAATGTTTGAAATTTTTATTATTTTTATTAAGAATCTTGTTCATGAGGATGTTTGAATATTACAGGAACAAAAATGTACTTGTTTATATGAATGGAAAAAAATGTTTCTTTTAAAAGGAAAGTTGGAGAGGTTTGTAAATATGTTTTGAAATAAGAGTTTATATGAAAATAAAATTATTTTAATGTTATGTTTTAAAAATTATTGTTGTATTTTTAACAGTTAAATAAAATTTTAGTTTCATGAAATCAAAGATTTTAATTTTCAGAAAATATTTTTCTTTTAGGCCTATTACAGGATATAAGCTTCAAAATGATTTGTCAGACTTTCAAAAAAAAAAAAAAAAAAGAAGAAGCCCTAGCATTCTTACAAATATCAAAACATAACTAACATGCAGATATAGTACACTTCCAGTATAATTTCTGTAAAAGAATTTCAAATGATGGAGAAAAATGAAGTCTGTAACATTTAACTACTATGTATTAGAGAAGCAAAATGACTTCTGTGCATTGCAGTCTGGGAAAGCAAATTCTAATTGATGAAAACACAATGAAAACTATATGCTTACAATCAGCTCCATTGAAAATTCTTGACAATAAGATCTAAGTAATATATAAATTATATATCATGTAATAATCTTGTTGCATTTTTGTCTGTTCAGGTTGTGTCACTTCTCTATTATGATGATGTTGAGAAAGGAATGGATGCTAAACCAACTCCTGGTTATCCTTTGATCTGTGTCACTGTAAGTAACCATTTTTAACATTAGTTAAAAAATACAGGCAATACCAGTCCAACAAGAGACACATCATTCTTTACCATGCTATGGCCATAAGAGGGTCTTTTAAAAGATGTCTTGCTTGTAAATGAAAAGAACACTCATTAGAATGATGGCAGCTGGATTTCTTTCAGTACTTAAATATTCATAAATGTTTATTTTTTATTCTATAAGTATATGTATTGTATATTTTAATAAACTTTAAAATTAAAATTCTATTACATTTTGTTTTTCCTGTGTTTTGTACAGTCAAATGGTAAAATAGTCATAAAGAAATTTCTTTTAGAAATGTATTTATATTCTTATTGAGTGTATTTTATTTCAGCCTTGTGATGTTCACCATCCAGCCTACACAAAGACTCACTCTCTGTGTGAAGAGTCAGGTATTAACCAGTCCAGTATCCTCTATCACTGGGAAGTCTCTCTTCCTGCTGATGAAAACGAATCCTGGCCTCCATTTGTACAAGTATCTGACAGCACACTCTTCACCAGCATAGACAAAATTGTTCTGGACAGTATTTACTTCAGACCACATTTTCAGGTCAGGTGTGTTGCCCAGCCTTTCCATGCTAATGGAAATCCTGGAGTGCCACTGAAGAGTCAGCCAGTAACCATTGGAAACAGCAATGGAATCTGTAACTCTCCAGTTTTTGGTAAAAACTTGCAAGGATATCATGCACAGTCATTCTTAGCCAAGCTGGAATATGTTGGACCAGAGGATAAACATCATCCAAACACAATCCACATTTCAGTTGAGATTCCACATCAAGACGGTCTGCTGCCTCTGATATCAACATTCCCAATCCACAATCTGCGCCTACTCTTGTCAGAACCTGTGTACAGACAGCAGCATGTGTGTTCTAACATGATCACAGCAGAAGAACGAAAACCTTTAATTGATGAAGGATTTTTCAGTGGAAAATTATCTGATCCTCTTCCATATGGTCCAGGTTATGATTTTCCATTTCAGTTTGATGACACAGTGAGAGAAAACAAAACACTTTCTCTCTATCAGCATCTCAACTTAAAGAGCTGCATGTGGAAGTTTGACGCCTGGTATCACATGACTGAACTGGTGGACATATGTGGAGGTC
The DNA here is from genome assembly GCA_012295275.1 of Chrysomallon squamiferum. Classification (NCBI taxonomy): domain Eukaryota; kingdom Metazoa; phylum Mollusca; class Gastropoda; order Neomphalida; family Peltospiridae; genus Chrysomallon; species Chrysomallon squamiferum. The sequence continues at coordinate 21,161,498 of CM022679.1, forward strand.
AGGTGATCTCAGACTTCCAAATGAAAGACTCAAGAAGGACACATTTGACAGTGAAAGTTCCTTTGTATGTGTCCTACTTGTATGCAACAGCACCAATTGGATGGGGGTCACTGGAACATCGAACTGAGATGGAGTTTTCTTTCTACTATGACACAATAAAGTGGAGGACAGGACTGGAAACTGAAGGGAAGTTAGGAGGCAAACTGCAGGTCCTGAAGATCCTCATTAGAGAGGATGGGAAGCTTGTCATTGACTTCAGAACTACAGCCAAGTTTAGAGGTCAGTAACTATTTTTTATAATATGTCATATATTTATAACAAACACAAAAAAACTATATTGGCCATTAGTAAAATTCTATTACCTGTTAAAAAGATAGCAGTAATAACCAAAGATAGTAATGGACAAAATATTAATAGATAATTATAAAACTGGATTCTGAATTCTAAACATAATACACTGAATCATAGTTTGTACATTTTAACTAGTTTAGTATAACTGTATTATTTCTTAATAAAAATATTACTTTATATTTGTAATTTTTATATTAGAGTTGATTTTGAAAAGCCTGAGTCTTTAAACTTGGAAATTTTTAATTTCAGTCTAGCAAATTTCATTTTATACATAGACAGTGCTATTAGTCAAAAAGGTTAATAATTTAATTTGGCTCACACCTACATGGGTATACTCAGACTTACACAATACACACACAAAAAATCACACACACACAAATCACACACACAATACACACACACAATACACACACAAACACACACAATAAATATTTTATAGGTAAGTAAATATCATTTCAATCTTACAGGGATGTATGTGTTAGAACACAACACGATGCCTGGAGTGAAGAGTCACATTGTTCCTCCTGAAGACTTGGCCATTTCATTTGACCTTGAACTTGTCTGGAGCCAGCAGACGTTTGACAGTCCTCATCAGATGTGGAAAGCAACGAGCACATTTAATCTGAAGGTTAGTGATGAAAATATTAATGTACCATTGTGGGTTAAACCATCTGAGTTAGTATATTCTCTGGCCTGAAGTTTGATGATAGTATAGGCTGATAATAATTCCACTTCACTAATAGTGAATTCTGGATTGAAGACTGTGGATATACTAAAGAAAGATGTGACTGAATAAATGAAATATTATTCAGATGTTTCATTGATATTAACTGCTTTCTTTTTGTTGATACTTTTGATCTAATAATCTGCTGGAAATTGATAATATTGATGATATAGATGATGAAGATGATGATGATGATGATGATGGTGATGGTTATAATGGTGATTATAATGATCATGATGAAGATGATGATCATAATGATCATGATAATTATACAGATGATGATGATGATTATATATTGAATTAATTATGTTTGTAGGACTACACAGGACTGTACACTATAGAACTGATTCCATGCAGTGTTAAACCTACTCAAAGATTCATCAACACTGACCCCATACCTTGCACTGGTCACACACCTAAAAGGTATGCTCATCTTTTCTTCTCCCTCATTTTGTTTTATTACTTTTATTTATTTATTTTATCATATAATATTAGGTTTTCTAAACAAGAATAATGACAAAATAATTCTCTTTATAATAATTTTATTACTTAATTTCTTTAAAATTATTTATTAATTAATTTTTTTTATGAATAGTTAATTAATTAATTTCTTTAACAATATTTATTTATTAATTTCCTTATGATTACATTATTAATTAATTTCTTATTGATTATGTTATTAAATAATTTCTTTATGATTATTTTATTAATTAATTTCTTTGTGATTATGCTATTAATTAATTTCTTTATGTTTATTTTATTCATTAATTTCTTTCATTTTATTTTTATTTTTTTTATTTTTTTTTTTTTTTTTTTTTTTTTTTAATTTTTTTGTTACAGTTTCCAGGTGCCTATATCATTCCAGCAAACAAACCGTCCCGTTCCACTCATTTATTCACTAAACACAGAATTCCAGCTGACAAACAACCTGAAGATGTTCCTCATTGATCCAAACTCAGATCAGCTCACTACAGAGGACTGGGACTTCAATGGAGCATACTCGAAAGGTAGAAAATACATCAGAATTTATTTAACATTGAATTTTTCCAGAATTTTAAACTTGATTATAACAATATAGTTTTCATATTGCTTTTCCTGTGGTTTGAACAAGCCTTCCCAGTTTGCAGTGCACATCAGCCATTTTGATTCATAGCAAACAATATACATGACAAACAGAAAAAAAATTAAAAATTCTATTACAGATGTATGGAACACTACAAAATTAATAAAACAGTTTCTACAATAAACTATTTTATCAACAATTTATAATAAACTGTCAAACTGAATATGAAACAGAAACTGGTCTGAACTGTTCTGAGAAAGCAAAATGGAGGATTTACTCTTTTGGTTTACTGTTGAAAAATCAGAGTTTCATGTCAAATGAATACAAACATTTTCATTGTATCTGATGTGTGTTTATTAATGATATTCAAACTAGAATTAACTGATATTACTGTTTAGTTATTTGATTATGAATTTTTATTTGAACTGTTTTTCTCTTCAGGTCAAACTATATATGGCAGAGTTCTTTGGAGCCAGGAACAGGATTTGAAACAAGCCTACAAACTTAATATAGAGAAAGTTTATCTGTGTACAGGTATACATTAAATTATTAATGACTTTTCTTAAAAAACACGTTAATAATTATATATTAATCTTGTTTTGAAGATTTTTCCAATTTATTTTTTTTTTTTTTTTTTTCTCAATTACACACACACACACACACACACATATATATATGTGTGTATGTATTTTTTTTCTTAGAAATTTTCCAAAACTTGGTAATGTAGGCTTAATATTTAATTTTTAATGTCATCTGTAGAAATGTAATTATTCAATGTCTTTAAAATTATTTTAAAAAAACTGAGTAACAATAAAATCAAAGATATTATTTCTGCCTTTTCTGTACTTTTCAGTATTTATATAATAACTTTTTCATAATTTAATCATATTTACATTATAATACTTGTTCATAATTTAATCAATTGTATTTCCATTATCATATTTGATAATTTAATCATGTTTAATTGTAGGAGCTAATGGCTACATTCCAACGTTTGACCCAGATGGTGATGTGTACAATGAGGGACCTCAGTTTGGGTGTATACAGCCGAGTCCCAGACTTAAACATCGCTTTTTAATTTTGGTATGTTACATTTTTATCTTTTCAACAGATGTCTGCTAACTTTATTTAAAAATCTCAAAGATGCATTTTGTGTTTCTTGTTTTTAAAAATCAAATATAGATAGATAGATAGATAGATATAATTCATAAGTAGCCTTTGACAAATTTTTCACATTTATTACTGACATCAATTATGTGTTATAGTTTGGTTATATAACTGTAGAAAATATTAAAAATATAGTTGACAAAATTTAACATATTTTCAAATAAATATATAAAAAAAAAAAAACATTAGTGGGTGGACAATGTTAAAAAATTGGTTTATAAAAATAATACGTTGTATAAGTATAAACTTAAATACATTTTATATTCTTTAGAGGCCATTCTCCTTACAACCAATCTTTGCTAACAATAAAATATAAAATGTAGGAAAATAGATATCTCCTTTCTTCCATATCATTTATTAAACAGAAATTTAAAAAAAAAAAAAAACAAACAACAACAATTTAGAATTGAAAAAAAACACAGCAACATGTTTTATAGAAAATATTAGTGCATAATTTAATTTTAAATAATACATGATTTAACTTATTCTAGGATTATCAAAACCCTGAGGTCACTCATCAGGATTTTCATGATATTCCGTTTGAGGCAGAATTTGCCTCAGACAACCCAGAGTATTCAGTTCTGTCTGACATGCCAGGAGTTGATGGTTTCACTATGAGTGTGGATCCTTTGTACAAGGTAACAGTTAGCTAAAATACTTTTTATTTTCTTCATTTTCACCATTAATCTGAATTTTCTCACCCTGAAGATAATTATTTATTATTATCATTTTATTTTTAATTATATTCACAACTGACAGTTTTTCTTATTCACAAAATTTGATTTCCATACCTGAAGCAATTGTGTAATACCTCAAATACATTTGACCAAAACTTTAACATAGGCCCTATATTTTAGCAGTAAATTATGTTGATTTTTTCATTTACATACATAAATATATCATTATTAATTGACATTGATATTTTTCATTACCATTTATAAACTACATCTGAGGTTTTCTTATTTCCTTACAGGTTGATTCAGGCCATCAGTGGTACTTACAAGTTATCTATGTCATAGGACCTGTAGATATGTTTCACCAAAGATTTCGAAGGCAGGCAATATTTAAATTAAACAAACGAGATGCCTCTGCAGCAGAAGATCATAAACTCAGGAATGGAACTAACATCATATCCCTCCATTTGGACTATTCACAGGAGAAATCAGAAAAACAAGTTAAACTACCCATATTGCATTTTGCTTTACCTATAGGAATTGGTATTTTGGTTATTCTGTTCATTATTCTTGTTGTGGTGTTTGTTAAAAGACGCAAGAGGAAAAAAAAGGTACCAGCAAAACCTAACAACACAGTGATAAGCAAAGACAGCAGTGAACAAAACATTAACAGGTGGTCATCAAGGCGAAGTCTGGATTCAAAACGTAACACCTTGATTAGTACACTGGATGTAAAAACAAACATTATCAAGACAAAAGATATAAATTTAATTCATGGAAACAATTTAGATGTGGGAACAGAAGTTTGATGTATTTATTTTTAATTTTAAATTCTGGGAATAAACAAAAATTTAGTAGAAATTTAACCCATGAAAGACAAAGTTAATGCTGTCTATTAATTTCTGTGAAACAAAGTCAAAATGAAATGACATCATGTTAATGAATAGAAACAGGTTGAATGCTGAACACAGGCCTGTTAGCTGCTTACTTTTCAGTGGTTTAACAGCCCAGATTTTAAACTTTCAGGCCTTGATGGTTATTGAAACATATGGCAGTGATCAAATCAGGATTTTTTTTAGACAGTGAATCAGATAGTGATATTGTTTTTTAAGACAATGAATCAAAATGTGATGTTTTTTGTTGTTTCTTTAAGACAATGGACAACTGCTATTTTTGCAACATGTGATCCTCTGTGTAGTTGTGTGTTTTAAAACTGACAGAAATTTGAAAACAGTGGATGATCAAGCTATACTTCTAATACTCATTACATAAATCACTCACTTTGTGTTGTGCAGTTTACTTACATTCAGATACACTTAGTGCTTACTCTTGCAGGTTATGTTTATAAAAATGTATAAACCATAAATTCCCACTCTTTTGTTGATACTTTCTTAGAACAATGGTTATCTGAACTTCAGTTTAAAAGAAAACTGAAAATTGAAACCACAAGTTCAGCAAGTCTGAGAACTGATTTAGAAATACTCAAGAAACAGTGATAAAAATACCAGAAACTCACCATGTTCTTGCCAATGCAGATTTGCTGAACCATCATAATTATAGAGAACAAAGTGCTCTTCCCTGCTGACATACATCATCAGGGTCTATTCTTTTATTCAAGATGCTGCAGAACAAAGGAATTTCTTCTGATATAAATTTGCTGAACTGGTACAGACTGCTGTTGTAGAATAATGAACTTTGTTACTGCTCATTTATTATGTGTTAGATACTTCAGTTATTATTGTCATGCTAAGCTTAAGAAATTATTTAATTTATTGACAGCATTTTTGTTTTCCATTTCTGTTTTGTTCAGAACACAAGACTTTCTTTCTCTTTACCCACAGAAATAAAAAATAAACAGTCTCTGTGGTCTTTTTGGATTCCAACTATATAAATATTGTAACCTACACTTTTTACGTACATTTATTAAAAGTACTGTCCTGTTTTAACCAAAAACACAAATGTTTCTTAAACACTGAATTTATTTTTAAAAGTAATACTCATCAAAGTAACTATGAAAGTTTTTCTCAGTTGTAGAGTAATCAAACATTTCTTTGACAGTATCTATTGTTATAATATAGTCTGGAGAGGGTAAGCTTCTCACTCATTATGGTTACAGAAGTCAATTTGCTTGTAAAAATTAACTTTGTGCAGATGTTAAATTAAGCTGGAAATTTTACTTTTGAAACTTAAATTATTATTATTATTTTGTGCATTTATAAACAGATGTAGATTTTATAACTAATTGTCAATATTTTATAATTATAATACTTTAAATATTTATAAAATATTGGATAATGATAATACTGTGCCTGAAAGTTATTTTTCTTGATTATAAATTCAAGTTGTGTATAGTAAATATTTTAAATGTCAACTTGGATCAGAAGACATTCCAAAATATTATTTCCTTTCTTTGTGTTCACTACAAGATTAGCAACAAATGAAATATTATTTATCAGTAATATTATAAATCAGTATTTTACTAACCTAACATTTCTAACATTTTTGGTATCAAAACCTTTTAAATGTCAGAAAAACAAAAGAATTTTTGTATATGTGGGTTCTAATGAGTATCATAATATTTCAGTATTATTATGAAAAGAGTTGTGGCATCACAGATCCTCTTAAATGGTCTTAAAGATTTAGGATCTGCTGCTGACTCTAAATTAAAGGGAAATATGGCATAGAAAGACAGAAAATAAAAAATGGCTGATTTGCCATTATTTACGAATAGATGGTTTGTTTATATGACAATGCAACCATACACATTATGTAGATTCATTTCAAAACTGTAAACTTCTATTTTACCAAATATATTTTCTTAATTTTATAAAGAAAAGTTCATGTTTTTTTTAATCAGTGCATAGATGTACCTGATACCATACAGCAGCAAGTGCTAAACCAAATACTATTTTTAAGCCATTTTCCCATTATCAGGTTCATTATTACCAGCTATTAAACTGGATCTTATACTGTTTTCATATCTATGTATTTATTATTAATAATTGTCATTAAAGATTTTTAAAAAGTACATGTATAATTATGACTATTTTAACATATATATATATTTTTTTAAAGTAATAATAAAAAATAAATATAATTATATACTTTGTTCCATGTCAGTGAATACATACTTAACATCACAACAGCTTAACACAAATGCACATTGCCTGTAACATATTATATATATAAATAACAATATAATAAATTACAAATATATTACTAGCTATTTCAGGTAAAGAATTCAGACTTCTGAATTATTAAAAAATCAGTATTGTGGTGTACATTTTTGAAACTAGTGATTGTTAATTCTTAGTTTTGTGTACATATACTTTCAGAATGGATTTACAAAGTCAACGAGAATATTGATATATTATTACTGATTTCATTTTAGTGTTACAGGTATTTAAAAAAACTACCTCTGTGTTATTACAACTACTGATATTTTGTTTTTAAGACTTCTAGTCCACACTAAAACAGCTACTTTCCTGTCATGAAAAAAAAAAGTGAATTTTGCCACTGTATAGCAATATGCCAGGGCCAAACAATGAGATAAACAATATTTTTAGTTAGCCAGCCTGTATAGCAAAATAATTTCATGCCTTAATGTTCAGTGGTGAAAGTCTTTTAGATTTGTTTTTACTTTTTAACTTGAAGACTTCCATTTGCAATGAATGATAAGGCAGCATAAATAGATAGATCTTTGTTATTTAATTTCTTTGCAGACAAAATGAAATGAAAAGTCAGTAGAAGTATTTTTGTTCTTGAGAAAACAGACTGTATACATCCAAATGAATAAAGATGTAGTACAAACTTCTTTAAATTGAAATGTTATATTCAATTTTCTTAGCGATCTGCATCCATTTTATCTTAATTTTTCACAGCAGTTATACATTCTAACATTTCTGTTTAAACTTATATTTATTTATATTCAATGCTATACTTGTTATTCTATTATAAGGACTATAAATAACACTGCCCTTTTTAATGTGTATTGTATATCAGTGTAAGAACATTTTTATAACTACAGCAATGTATTGTTATGATAGCCATTTGCCAATGCTGTGGATTATGTCTTCCAGATGTGCATTTCAGTATTTATCTACTAAATAGCATAATAAATGTCTGTATTTGTGACCGACTTGTTATTATTTTTAAAAATATATATATATTCATGTAAGAAAATGATTATGCAGCATAATAAATATATTCAGTAACATTTTTATATCTCAATGATTGATAAATGTCGACCAAAATGAGAAACTAAAACTAAAATAATTAAATTGTAACAGTTTGTGATGTACTTATTTTATATTACAGCACAATGCTGGAATGGTCATTTAGAAATACACTGATGAAATAAACATATTTATTTCTCTGATCAATGTATTTTAATCACAGCTACTTCAATAACAAATAAGTTTTAACTCACCAGTAATTATTAAAAAAAAGTATGAAGTAAAGTTTAAAAAAAAAAAAGTTTTGTTCAAGGCCATGGGAAACATTTAGTCCTTTTTACTGTAATGATTTTTGAAGGACACACTTAAAACTCTCAGTTACTGAATGTATATTAACACAACAACTTTAATAAACTATTAATATTAAATATATATGAAATGATTAATCTTTTACAATGCAACAAAATTCTAAATAACAGGTAACAATCTTTATTGAACAGAAAATGCATCAAGCTGTCAACAGATTTTTGCTTTTCAAAATTCATTTGTAAAATACTGGTATGTTAAACTGACTGGTGTCACTGATTCATAAAGACGTTCAGTCTTCAAACAAGATGTGTTTTCTTTCCATCACTCCTGAATTGTGTTTATATGCTTTGGCAATCAACTGCAAGACAAAACAAAACAGTTGGCTATTTCTTGGAAAATTTTCTTCTTTACTTTCCCTCATGTTTTTAAATTAGTTTATTATTATTATCTTTAAATATATTCCATATTGTAATATTTCTTTTCTGAGACGTACAAATTTGACAAGCTTTATCATTACAATATAAACAATTTCATATTTGACCACTTTATTCTGTAAGATTTGGATTTATTATTTTCTAAGAGATTAATTACATGTTTTAAAAAATAAAAATAAAAGTGAATATTCTTTTTACCTTTTGTACTCCTCTTTTCTTTGATCTGTTTTTACTGTTTAATTTGGCTTCCTGGTCAGCTAGAAGTTTGGACCAGTATTCCTTTTCTTTGTCTCCTACAAATCAAGAATATTCACATCAGAATGCATAGTTCTAGTAATAAATTTATAATCAAATAAATAAGTAATGAGACCTATAATGGATACATTAAAACAACAAAATAATAAATAAAACTATTTATTTTTATTTAAAAACATAATGCAAAGAAAACTGATTTTATTAAGTTGATTCAAATGATTTAAAATGTATAAATGGCTCTACAATGCAGTATGTTATAAATACTACATTAAAAAAAAAAAAAACAAATTTTTAAAATAGCCATCTTGATTATAAGTATTTTTTTCTGAACAAATTCCCCCCAAAATGCTGATGGTAAGTATTTCAATTACAATATAACTGAATTTGGGGAAAAAAACCGTTAAAAAAACCCATACAATAACCACAAACAAAAACAAAAACAAGTATACACAGCTTAATGCATACTATACCTATAGAAACAAATAACAGAAAAAAAAAAAAAAAAAAAAAATTACTAAATAAATGAGATATCCATACCAGTTAAAACAAAGAATTCATATTTGTCACTTTTTTTGCTGGCTAGTTTAGTTGCACTCTCTTGGTTTTTACATCTTATGTAACCTTCCAAGTCATCATCAAGGACATCTATGTATGCAACCTGAATATCTGATGCTATCTGTTCCTGAAATATAGATAATAAAAACACTAAAAATGTTCTGGACTTTTATCTACTAAATCATTATTAATGATGTTGCTGAAAATAATTAATAAAATATTGTTTTTGTTTATATTATTGATACAAAAGCAAACATGAAAGATTTTAATTTATATTCTAATTTATAAATATTACTTAGATGTTTGTATTATAGATATAATTAGCTTTTATTTAACAAGTAAACTGATATTTGGGGAGATTTCTTTTTTTTAATCAGTAGATTTATACAATTATAATACATATTTATTATGACATTCATTTCTTCTTTTCATTATTTTGAAAAATATCTTCTCATTCATATCTCAAACTGGAAACAAAGATAAACCCTTTCTTTTTGTTATATGAAAACAATAAATAAATACTCTGCATTTTCACACTATACTCCCATTTTGCAATGCAGAAAGTCACATGCAATGGTATTTAGAATAAAAACCTGATAAAAATTAATGTTTCAGATAAACAGATTGTATTTAATTAGGCAGTAACCACACACCTTCACTTGTTTTCGATTCATCGGAACTTTACTGCTAATGTACACAATCACACCAGGCTGAAATTCTATCTTCTTCCCAGGTTTAGATGGAGCCACATCTAAATTGCCTAAATTAAATCAAACACTTAAAAATGTTGTGATAAAATAATAAGTTCTTTTGGAATTAATGTTTTCAGCAGTGTGTGGTGAAACATTGCATTGAATCTATAGTGTATAATTAACTTAGCTGAAATTGTTTTCAAAATAATATATATTTATGAAAATTATTTTTAATTCATGTCATTAAAAAATAAAAAAATAATAAAATAAAAAAATTCAATAAAGATTAAAAATAAAGAAAGATAAAATAAAAATAAAAAAATATGTACAGAAAATATATAAATTGGGGATCTTTTGGTTTTGGTTTTTTTTTTTTAATACATATTTTTATGTGTTGTTATTTGTTAAGGATAACAAGAATACAATGACTACAGTTTGGATGATTAGATTTGTATTTTTTTGACAAATAGGTTTTACATAATAACTATCTGTTATATTGTGTTATTAAGGAAAGTTATAATCTGTTAAAATGTTACCATTCACAGTTTTGTGGTTTTTGACGTCTCCAGTATTTTCATTTGTTTTGACTTCTTTAAGTTTCTGTTTCAGTACTGCCATGCTCTCCTTCTGAAGAGACAGATATTCTTTGCGCAACTGAAGCCATTCTTGTCTAAAAGAATAACCAAAATAGTAATTCTGGACACATTTACACATATAAAGTCTTTTAGAAAATTATACATACATATATATATATATATATATATGAGGGTAATACTGTTGATTTTAATTTGTAACAAACAGCAAAATAAATAAAAAAATGAATACCAGATACTGAAAAAAAACAATTTTTCAATACAGATCTGAAAAGTTTACTCTAAATTGTTTCATACACCTATATCTATGACCATCAATAATTTTAGAACATGTAAATATCTCAAATCTCTCAAAATTACCAGATAATTTAAGTGCTTTTATATAAAGTTTCACCTATTATTAACTTTTTTTTTTAATTATTTACTTTGGTATAACTCGAAGCAGTGGAAGAGTTGTGTCTTTCTCTTTATGCTTTTTTCTCCTCTTTCGCTTTTCTTTCTTCTTTGACTTTTTCTCTGGTGCATCTGCTTTTTTAGTTAAAACACTTGAATTCACTTCCGACTGAGTCGGCAAAGATCCTTGTTTTTCAGAAACTTTCATTTTTTTCTTCTCTGGACTTTGGTCTGATTTTGCTGGTGGTATCTTAACCTCGACTGTTTCATTATGAATTTCACTATCACTCTTCTTTCTTTTCTCTTTTACTTTCTTATCACTCTCCTGTTCACAGTCCAGACACTTTGTGCTGACGTCTGTCTTGGACATTTTCTGTTTTTTCTCAGGTTCCTCCACAGAATCTGCAGCATCGTCCTCTTGAGACTTAGAGCTCTCTGACAATCTCTGCCTCTTTCTCTTTTTCCTTTTCAAATCTTTTTCATCCTCTTCATCAGGATTATCATCCTCCTCTTTGGATTCACTTTTGTTTTCCGTTTTAAGGTCACTGTCGGTGGAAGTGTCAGGTTTAACCTCTGGTGAGTCCAGTTTCTTCTTTTTGAACACTGGTATTTCATCACTGAAGTAGTCCACACTGCTTTCACTGGCACATCGCCGACGTTTCTTGTGTTTCTTACATGACTTGGTATATATGTTATCATCTGTGCTTGCTTCTCCCTTCACTGGGCTGGTAGGTTTATTAATTTCCTTCAGTTCCTCTGTATCCACTGCATATCAAAAGATTAAAAATATTTATATATAGTGCTAAATATATATTTACTAATATATAAACCTCTAACATTAAAAAAACCAACAATTATCATACAAAATTATTATTATTTTTAATTCTTTCTGACATAATTTGAAAATTTGCATTAAGAAATAAAAGTGATATAAATAAGTAAGCATTATTACTCACTTATTCTCAAATTCATACAGAAACAATCTTTTTGTAAACAACATTCTAAACATTAAATGTTTCTTAAAGTTAAAAGACATACTAATTATCTTTAATTTACAAGAAACACACAAATAAATCCACTGAGTTTTTTAAATTTAATTTTCCATATTAATTTATAATGATGACAAATAACTCAAATCATGTGACACAGACTTTAAATAAATGCAGTGAATTTATCTTGATTATTTTAAGTTTAAAAATAAAAATAACCTATTATTCCAGTCTTCTTCTGTAACTGGTTTAGAGTCTTGTTAGACTTGGGAAACTTGCCGGCTCTGTTAACAGTATCAGGAGGAGGGTTGTTGAGCAGCTAAAACAAAATCAACACACTATAATAATATGAGAATGTGATTGATTAAAAATATACGAATGAAGTAATGCCTGGATTCATTTTATTAATATTACTAATAATAGTTATCAACTGTAAAACTTTTGAATTTTTAAGATTGATTAAAATAAGAATGGCTGAGATACAATCCAAGGAATAATCTTGCTCAGAAACACTTTCTTATAGATAGTGAATATATTTCAGAGACTTGGAGCCCATGCTGGAATTGGAAACAGTCAAGATAATGTTGATAATTGTCAATCAGAATGATAATAAGAAAGAAAAATAATTAATAATATAATGGAAAAACAAGATAATCACTTGACGGGTTTTATGATCCAAACTTTCTTACCTCGCAGGCTTTGTTAGCACTTTCTTCAGACTGGAACTCAACAAAACCAAAACCTTTACTGTCACCGGTCGTCTGGTATCGCGGCAAACTGACATAGGCCACCTCACCACACTTAGAGAAAATCTTGTTCACCCAGTCGTGTGTTACATTACGTGGAAGGCACTCCTGACAATTACAAACAAAAAAGAGAGATTTTCTTGTTATAACTGTTATTATTTTTACATAACTGCATCAGTAGAATTGGATTTGGGTGTTATATACTTCAAAACATTTTCTACAGTTTAGCACAGAATCTGTAAATATATTTACACATTCTATCATGTGTTAAGATACACATATAAATGTACATATGTACATACACACACATTTATGCACACTTTTTGAATTTTCCAGTGATTTTAGTGAACATTAGTGATCAGAAATTCTCCACAAAGTACTAATACAAAAAATACAACAGATATTTTACAACAGTGAATAAAGCTACAAAGAAATTTTTTATGTAGTAACATTTTCTTTACCATGGCCTTGAATTTTATTTCCTTGAACAGTTTTTTTTTAACTATGCACTGAAAATTCAAATAAAGATACATTTACATTCACTTGATTGAAAAGTAAATAAAAAGAATGACTGTAGGACCCATCCAAATGATAAAGAGATAACCATGTATTATAATGATTACATTCAAATCATAATGGCTGATATTTAAGTGCAAAAAACAAAACAAAAGAAAATAAATGAATTTTACTATGTATACTGTTCTCTTGTCTATGTCTTCTGGTGCACTTAATGGTTTAACTCTCCGAACGTACTTCCCATTTTCAGTAACCTGATAAAAATAGACAGTATTCCATGAATTACATTTCTATCATTTGTGAATGATATAAATGTAATATAAAACATATTATGAAGTATAAAATAGCTTTAGCGAAAGTTAATATTTATTAATATTATTATTCAGTTCATTAAAAAGTGATAAAAATATCTAAATATTATCTTTAGTCAACTATCAAATGCTATAGTGTAGACAATTTTTCAGGCTGGATTAAGCAGCATCTTCATTGTGTTGTTACTCAGTCCATCAATTTCTTATGCATTGTAATTTTATATGCACATAGATCTTGATGTAAAAATATTTAAATCATTTAAGAACTGTTTATAGACAAGATGTTTTATTTTATAAATTGAATAACAAGTTTCTAGTGACACATAAATATACCAAACTTTATTAACAGATCAGGCTTTTTATTGATACTGTTAAACGTCTATGTTAAAAAACATTTTGATCAAGTTACTTAAGGAGACAATTTTTTTCAGTTCTCATAGGACTATATTATATATCATAATTCAGGAAAACTTTTAATATAATGGGAACAATGAGAAACATCTGATGAAGAAATTTTTCACCTGTAAAAGATCTGATTTAGACAGAGCTCTGGCAAGAATTTTGATGTCTTCTGTAAGTGCTTTTACTCTGTTAAACTTCAGAAAAATGGACAAATCAACAACTGAAACAAAAACAGAACGACTGAAAAATATTCAGAGAGGATATAAAAATAATAATAACAATAACAAAAAAATAAAATAAAATAAAACTGTACAAGGTGTCATTATAATACAGTGTTCTCTCATTTTAGAAGTAAAACACAGAAATGAAATAATAAAAAAGAAATGATCACAGATTTAAAATTTCAGTCATAAAGACACAAACAGTAATGATATAATTAAAAACACACACAAAAAACACCAACAAACAAAACAAAATAACTCTATCAAATAACACAGCTATTTGATTAAAATATTTAATAAAAATATAAAACCATAAACTACTACATTTAAAAAATGATAAAAAGAAAATACAAAAAATAAGCAAACAACAACAAAAAATATTTAAAAAATGAATGAATAAATGAATAAATAAATAAATAAATAAATAAAATATATAACAAAAAATTAAAACAAATCAAAATAAATAATAAAAAATTAAAAAGATAAAACATACGGCCATCTTTAGATTTTTCCATTTCCTTTTTGATAAATCTATCTTTCTGAAGATTTGAATCGCTGAAGTAGAACTCCATCTGCAAAGAATTAACAATAGATTTCACTTGCATAACTATTCACCATTTAATTTTTCTTATTGTATTTATCTTCAAGTTACAGTTTCAGTATTCCTTTCATAAAAAAAGTAAAGAAAATTATTGGTAATAAATTAAATAAAATTAATGATATTAATAAAAAAAATACACCAGAAACATTTAATTGTGAAAAAAAAAAAAAAAAATTTATATATATATATATATATATATATATAAAATAAATATAAAAACAATATGATGAAATTATAATATTATCAGGTAAAAATAATCTGGGACTAAAATTTATGACTTTTTTTCCCACTGTTCTGAGCAAGAGAATAATTTGTGAAATAGTATTAAGTTTATTCTAAATTTATATTAATAACATCAGTTCAATAATTTTAAATACTTGTTTTAATATCATCTTGCGAATTTCCTTCATTCTCTTTCTTGGTTTCTTCTCCACAACCCTTTGATCACTTGACTCTTCTTGCATGATTCTGAAAAATACAATAAAAGTTATAAATTAATTTTACTGGTAACTGTAGTGTATATAAATATTATATATGCAATAATAGTTTTATTTAAAATAATTTTCTATACTCAAATAATTTGTATATGTCTATAAACTGCAAACAAAATCGTAAATTGTAAGACTGTGTTACTGCCTGCAGTGACTCGTTTTTAATTTAATTAAAATCTGAAAATGGTATCCAATAATTTGAATAAATGAATATTACATGTATTACAGATGTAATAATTTAATACGTCTGGAGCTCTTTTTAATCATTTCTATAATGAAAACGAGTTTGACATATTTTATTTGAAATGTGCAAATAATGCAGTCTTACCTTAATGTTATATTTCCTGACAGTCAGTGTAATATAATAATTTAAAAAGCCTATATCAAGACAACATCTAATGTACTAACACATTTCGTCAAATCTTTACTTCACTTTTTCAAAAACGGAAGTAAACTCCTCATGTTATAAATATTTTCATTGGTTACATTAGGAGAGCATCGTCCAATGACTGTTAAAATTATCGAATTCGGTTAAACCGCTAGTCAGAAAAAGATCGCTATGGAAAACAAAACTAGCTGTGTAGTAGTTCTCTTTCTTTGGTTCTGACGTTAATTTTTTGAAGTAATAAAAAACATCAAATATGGCATTAAATGAAGCAAGCAAGGAGTTTGCCTTGACGTCAGTGTCACCTGAATTCAATGTTATGATGCATGCCATATCCAACTGTGCTGGCCCCGTTGTACAACAGATTATTCAACAGCAACCGCATCTTGTTAATTCAAAAGGTATAAAGCAGGAAGTCAAATCAGACGACTGAGGAAAAAAAAAAAAAAAAATGATAATAATAAATAAGAAGGAAAAAGAAGAGTAAATAAATTTAAAAAATAATTACAAAATTAATATATATATATATATATATTAAAATTAAATACTTGTTTAAGATCCTATAGTATTAGTAGAGTGAAAAATATGAAAAGTTGATATAATTATTTTATTGCAATAATCTTTTTTTAATGTACAGTCTTTTTCTTAGAGCACAAAGATATTAAATAAAAAAGAAAAAATACTGAATTGTTACAATATCTATAAAAACATGTTTTAATATCCCCAAAGAGTATGTGTCAATGTGTAAATTTATACAGGCATATATATGTGGCATGTGTGTGTGTGTGTGTGTGTGTGTGTGTGAATATATTTATTTTCTGCCAGCATTATCTATTTTAAATATTTATTAAACAGGTTGGCATGGCAACACTGCACTTCACAGAGCCTGTTTGGTTGGAGACATTAATGTTGTCACTATGTTGGTAAATGCTGGGGCTGATCCTAACACTTCAAATGACTCTGGGGAGACTCCACTTCATTATGCAGCAAAAAGAGGAATTCCATCTGTATTTTATTTTTTAACTAAGAATGGTGGTCAGGTCAATGCTGTTGATAATTATGGAAGGAGGATGGCCCATCATGCATCAGAAACTGGTTCTGTGTTCGTGTTTTTGATTTTGTTATTTATATCAAAAGTGGGATATAATATCTTTATTATTCAAAGATATATGATGATATCATTCTATGAAACAAAGATAATTTATTAAAATAAAATCATGCATAGTGTGTTGATGTAGATATATATGATTTAGTGAGGCTTAATGATTCTTCATTCAGCATTTAAAATGATCAGTTGTGATCAGCATATTTTGAAAGCTGTGTTCAGAAATTCAAGAATTAAAAAATAAGTATTATCAACAAATGTTTTGATTACTCAGGCTCAGATGTTTGCATTTCCCACAGGCAAGAAAATGTTTTTTTCCGAAATGATGTCATATTGTCCTTTCCAAATGAGCAAAGCAAAAATAAAGGCATCTTCACCTTTCTGTTAAATCTGTTGTAGATAAATACATGACTCCATCACACTGTTTCCAGCAGCTGTATCATTTCAAATATTGACTTATAATAAATTTGTGGGTTTTTTTCAAGTTCTAAAGTATTCCTTCTTACCTCAGTGTTGACATTCTTTTTTGTACATAATGAAAAATACCCAGACATGCAGTAAAGTTTATTTTTAAAAATAAAACAACACTCCACTAACATGAATTGGTTATGTTGCCTACATTCAAAATGTTTCTCACTTAAAAGAAATTTTACATGCAGAAATGAAAAAGAAACTGCAAAAATAATTTACTTTTGTGGTGTTTTTCTTCAGATTCATGCTTCACTATTTATCATCAGTACACAATGTAAGTTTCCGTGATGTTGACAAGAAACTCCAGTCACCATTGCACATTATCTGTGGATTTGGTCATGCAGAATGTTTCAAGTATCTAATCAAGAAGGAGGTGGGTAACCTACACATAAAAAAATAAAAAATCTAATTCAAGACATTACTTTGTATTTCCATTACAAAGTTTCTAAACTCTGTTTCCTTTATAATGTCCAGTTATAATGTTAATAATAAATTAGTGTTCCTGTATTGGGACAAAAAAAAAGAAGAAAATATATATATATTAAAGCTCATTTAAAATGTTACCTAAAATATTTTATAAGAACTGAGATAATAGGTATGCATGCAGATAAAGATTAAACATAAAACTGTAGATAATTCTGAAATTTAACTTCTTTCATTTTTTGGTTTCTTTTCTACTCTTTATTTCTGTCTTGTTTTAAAAAGATTTGTGATGAATATAAATGGTAATCTTGTCTCTGGTTTTGTTTACTTTTAGAGAAGTGATTTAATTCAAGGTGACTATCAAGGCAACACACCAATGCACCTGACAGTAATGGAGGGCCATGGTCACATGACCTGGTTACTTCTGAAAGAAGTAGGATGTAGTGTTCTCCATCAGAGAAACAAGGAAGGTTATACTCCTGTAGACATAGCCTGTCAGAGAGATAGGCCTGGGTACATACATGTGTTTTGTCATGGCTAATCTTTTTAAAAATTATCTAACTTGCTTACAAATCAATCACTTCATTGTCTATGTGTATGTGTATGTGTGTGTGTGTATACACACACACACACACACACACACACACACACACAAAATGTACTTGATGTCACATGAAAATAAATTTTGTATAATGAGTAATTTCTTCAAGCTCAAACTTAGCTAATAATGAAGTAATGCATCTTTAAAAAAACCTCAGCAAATGCACTGAGACAATAAGATTGGTCTCCAGAAATAAAGAAATTCAGTAACGAACAATACATACTTAGTAGACCTTTTGAAATATTTCATTTCAGTCACAAAGAAATCACACCAGTTTTAAAATCATATGAAAGTGTCAGGGACCACAGTTATAAACCAGCTGGTCCTTGGTTGCTATGGTATTGGCACCTGCTCTGCCCTGCTATTATCTATACTGCATGTATTCTGTGTTCAAAACTCTTCTCGGAGTACCAGGGAGCTGTTTTTATGGTTGGTATGTTTGTGACAGTCTACTTGATGAAGACAATGACACACAGAATTAAACATGTGTGCAGGTACTTAAAAAATTACTTTTTCTTTGTATAAGTATATGTATGGATTAACACAGGAAAAAGAATTAGTTTTGATATTAGATGGATGAATATTGTTAGGAGGTATTTTTATAGTCGTTTAATTTTACTGTTGTTTCTTTTCTTTTCTTTCTTGTTATATAAGGTTTCTTAAAGATAGCGTTTTTTGTGTTTGATTTAAAATTATCCAAATTTAATACTTAATAATATCGATAGATATGTCAAATAGAGCTAATTTTAAGGATACGTTTCTGTTGTTAATTAATCATATATATATATAAACTGAATCATTTTATAGTTTGATCACTTTATCAAATGTCTTCAGAAGTGAAAATAGCATTTAAATAATTCTTTTTAATATTTTAAAATTAGTTTTGATGATTCTTTAAACACTCTATAATTAAGATATGATAAAAAGTTTCCTATATAAATTACAGTATTTCTCAGTATTTTTGTTTCTCTGTATTTTTAGGTGGCCAAATCCAATCTATACAGGAGCGTTTGGAGCTGGTTTGATTCATTCAGTGATACTGTATTTTTATTTAATATTGCCTTGTATCCTTTGTCACACCTGTACAAACACACCTTGTTTCTTCTCTTTATTTGATTTGATTTGAAACATCTACTACTGTTTATTTCACATACACAGATCATGCATTTATATTTTCTTTTCTGAAATTTGTTACTTTTATAGTCTTAAAATCTGAAGGTATCCAAAATGAAATCCTCTCTATGAAAACACCTGACTTTATGCAAACTATAGTGTCATCAAATATTCATGAATTTAAAGTAGAGATTGATAAAAGAGGTTTTAAACTTGTATTTCACTGATATGATAGTCTTCACTTTTTATTGTTGTTTTCTCAACAAAATAGTGTCATCATATATTCATTTATTTAAAGTATAAGTTGATATCCGTGAATGTAAATTTATTTCACTGATATGACTGTCTTCACTTTTTATCATTGTTTTCTCAACTGATCAATCAGATTTGTATTACAATGTTTGGCTTGTGATTTTCACTGCAGTATTTGCTAGTGTGCTGCTTATGCTGTTTACTATGGTTCTCTATGTGGATCCAGGTTTGAATACACTGAGTACTGGCTTTATGTTAAGTGCATGTAAAAAGTGTGTTAGAAATTATTGGAAAATATTGGTGATTTCTCTTTCCTAAAATATCATGTTTAAAAAAGGAAAGATGTAGATAAAATAAAATGCACGAATGTATTTTATTTGTAGTTTGTATGAATGTGTGACAGAATGAAATAATTTAGCCAGTAAAAGTGTATTTTGAAAAAGTTAAATTTGATAAAAGACTATTGTTGCTGTTGTTGTTGTTGTTGAGAATTTATTGTTTAAGATAATAAATAAATAATTTGTAAAAATCACCCTAACTGCATTTCTTTTATTTAAGGTACTGTTAAGGAATCTGTGATCAATCCAGCCACTGGTCAGCCTAAAACTCTGTTTGATTTAGTTACTTCTGTCCCTCCAGGAAAATTGGGAGATTACTGCATAGACTGCGAGGTAGGTTATTTACAGATATTCACACAAGTGCCTAAAATGAAACAAGAAAACAAAATAGGAAAGAAAGCAGTAAATAAAAAATAAATAAAAAAGAAGACACTTGGGTTTCTTTTATTATTTTAATAGAATTACAAATGATTAGCTACCACAGCCATGCATAGATTAGGTTGATGGTCATTATTAACAAAATAAGCAAAAGTAAATAAACAATAGAAAAAAAAGAACAAAAGAAAGATGTTAATATTTATGAAATTTGAAATTATTAGCTAAAGCTGGTGTGCATGAAGTTGGTTGATTAGAGCCTCTTTTTTCTTTCCATTATTCAGTATTTTTTTTCAATAATCAAATAGTTGTCTCCTGTCTTAATAAGAAGAATGTGAAAAAGACCTAGGATTTAAAATTAGTATGTTTTTGATTTTAGATAAAACAACAAAATAGATTTAAAACTACTAATGGTGTTGATGTGATTCGATGGATTTATTTCGTAAATTTGTTTTCCAGATTGCATGTCCTCGATGGACCAAACACTGCAGGCTCTGTAACCGCTGTTTCAGACAGATGGATCACCACTGCTTGTTTTTACTGAAGTGCATCGCAGAGAAAAACCACGTCTACTTCATTTGGTTTATCATAACTTGCATCATATCAATGATTACATTTGTGGCATCTGCTGTAACCTATTGTCAGCAGTTCTATAATCGTTCCTTTTGGGATACAGTGATAATCCTGTTTCACACAGATGGCTGGCTACTCTCTCTGACATTTTTCAACTCCGTATCAATCTTCTGGGGTTTACAGCTTCTCTTCTTTCAGATCTCCATCATCTCTAAAGGATACACAACCTACTTCCAGCCAACAGAAAATATGGATATTCTCACAACATCAGAGAAGCTAATGAATGTGTTGTATTTCTTGCTAAAGCATAAAGCCTATATCGAGAATGAAATGCTGAAACAAGATACGCTTAGTGTATGAATGTTAAAAATTGTGTTTACCAAAGAGTAATTATTGTTAGCTTTAAAACTGTACAGTTCTCTGTGACAAACAGGTCACAAATATATATTATTTGTCATTTTGAGTGATGAGCTTGTTAACATTATTTGTTTTATATATTATTCATATAATACAATACTCACATTTGGCTTTTGTGTACATTATATATATTTTTTTACATAGATATTTTTATTAAAAAGTGCATTTCTATTTCTTTTGTTAAGAAGTTCGTTGTTGCTAAATTTTTATATAAATATTTATGAGAAAATGTTTTATAAATATTGAAGAATATATAAATACTCCTTTACATTTACAGTAATGTAGACATATTTTTTTTGGTAATATTCTGTAACTTTATGGAAATCAAAGCTTGAGAGAGAAAGAGAGAGAGAGAGACACAGAGAGAGTAGTAGATGGAATAAAGCCACATATTTGCACAAATATTCCTTTTTAATTTTTATGATAATAAATGGCTTATTTTCCCCCAAGAGTACATTTTCTGTTTTTATATATACATATCAAAAATTCAGTGTGATATACCCATTATTATTTAATTTAGTGCAAAAACAATTAATATAATAATACTTTAGAAATCAAACTTTTTAGTATTTACTATATACATTGTTTTTAAGAACCATACAAATGTCTCAAGAGATTTTTTCTGTCAAAATATAATTTTAAAAAGTAAAAATGATTGATTCATTTAAGTTTCACTATTAATTCATTATCAAATAACTTACATAGTGTGTTATATCTTTTCACATTCTTATGTTGAATACCAATAACTTTTTATTTTCATGTCTTTAATATATACATTATAAATAAATAAAATGTTTGCAGTCCAGTAACTGTGTATTTTGTTTTATTTCAGCAAGAGTAAAGAACTTTTGTTTAATCATAAAATAATATTCATAACTGAAGTTCTAAAACAGCTGTTATAAAGTACACACTTATTTCACTACATTTACAAACTTTTTGAACTGATTTTAAAAAAGTGACAAAGGCAAATAATTTTAATATATGTGTGTGTGTGTATATATAGAGAGAGAGAGACAGATAGATTATTAATACTAACACCTATCACCTTTTAAAATCTGTTTTTGAAATTTGTTCAAACTCCAAATAGGTTGACCAAATGTCCTGCTAACCATCAGATGATTACTTGTTTGCATCAGCTGAACCAAATCGTAGCAAATAAAAATATGTCCTCTGATATAAACTGTAATTTCCTGAAATTTGAAAACTAATTAGTTTTTGTACAATAAAATTCTATGTATGTTTGATAAAAATATATTATTTAATAATAATAATAATAATAATAACAATAATAATAATAATAATAAAAGAAGAAGAAGAAAATATAAGGAAAGATATTTTAATTAAATATGCACTCAATACATTTAAATTTACAATTATATGATTACAAACCTAGATGATGGGCTATTTTTCTTGATTAGCAGTGAGGATATTTTTATGTACCACCCCAAATATGACAGTACATACCACAACCTTTGCTACATGAAGTATAGATCACTGGGTGGATTGGGAAACTGCTTTATGACCAACCAAGATTAAATGATCAGATCATTAACCACATTTTGAGCTAATCATTAACAACAATAATAAATATACTTACCATATTGCTTTAGTTTGATTTGTTTTATAGAATGTTATAAATTATTATTAGTGGAATTCTGCTTCATACATACATACTTATTTTCAATAATAATCTGATAATGTAAAAAAGAAACCTTAAGTTGTAACTGCTATAACATAAACCAATGTTGTCTTTCGATTACTTCCCTTGCATTTCAAGGCAAATGGAAATATAGAGGGCGCCAGGAAGCAGGTGTGTACCGGAAATGCCTCGATTTAGTCGTAAACATGATAAATTTGGGTTGACACATTTATATAGAATATGAAAAAAACTAAACTTAAACTAATACGCCCCTCGGAATCCTAGTTTAGTAATTGTTAACAAAAGGTTTTGACAATGGCAAGTATCGTTTTGTGTGAGGAAAGAGGAATGTATGGATTTTTTTCTCTAGACATATTAACTCACTTCAAACTTCAAAGTCAAACATTAGAATGTTAGTTGAAATTCTCGATTTAAATGTCTAAAAGAAATGTTTTTAAAAAAAGTTTTGGATTTATCCTGTGAAATATTATTTTGAGCATTAATCTCTATTAAACTGAGCGAGTGGGCATGCAGCTATAGGTAACTTAAAAAGTCATTACTTTTGAAAAGGTGAAAGAAGATTCATGGTCTATTCACCAGTACTCAGATTTCTTTTTTCTCTGCTCCCTTCACTGACAGTCTGACGCCGGTCTTACAAATACAAATTTCGAAGGAATCATCTTTTTTTTTGTCTTTAAATACATATTCTTAATTTTAATAACTTTAATATACCTTTCAGAAACAATAGTACTGTACATAGTGTAATAAATACACATATAACTATTATCAGTGACATCTGTTATTCTTTTATAGGATCTCTAACTCTAAACTAAAGAAATCCTTAAATAAATGTGTGTGGATGTGTGTGTGTGTGTCTATCAATCTATCTATCTATCTATCTATCTATCTATCTATTTATTCTTTTTCAGATAATCAGTATTTGACAAAATGTAAATAATAATACAGTGAATAAAGTGATTTTATATTAGGATTATTTTAATTAAATCCAGATTTCAAACAGTTATTTGTAAAAGGGTTTGGATTTATTTTAAATTTTATTTGTTCATCTTAATTTAGCTTTGAATCAGGTATTGGATTTGTTGAATCAAAATGCAGTATCATAAACATAGTAATAAAAAAATATAACACAAAAGCATATAAATTAAAACTATAAAATTTTTAAAAATTAATACTTATATTATAAATACTTTTTAAAACATTTTTTTTTTTTTTTTTAGATGAGCAAGAATTGTGATATAGTGACTTTTAACCTGACATGGAAACATACAGCTCTGCAGCAGAATGATAATATCTTCGTTTGAAAATAATCACTATGTTAAAGTAAATGGATTAAACTAAATTATGACCATGAAGACAAATTCATTGACCTGTCATCAGATATTGATGCATTATTTCAGTTTTGAGGATAACCCAGTTACTTAAGGATTGGATCAGTCAGTTTTACGATTCTGTTTAAACATGAAAATACTTGGATTAAATGTTCTGCCAGTTTCAAACATTACAAATACTGATCTTAAATAATTCTCAGTAATTTTATCTCCATTGTGCAATTTGGATGGGCAATAATGTCATCACCTGCAGATCAGCAGTTTTTAGCAGCTTTGAAGATTCCTCCAGGTCAAAGATCAGATCAGGTATTTTTGTCATTCTTTAACTTGTAGATCTATTTAAATAATTGTAATTGTTTCATGTGAAAATCATTACTAGCATAAATATAGTTGAATAAAATAACAATTTTTTATTCTTTATTTGATGTTAGTAATTTATTTTGTCTTAGTTAGTTAAATAGATTTAAATAAACTAAAAATAAGTTTACAATAATTATGTCCTAAATTGTCTGATTCTGATAGATATAACTTAAATACATACCATTTCCAGATTCATGAATGTGAAGTTAAAAGAAGTAATCATTCAATAGCTTTATTTAAAGAGGATCCAAATTTTAAAGAGCTGTTATAAAATATATGATGTAATCATGTATATAAGAAAATGAGTATTTTGTTTTCTTCAAAATAGCCATACTTCAGATAATTCAGAAGTATATGCTCCATATTCCTTTAATATACCTGCTATTTTAAAATGTCAAAAACTATTTTAGTGCCTGCTAATATCATAGCTTTTGTCATGTTTAACACACCGTGACATTTAAAACAGGAAGAAAAGGTCATCTGGGTTTTACACTTAGAAAGATGAGAGTAATCAAGTAATAAAATTGCATAACTATGAGTCCTACAAACCAATTTTGCAGTTAAGTTATTTATTGTTCGTGTTGAAAGAGCCTATTAGATGCTGTAGCATTCAAGCTTTCTTCAGAACTTGAGTCACTTTCGTAGTGTGTTCTGGTGGTGTTAAATCCAGACAAAATCATAAACATACTTCAGATGGTTTTGATTTTTGGTATTACATAATGGATAGAGTGTCTCAGTTAAAAAGAAATTCCTGGAAATCATACAAGGCTGCAGTAACGGTAAACATATGTTCATTTGTTTTGGAATAATTGATGTTAACTGTTCTGACATTGACTGTTCAAGAATGGTATAGAAATTAGATATATTTAATTATTTTCAAAATAACAATAATTTAAATTAATATTACTGTAGATTTGTGAAATAGTTGTTGACTTTGTCTTTAATAAAAACAATAATATGTAAACCAGTAAATTATTTAAGAACAAAAAAAGTCAGCTAACCTCATTAATTTTCTCTGTGTCTAAATGCATTGGTTGCAGTACTGCATGTAAAGTTGTAAAACATGTATGTTTTAACTGATTAGTTAAATACATTATTTTATTAATGAAATCTTTTTTTTCAGTATAAATTATAATACTGATTTTAATTTTGTTTATTGCTTTTTGAAAATATTTTTCTGTATCTGTATAATATTTGAGCAAATGATGACAGTGTTGCTGTAGAAAATAGCATTAATTATGATTATTTCATACTTTCAACAAAAACAAAAAAAAAAATAATAATAACAATAACAATAATAAAATAAATAATAAATAAAACAACTAACAAAGAGACCAAATGTTAACATTACTGCAACTATTTGAATAACAATTTTAGTAAAAAGTAAGAACATATTATTCTACAATTTCATTATTTAACCTACCACAACATGGTTTTGTCTAGGACTTGGACGTTATATATGCCTACCTCCATGGAATGGAAGCACTGTCGACATTGAGAGAGTCAGCTCTAAAGTCACTCTGTAACAGTGTCCGATATGAGTTTCATGATGCCAATGACATACTCTACTGGTAAGTATTTGTAATATTTTAAAAATAATATATGACTCTTATTATTTCAGTTTATCCATTATTAAATAATGGACCTTCAACAAAAAACAAAGAGCCAAAAAAAAAAAAAAAAAAAAAAAAAACTTATTCAAGTTTTTACTACATTAATTTATTTGTTTGTAAAGATAAATTGTAGATGAAGTAAAAGCTAAACTATTTGAAACAGAATTTTTTTATTTCATTTCCTTTATTTATATTTTTCCAGTGTGCTTCTAGCAATTTAGCAGTTATCTATATGAATATCTATCTATCTATCTATCTATCTCTATATCTATATCTATATCTATATATATATATATATATATATATCTATATCTATATCTATATCTATATCTATATCTATATCTATATATATACTTATTAATTCACAGAGAATTGGGTTGTTTTTCCTTTATCATCAGAATTATAATATATATCTACATCAGTAGGTTCCCCCTTTTCTTAAATCCTGGATCCTTCCCTGATGCAGGGGTAGCTAAGCAACATTGCAGCATTCTTGGTACCTGACATCACAGTAAAGTGATTCAATTCTTATCTCCTGCCAAACTATTTACCTTTGGTATTTTTTGACAATAGATCTGGCCTTTTTCATGTCAAGAGAGCCAAATATAAATGTTTATGAGTTATTGTGTTAAATTTATACATTTACAAATAGGCTGCCTGCTTGTTGATGTTTCTGTTATTCTGTTCTAACAATTGCTTTGTAAATTTGTATTTCTGTTATTTCTATTTATTTTTATTTTTATTCTTTTGCTTCTGTAATTACAATAACCTATATTGGAAAATTTAATTATAGATTACAGCTACAGTTCTTTATTCATAATTTCTCATAAGCGTATAAATTCCTTTATTGTTTTGAATGTGTCTGTTATAGTTGTTTAATGTGATTGTCACAACTCATTGTTTGTCTCAGGTTACGTTGACATTTGGATGTTCTCCAAAGAGATTACAACATTTATAAATAACATCCTAAAAGTAGAATAGGATTGAAAAAGAACACACACAGAAAGAAAAAAAAACACCAAAATCTCAAAGCAGAACAAATAGTGATATGTTAAGCCAAACAATGTCACCAGAATCTTTCTCCTGGTTAAATTTAAAATGGATCCATAATCAGTTTATCATTACAACTGGAAATCTTTTATTTGCAACAGAGATAATTATTATTATTTTTTTTTTAAAATTAATCTGTAATCTATTGTTGAACTTACAATAATAAATGTAAAAATATCTTTACAGTCAAGGTGAATTGGCAACATGTTGGTATATTCTGCTGTCTGGCTCGGTGTTCATCGAGGGTTCCATGTTCCTGCCAAGGAGCAGGTAGGTTCACTTATATAATATCTAATTTATTCCAGTTAGAGACACCTGCCCTATCTGTTAATAGTCAAATCTGCCAGCTAATCTGATAGAGTTTATCAAATTTGATCTTATTTATAAAGTTTTTATTAGTAACGCTATCTCAGAATGTTATTTGGTGAGTTAGGTCTTAGAAAATAAAGCTTATTTTATGTATGTATCTTGCATTACCTCATAACATCTGTTACGGTTTCATGCAGTGAAGGTGATACTAAAATCAGATGTATAATATGTGATAAAGGATTTTTATCCTTATTGATTATATTTACAGGGGTCATAACTCTTGGTGTCTTAATGGTATTTAATTTTTTTTAAAGTCTAAAAAAAATAATAATAATAATAAAATAATATGTACTCTCTGGATAACATTAAATAATGTATTATTTATAAGGTGTATTGTAACAGAGCAGCATATTAAATAATGTTTTACTTTTCATTTATGTAATGTGATTGTGACATTTTACAGCCTAAATAGCATAAATATTAGTAATATTTCATTAAAATTATATAATTAAATGAAGTTTAGATTTTTAATAACAGCATCAGTTAGCAATAATAATAACTTTAGATTAACACATCTGAACTGTTAAACTAATGCATACAAACAACGGTCACTTGTCAAATGTTAGTGCCCTTTAAAGGATACCATTGTTATTACACAGTTGTAGGGTAATAAGGAGAATAGAATTTCATACTTTAACATGCACTTGATTGTAACTCTGGTTGATGTTCTGTTAGGTTAATATCTATGTATCATGAATAAAGTAGCATAATAACTGATTACAAGCTACAGAAAGGACACTGGATAACAATATTATGCATCTGAAGAAAATCTTTTCCAAAATGTTTTCCAAAAGTGTGTTCAGCTACTTGGTAAATTCTCAATGAAAGTTTAGGATTGTATTTCCAGGCTGGTCAAACATTGCTAGAGACTGTTGTGGTTATCATTCATGTTGAAAGTGGTGATTGTTAGCACACAGTTCATATTTACACACTGCATCTTGCTGTTTGACAGTTACACTGGCTTCAGTGTTTGATACCACAAATGTGTCATGAGATATTTTATCAGAGACATCTTTTTTTTTCTTGTATGTAAAAACTAAATGGTTTCTTCTGTTGTAATTCAGTTGATTTTTATTTTATTTTATTTATGTAGTTTTTTAACCATAATCTGACTATCTACATAAATTTTGATATTTTTTCTTAATAAATAAGTAAGGATTTTTATTTTTTTTATTTTTTTTTTAAAGTGAATAGAAAATAATGTTTGTAAATTAGCTTCAAATAATTTTTATTTTTTAGGTGAACAAAATATTAAATTTTGAAATTCATTAACATTAACTCTGATATTTTTTCTCTCTTTCAGTTAACAATAAAGAAATAAAGAAATACTGTTTACATTATAATAGCTTTAAAATATATTAACTGTTATTTATTAAACTTACATTGCTTTAGAAAACCATAACCACGTTTATGTACAAAAATAAAAAACTGATCACAGTTTCTAACAGTTTGGCATCAACTTTCTAATTATAACCAACGTTGTGAATCTGTGATGTTATCAAGTCAGAAATAATGAAATTTTTTCTTCTTCCTCCATTTTTTTTTTAATTCCTTGCCTTCTCTTGCTGAATTAACTGACTTGTAAAGCACCAGGGTCCAGGCTGTGTTCAGGTTAGTTTCCAGATAGCTTAGAGAATAATTAACTAGCCTGAAATCCATGGGTTTGTTTGTCTTGTGATTACTAGTAAGGTTGTCTGTCAAGGACAAGGCTAAGGTAATGCATACACACACAGTTTACTCAGTCGCTGCCACAGTCTTAAAATACTTGGTTTGTAAAATTAGTTCTTATTTCTGTCAGGCTCTGTGTATAAAAATAGTGGTACTAACTAACTGTGTTTCTATGATCTGATGGGTTAACTGTGTCAGTATGATGATGATTCTGAACCAGGAAGAAATTTTGTTTTGTATACTTCTTTTTATTTTATTTTAATTTTTATTTTTTATTTATTTATTTATTTATTTATTTATTTATTTATTTGTTTATTTATTTTAAATTTTAAATTTTAAAATTTGTAAATATTTTTTTATTATATTTTTTTTTTGTTGTAATATAATCTTTGCAGGCCATTTTCAAATGAAAACCAGAAACATTAAAATTTATACTGGTAGAATTTTAAAATCATTGTTCAGATTTTAAAAAACAAATGATGTGGTTATATTTTTAAAGACTTTTGAAACATCTTACCTATGGATTATCTTATAATAAGTCCATGGTTTGCTGTTTGCTTTAATGACAGCTCTGCATGTTTTAGTATATAAATATTACATTGTTTTTGTTTTTTTATTTTATATATAATGTTAATAGATGACATGAAAGAAGAAACTTATTGCCATCATTTCATAGACTGTATCTCATAATCAGCATCCAAGAATTTCACACATGTACGCACTTTTTCAGAAACTTAAAATTATATTCTATGGCCTTACAAAGCACATATTTGGAATGGAAAATAAATCATGACTGCACCTACAAGTACTTATTCGCTGGGCCGTCAGGCTTCAGGCTACTGTTCTGACTATTGATCTGAAGCATGCTCTTCTCATAAAATGGCGGATTCACTGCTAAGACTAATCTCCTATGATCCGAACAGCATGTTACTGATAAATATATTTGGTAACCACTTAACTCCTGTTAACATAAAGAGTGGATTAGTATCAGAGTGTATTTGTCAGTTAATTATAACAGAAGGAGTAAGCTGGTTTTCTTTTTTTATTGATAAGTGATAGAACTGCCACATACATTTTATCTTTGTAAATAAAAATTATTTTATGACAAGGATAGTACTGTGAGTATCTTTCATGTAACAAAAGATTTGTAATGTATATTCACATTATAGAGAGTCCATTAGAGGAGCCAGCAGTATTTTAAAATGTAATAAATTTAAATAATTTGTGTACAGTTATTATGAAGATTGCCAATTTTAATAATGCTTTCGACAAAAAAGAATAAATGATTTGGGGAAAATCACAGCAAATCCATCCCTTAAAAAAAAAATAATAATAATAACTTATAAAAAGTTTAAAGAAAAAAAAAATTAAAATGTAAACATTAACATTTTCAGTAAATACGTTTAGAGTACCATTAAAAAAAAGAAAACATAAACATAGAATGTCCGAAATTTTTGAAATAGAAACAACTAAGCCAATTTGTATTGAAGCTAACATGATGAACAGAATTGTTTTAACATAATTACATGACATTAACATGAAAACAGTTTTGTGTTTTTTATAGTTTATTTATTTTAACATTACAGTAGCTGTGTTTTTTCAACAGTTAGTATTCAAACATACACTTTAACAAAAGGCCAGAAATTTATAAAAAGGATAGAGGTAAATGAGAAATTATATTTTAATATTATGAAAACGGTTACAATTAAAAATATACTTTATATGATTTTTTCAGCATATTTATCAGTATTACATATAAAACAAAATAACACAATTTAGAATGAATATATTGTAATTGACTGGAATTAAACTTTTAACACAAATAATTTGTGGAAAACAAGATGACTGAAATATATTCTAGAGTAGACATTAGAGATCAATGTGAAATTATCAAATTCATTTTAATCTGATGAAAATATTACAACTTAAAAACTTATGATATGTTACATGCACTTTAAACCAAATCAAGATAAAAATTTAAAAGGAATAAATTGACATGCGATTGGATCAAATTTTTAAACACTAGTTTGCATGTGTGATTTGCAAGAGAACAAAATGACTGATATACATTCCTGAGCAGATATAGATAAATGGAAAATCAGTGACTTCATTACAATTTAGAAAGAGAAGGATTATGATAGGTTACATGCCTCTAAAACCAGATGAAGATAAAATCTTAAAATGAATAAACTGACAGGTATCTGGCTGGAATCCAACTTGATAATATCAGGATGTGTGTCTGTCTGTGTGTGTATGTGTGTGTTGTTTGCAGAAAATAAGACTACTGAAATAAATATTATATTCTAAAGTAGACAGAGATCAAAGGGAAATGAACAAATTCATTGCAATTTAAAAACTGGAGGATTATGATATGTTAAAACCATAATAAAACAAAATCATGATAAAATCTTTAAGTGAGGATACTCACAGGTGACTGGAACACAACTTTTTAACATTGGGACGTACATGTGTGTGTGTGTGTGTGTGTGTGTGTTTTTGCATGGTTTGCAGGGAACTGTTTGTTAAGAACTGTGCAGGACCCAAAACAAGCTGGTAATTTACTCACAAGGGTGGACTTGTTGTGTGTTTTGTCGCTTTGTTGTAAAATGTCAGCAAACACGATGCTGAGTTGTGTACACAAACACACTCTGTTTGGGTGGTCAGTGGCTGCATGTTGAACTTAGTGACAGTGATGTCTTTAAATCCCATCAAAGTTGATTTAAATGAGGGAAGCTGATGGCACAGGTGGCCATCATTGGTGAAAAATGTGCACAGAGAGAGAGAGTAGTGTCAACATATTTTTGTGATGTTCTTAAGGATTATTATATCACTACGTATTCTGGACATGAGTTGAAATGTTGCTGTGAATTAGATTTCTTCTTTTTTTCTTCTTCTTCTTTTTTTTTTTTGAGATTATAAATGTTGCTTATTCAAGTTATTGTAGAATATTTAATTTTAAATCATAGTATATATGTTGTGTGTGTGTGTCCCTCAAAATTAGTAACATTGCTAATATAAATAATTATAATAATATTATATATGTAGTAATAGTAGTAATAATAATAATAATAATAAATGAGTTATAATAATATAAAAATAATATAATATTTAAAATTTAATATAATAATTAACAGAAAAAAAAAAAAAAAAAATTGAAATGCTGATAATAACATGGTGGTGCTTTGGCAGTAGTCCAGTAGTAATAGCAGTAGTACTGGCAGCAGCAGCAGCAGCTATAATAGTAATAGTAGTGGTAGCAGTAATAACAATGATAATACAAATGAGATTCCATTAACATTCAAACTAGATAAAAGTAATTTTTCTTCATTCTGTGAATTCCTAGCTAACATGTCCAGGTAATAACAGTAACGAGATGACATTAAGATCTAAACTAGATGAAAGTATCTTTGTTTCAGAGTGCGAATACCTTGTTAATATGTCCAGGAAATTAACTGTGGTCACCCAGTGCTGTGTAAATGGTCTTTCTGCTTTGTTTCCTCTCTGATTATTTTCTGCGTCTGCACTAAAAAGTCTTCAGAGATTGAGATATCCTTTCAACTCGTATCATTGTCATATACTGAAAGATTTCATTGTTGTTTACGGCATCATTAATTCTTTGTCCTCTGCTTTGTGTTAGCAATTATTATGTACTTACATGCAGCTGTGAGATGTATAAATGTGTACATAAAACCCGTTGTAAAAATCTATATAATATGTAGATATGATTATCGTTGTTTGCAGAGAGTGCAATAAACATGAAGTGTTATAGTCTGGAGTGTATATGTGTTTGCGTATGATATTTTCTGTGGTGCCAATGTTTGCAAATGTTTATATGCACTTATAGGAGTACTTTGTATGTTTGTACTGTTGATGTACATGCATATGTATGTATTGTATGTTGATATACTTAAATATGTGTGTATTGTATGTTGATATACACACATGCATATTGTTAATATAATAGATACACATATACATGTGTATATTGTATGTTACTACACATATGTGTGTGTATTTTATAGTGGTATACATACATATGTGTGATATTTTAAGTAGTGGTATATATATACATCTGAATGTGGATCTTTTCCTTCACTAACATATAATATTTGATGTGTTAAAGCATTTTCATCTGTAACTAATCAATCACTTTGACATGAGAAATTCACTGAGGTATTTTTAAAATTACCTTTTTATGCTTAGCTATGTTTAGCTGCACTACATCCATGAACAAATTAATTTTAATTATTAGCAGTTTGTTACATGAAATAATTTGCAATAAATGTATTCAGGATTTCAGGTATTTTATATATTTTTTGTCATTAAGATATGATGGTGCAGTATGCAATAGTGAAAAATCATGAGTACAGAGAGAAGTTCTAGCCCTGGTGGTACAGATTTGTTAATCAGAATAAAATAGCACTAAACAAGTCTCGAACAAAAATACATCCATTAATTAATTTTGTTAATTTTCAGTTGACAGTTTTATTTATAGTCTTTTCAGATTTACTACTAATAAAGTATAAATAGGTGATATGATGCACAGAGGCTAACATTCCTATTATTTATGTTACATCATATTTTTATATAATTGTAAAAAACATCCCCTAAAGACTGAGGATTTAAAATAAATAAATAAATAAATAAATAAATAATATTTATTAACAACTGACAGAACTGTTTAAAGAAAAAGTTTTTAAAACTTTCTTGCTCGGCCAGCCTGAAAGAGGTCTAGATACTGTATTTTAATACTTTCTTTTTTAAATATGAAAATAAAAATAAAAGGAATTTATATTCCTATTTGATGTTTCAGTTTTTATTCTCCATTTTTACTGTTTTCTCTATTTTAGAGTATTGTTATTGCTTTATAGTCTTTATAGCAATTGTCAAACCATAAAATGATAATCAATTTTTATTCTTATCTTTTATTATTATTATTTTATTATACATATTTGTTTTAGTATGTTTAACATGGAAAGATGCAGGGATAAAAAAAAAAAACAACACAAAACAATGCTATATTTGTTAAGAGAAATCTGTCTGCTTCTTCAAAAACATGTTGGGTGTTTTTTTTCAACAGTGAATATGCAGGAAAATATGTTCTATTTGTTTGCATTCCTACTTGAGGTGAGAAGAACCTCAGTATGTGTGTGTAATGTGATTCAACATGGAGAGAAATGTATTGAAGGACTTCTGTGTTTGCCAACATGTTTGAGGACCTCTGTACACAGGGCTACACATTTTACACATCTTACGTATCCAGTAGTTTAGAGCCAGTCCTCGACAACAATAAACAAATAAATAAACAACTTCATTTGAATTCAGATCATGCAATTATGACACAAGCAAATAAATACTCTTGTATGTATAGTAAATATAATATCAGCTCCACACAGTCATTAGATAAATGGATTAGAATAGGATTTAAACACTTTTCAAAGTACCTATCACGTATGTACACATGTTAATATTTAGTAATTTATCATTTGTGCTGCAAAAAGGTTAATGATATTTAACTGTGTTTTGTATTTGTGTATAACACTACAAATAATAATAAAAAAAATAAAAATAATAATGTGTATCTAGAGAAGTTTAATAAAAAAGCCAGCAGACACAGTATGAGGGCACACGTGGCCACTGTAAACAGACAGACAGGCTGGCTGGCTCAATGAGGTATCTTTGGGATGCTTCACTAACTCCTGGATTTGTCCAGATTTTGGTAGATGTGAGAATATTTGTATATTTCCCAGATTTAGACCAGACTTTTGAAATTTGAGACCATTAAATGGAGGGTCAAGTGCATTTACTATTATAATTGTAATAAAAATAATAATGAATTATATATATATGTATGTATATATATTACTTTTTTGAAAAAGTGTACTGAATAATGAATTAAAAAGGGATATCCACAATCGGGCAAATTCATGATATATATATATATATATATATATATATTTTTTAGAAAACATTTCATGAATTCAATACTCTGGTGGCAAACACTAAAGAAATTAGAATTGATATCATTATTTTGTACAATTTTTAAATTAAAAAAGAAAGAAAGAAAAAAAAGGTTTTATATGTAGAAAGGGTTAAACACATCCTGAGAATTATTAAGCAGAAATACTTCTCTTTTTTTTTTCGGTTATGGTTGTTTTTTTTTTTGATTTTTTAACACTTTTCACATAGCTAGTGATTAGAAAATAATGCCTCTCAGGAAAATCATATTGTTTTATTCTTTAGTTCATTCTCAGGCTAACAAATCCCAATAATTTTCATTGTAATTCCCAGTAATTTACTTCATGATACCAAGCATTACAGAAACAGCACTGAGCAGTGGTTTCCAGAGTTTTTTCTAACTGTATCCCTTGGAGAAAATTTTTGATTGATGCATAACCCTTTCCATTTACAGTGACAGAGCAACTTCACTATGGTCAGTTAATAAGCAAGCAAAATGTGACACTGTGTTTTAATTGGATAAAATTCAGATGAGGATGATTATCTTGTGTACCAATACTGTTTTTTCTTTTTGCATCTACTGTTACAGAATTTTGCTTGCATACCACAGTTGAAACATCTCTAGCATAGAGATTCACTAATTAAACAGTATTATTAATGAATTTGCAAAGTAATTATCAGCTGCCCTGATTCCTACACTAGTATCATTGTTTTCTGTGCAGTGATTTTCGACTAACTTAATAAACTGCTTATAACAAAAATCAACAACTGTCATTAATGGAAGTTATTATTTGATTGGATATATCTGTCATTTCATTGCATTATAATAATTGTTTTTGTTGTTTGTCTGTTTTTTTTTTTTTTCTGTGGGGTTTTTGTGTGTGTATGTTTTTTGTTGACTGTCATATCCATTCAGGATGTACAAAAAAACCCAAAACAAACAACCTTTTATAAATATCTTCCTTATTCAGAAGATATGATAATTTTGGATGGTTTATGATAAACAGGGAAACCTCTTCACATTAAGCCAGATATAAAAATGTCAAAAATATTCACGTTGCTGTTTAAAACAGTTTTCCCTCAAGGAACTGGTATCATCAAAAAGAAATATTTTAATCAACTATAAATAAACTAAATAAAATACATAATACTTTTTTCTTCTTCTTTTTGGCTGTATGTATATGTTTGTGTGTGTATGTGTGTACACATAAACAAACCTAGGAGAACAGTTTTATATAAATTGTGTGTCAACCTTCTAGTAAATAAATAAGAATTGTTATCATCATATTCTTCTCATTATAATTTTTATAATTGTTGTTGCTGTCATTGCTATTTTAAGATAATTTATTTTGTTCTTATGTGAATGGAAATAGTGATCAGTATGGTGTGATAACAGTGTACTATAACTGTTATCTCCTGAGGATTATATAGTTCATTTAAGCTGACATCTGATTAGGAATAAATTATAGTGTACGCTTACATGATTAGAATGAATCATATTTAGTAATATTCAAAGGACAGTGACTGGAAGTAGATTTGTGACTATATTGTGATTTTTATGTACTTAAAACAACATGCAGTCATAAGATACCCTTTTATGTGAATTTCCCATGTCAAGAATAACAAATAAAACCCACTCTGACACATTCATCTAACATAAGGGGCAATGGATGCAATGGGAGGTAAATTACCAGGACTGTCAAAAAGAGTTGATCTCATGAACTTTAGTTCAGCTCTGTGCTGCCATCCTGTTTTTCTAGGAATGTTTTGGAAACTGACTTTGTAAAACGAGCTACTTGTAATGAGTTTACATTTTGACACAGTTTTCACATTCCACTGCTGTCTTTGTGTTGTAAACCATATGCTAAAAGCTGAGATAATTGTAAGAAAAACACAAAAATAACTTTGTCAAACAGAAGTAGGTCCAACGCCTGTTTTTAACATCAACTGCATGCTGTTTCTGTTCAAAACAGTGTTACACTGCCACTCATAATAATAATAATAAACTGAACTTTTGTTGTTCAATGGTCGTTAATTCTTTGATTTAATCTGTTTGAAGTAAGAATGGGCTGAAATCACATGGATAAGACAGTAACAAAAATAAAATAATATAATTTATAAAATTGTCCAAAAACCCTCTTCCAGAAATTATTTTAATGTGTTGTTTCCTTAAGATTATGTGTATCATCAATGAAATCCATAATTTGTGAATTTTTACACATTTGTCATCTGGTTGATGAAATTTACCTAAATTCGTATGTTTATGGCCATCCATCCATCTATCTACCTATTTGTCCATATAAACTTAAATATTAATAAATATCATCAGCTACACAAGCAAAAGTTTATTCAGGACTATAAAAGAGTTCACTGATGAAGTATGGTATTTTTATGGAAACTCCAGAGATCTGTGTCAGACAACAGTATGCTGATCTCAGCTGGTTTTCAGGTTAATCCTGTAGTTTTCTTAACCACAGCAATCCTGTGGTTAGTGCAAGAACTATCTCCAGTCATTACTCAGAATGAGGCAAATCTGATGAACTGGCGAAGTACAACAGAGAGCATATTGTACTAATTGTTTTGAACTCTTTCACTAGAAAACGTGGTGTGGCCATGAAAGATGTGCTTCAAGCTTAACTAAATATAAGCACAGAGTCATATGACGGATTGTTTCACTGAAATCTAAAAAGTTGTGTGACGTCAGTTTTGTTTCTTTTCTGAATCAATATAATGGGTTGTATTGTCATCTGGAATTTTGAAAAGCTGCTTATTATCTTGAGAAAGCCTTTCATTACATTCACAAACATAAACACAGCTACTAAGCCTGCACAGATTGTGTTTTGAGTTATTATATCATTACAATAAGATAATTATCATGTGGGATAAGCATTGATTTACTTGGCATTCAGAACTGTTATAGTTCATTTGACACTTTATTTGTATTTGTTGTTGTATGCCATAAATGTCATCTTAGTCTGATTTTTTTTCTTCTTCTCATTGTCTGTTTAATTACTTAAGAAACATGATAAAGAAAAAGTTTTTTTCCATTGGAATTAGTCAATGAATGCTGAGAATTCTTAGAAAAAAAAAATGTTGTTTGGATTTGTTTTTTACTTTTTTTTACTTTTTTTTTTATTGCAGTTTTGTTGTGGGGTGTGTGTTATTTGTTTTCTTTTGATGTTTAAAACTGAATGTGTAATTGGTGGAATAATATTTATGCTTCTTTTGGAACAGTTTAAAAGTTTTCTTTTAAAATTTCAGTCTAATTTTGATTGTGCAGTTGACAGATTACAGAAAATTGTGCAGTTGACAGCTTACAGAAAACAGTGAAAGTATGAATGAGGATAAAAGGGAGCAAGAAAAAGCAATTGAAGGGCACATTGGGGAAACTGAGAAAGAGAAAGACTGACAGAAAAACAGAGAGAGAGAGAGAGAGAGAGAGAGAGAGAGAGAGACTGAGAGAGAGAGAGAGAGAGAGAGAGAGAGAGAGAGAGAGAGAGAGAGAGAGAGAGAGAGAGAGAGAGAGAGAGAGAGAGAGAGACAGACTAATTCATAGTAAATAGTTATAGATCTTGTTGCCTCTTGGATTTTTTTTTTCTCTAGTTCACATATGGGCTACAGCAGGATCACACTTTTCTCACCATGTGGAGATAATTAGAAGGTTTTAGACAAAATCCTTTATCAACTTCTGTCTAAGATTTCTGTTTTACTCTGTACCAGGTCACTGAAACCAAATATGAATCATTCATATTTTGCTGCAAAAAGAAAAAAAAAAAGAAAAAGAAGAAGAAAAAAGTTAATAATTTTCCCACGCTTCCATGATAGTGATAGATAAAGAATATATATATTTTAAAACATAGCCTTTACTCAGTAGTTAAATTGGATATCCTGGAGGTTTTTTTTTGTTTTTTTTTTGTTGTGGTATTTAATATTTTTAACACATTTTGTCACAGTAAAACTTGTACCTTATTTACATTATTTGTAATGGAATATTTCTAAACACATGATAATGACTACAAAAAATTTGTTATGATTTTTTTATTTGAATTGACAGTCTAACACAGTTAAATTACTGGATATCATGTTATTGTTTATGTTTCTTATCTAGTGTATAATTTGTTTCATATATTTTGTGCAAAATAAAACCTGTTTCATTTGTAAAAGAACTCTCACTTAGGCCAAATCTTAAAGGTACAACAGTATTATTTGTATCTTACAGCTTAATGTTATCAAATGTTCTTTTGTACTTGATAAATAGAAATGACAAAACTGATAACTGTCCCGTTATCATATAGTGAGTGACCAAGTACAAAATGGGTCATAACCTGAATGGGTTAATGAAATCTGAATACTGAAAAGGTATATTAATATTGATTCTGTGGCTGTTTTGATAAATAATCATTTTGATACAAGTTCATTACTGACCTGTCATTGATATTAGTGAGTTAATAGAGTCATTCTTTGTGTCCATAATTATTACTTTATTATTATGAAATGATCAGTTGTATTACCTTTTCAGCATGTTTGCCATCATGAAATAAAGCTTATTGTTTTGAGGTTTTTTGTGTTTGTTAAGAGGTTGGAGTCAGTCAGTGTAGGAGATTATCATCTTTACAATATATAAGGTTCACAATGTATCTGTATTTCTTTAATATTACCTTTTATTCATTATTCTTCTAATAACAGTATTAAATAACTAAATATTGTATCAGTGGTTTTGTTTTTCTTTAGTTCTCAAAAATCTCAAATATATTCCAAATACATTCATGGATTTTATGATTTTTATATACGTATAATAATTTAATGATTTTTTTTATTCTTTATTTCCTGAATGTGTCAAATATTTCAAATACAATAATAGATGTTATGATTATATTCTAAAAACTGAAAAATCATTCCAAATATTCTTACAGCTAATGATTTTTTTTGGTTCTTTAATTCTTAAAAACTTCAAAGATTTTGAATACAGTGATTACAAACCATTTGTTGCTAATATTGAAAAAAAAAAATTCTTTAATTTATTGCAATTTCATCACTTCATGTCATTTTCATACAGTATCTACAAAGTATCTTTCCCATTTAATTCTGTGTAATAGGGTATGTTAAAAAGTAAATAGTTTAATAAATAGTTAAATAATCTTTAAATACTGTGATATAATTCTTTTTTATTACATGCAAAATGATAATTTAAACTTTTTAATATATCTCAAAGTATTTTTTTTTTTTTTTTTGTTAACAGACATTTTTTTAAATTATTAATATATACAAAATGATGCACTTTTATTTTTTAATATATTCAAAGTGGATTATATATTTAAATATTTTTAACCTGCATAAAATATATTCAAATGTTTTACAAATCTTCAGTCTGCAATTTGCAAATGTCAGACTTGAAAAATATCCATAGTTAAGAACTGACCTCTGTAAAGTGTGTTAGATTAAAAATGTACAAACTGGTAGGTAGTTTGTCTATTATTAGTTTTGGTTTAGTTCAAGGAAAGGCTTGAAGCCTTTCCAGTGAGTTAACAGCAAGTGAAGGTGATTGTGTAGATGATTTTGTTGTAAGTAAGGCTTTGCTGAAGGGTGGATTTATGCAATATTAAAGTGGAAAGCAAAATAGTAAATATATATTCATAAACACACACACACACACACACACACACACACACACACACACACACACACACACACACACACACACTCACACACACACACACACACACACACACACACACACACACACACACATGCATACATACATACATATATACATACATACATAGATACACAGATACATAAAATAAAATAAAATATAATATAATATAATAATAATAATAATAATAATAACATTCCAAATCAATTTATGTTATAATTTTAAAGTAATCATACTATACTGTGATTTATAAATGTATCATTCTTAAAATGATGGCTTGTTTAAATGTGTAACTAAAACAGGATCAGAAAACTTCTTTCAAAAAAAAAAAAACAAAAACAGAAATAAATAAAATAATCAGGTCATATGTTATAATTCTCAGAAATGAAGAGTGAACCACTAATGGTATTAGTCACGGTTCAGATAAGTGTATGTGTATATAGCCCATTAAAACTTTTCATCACGTTTACTACTTGAATGCTATTAAAAAGTCATTAATGATCTTTCTCAGTGTTTGTAAGTAGTGACTTAACATAGCTGTCACGTTGAGCATGCCAACTGGATCTGCAGGCAAGTTTTCACTTGGTTAGTTCGTGGGATATACATATAATTGGGCTTACCCCCGTTTCTGTGATCCTGTGTTTTCAGCTAGAAATGTGACCACGGAGCAGTCCACTGTGAAAGGGGTGATGGTCTGTGGACACACACACACATCTTGATCAATACCAGCATTTCAGTTAGATTGTCTTGCTCTGTCTGTGTAGGTCATAACTGTCAGGCTGCTGAAAATTGGATGTATTTACTGTTAATCCATGTAAATAAAATTTAAAAAAAATCAACAACAACAAAGAAAATGAATAGTGTATATTAGTGGAGTTCTAGTGCACCTATTCTGGGTTTTTTTTATCATTACACATACAATACTACATGTATGTGCCTGCCGTTTGAGAGTTCTCAGATCACAGTTTACTACAGACAACATAAAAAAGTGTAAGCATTCCATCACAGATCTTTCTGAAGCATTCAGATGGAAATACTTTCTTGAGGTATCAGAGGGAGAGCTTCATTTCCATTGTGTTATAATCTTTTCACTGTGTTTTGTATTTAAGTGAGTGTCTGGCGTGTTCTTGCTGCAGTATGTTACAAACTCTCCAGCTGGCTGATTCTAAACGACTGGGCTGAACAATGCCAGCGAGTATTCTGCAGCTATTTGATCCATGTCA
Organism: Chrysomallon squamiferum; assembly: GCA_012295275.1. Taxonomy (NCBI): domain Eukaryota; kingdom Metazoa; phylum Mollusca; class Gastropoda; order Neomphalida; family Peltospiridae; genus Chrysomallon; species Chrysomallon squamiferum. The sequence continues at coordinate 21,204,095 of CM022679.1, forward strand.
TCTTTGTATGGACATCCTTGGATGACTGGCTCTCGTGTAAGGTGCTGTTGTTGAAAAAGATAAAAAAAAATAACACGTTCTTGGGCTAGAAGACGTTCACGTATGTAACTATAAAAAGATTTCTTTATACAGCACAGATAAAAGAAAATGGTAAAAGCAACTCACGACACTGCTGTTTTGTCATGAAGTGACTTTGTGTAGGTTACGAAATGTAAATATTGTGATCGGGATTACTAGGTTTCTCTACATAATAATCACAGAATATTAATGTTAGCGGTTTGGGTCATCTGTGTTACCTAAGACGACGTACAACATCACACCTGTCAATGTCAAAGGCTTCTTAAACAGTTTGTTGTGGAACAGATCTGTCATAGTGTTTCCTGGTAGCTTATACAGTGGTAAGTATTTAGTAACAGTGTAACAGAAAAATATGTGTAGATGTCATACTTCTCATTATATTTCTTTATTCTTTAGTCTTGACCCTCTTTTTCTTTCATTTTTCACATAAAACAGATGATAAAATCATCTGGCATGAGGAAGTGAAAATGTAATAAAATGCTTGAATAATAATCATAGAGATAATATCTTTATTATTTACTTTCACTTACTACTTTAAAAAAAAAATAATAATAATAATAATAATAAAAAAAAAAAATAATAATAATAATAATAAACAACATAGTTATGTTTCTTAATGATCTTTGCACTTTTAGCAAAATGTCTTCTTCTGAATCATTCCCAGAAAATAACCTCCCCCCTCCTGTTCTTATCCACTAACATCACTGCAGACAATGGCCATTTCAGATGTGTCTGATTCCTATGGAATGCTCTCTCTGTCTTTTAAACACATTAATTTTTCACTAATATTGATTTTAGTTTGAAATACTTCACCCCGGACGAAGACCATCTTTGTTAATCTAAAAGCTGTTAGCATTTCGCATGCCACGAACGTCTTGATTTCTTCTCAAGGGATTTTCTGTTTTTGGAATCCCTAGAATGGACCAGAATAAATGTGTTTGGCTAAAGGATTTGTAATTTGAAACCTAATGCATGCAATTGTGGATTGCATATTCATTGGTGTGTTCTGTTATTTTTACTTTCTTTTCTTTTCATTTTTTTTTTTTCTTCTTTTATTTTTTTTTGTCTTGAAAATGAATGCAGAAAATATGCTGCAGTAAAATTTCTTGAGAAATTATAAAGCCATGATGTACCTGAAATTATTTGCTAATAAGAGTTAATTCTTAATTTATTTAAACAAGTGAAATTAAAATCTCATTCTGATCTTCATAATTAGTTTCATCCTAGGTTGTGATATTGAAAAAATAAAAAATAAAAAATGCCAATTATCAATGAACCTCAAGAATTACAGAGGGTTTTTTTTTTTTTTTTTTGTATTTGTGTATGTGTCTGATCTCCTTTTAATAATAATTTTAAATTACTGAATAAATCCTGATCATTTTATTTTTGTTTTTTTAATTTTAAAATGAAAGTGAAGATGATATCTAGCATACTTCATATTTAAGCACACACACAAACACACATGCACACACACACACACACATTTACATATAGTTATTTGCTGCAATAGTAATACAAAGCAAATCATCACGAATGAGAAAAATGCTGCTGTTTATGAAGAGGTGATAAACTGATTGATTTGAAATTGGTATGTTGACTTCAGGTGTGAAAATCTGACATACTTCACTGACAAATGTTCTGATTGATTGAACAAAGTCTGCTACATGCAGCAAAGTAAACATCCTGTGTTTGGTATGCAGGGAATACCAGCCATGGTACATCTTTGATTTCAGTACTGATTACCTGCTCTAAGGAGGCTAAGGTGTATGTTCCGATCACTGTTATTGAGGTGATACCCTTTAATGCTGGAACTGATCTCTAAACCAGAGAATGTCACACGTTATGCATGCATACACACAGACAACAAAATAAAGCTATCTTTTTCTATATGTGTGTATTGTGTTTGTATGTATGTGTGTTTGTATATGTTACCTTATGTATGTAAATGATTACAATAAATGTATGCATATACTTCTGTGACGTCATATGTTTGCTGGTGTTTGTGCTTGTAAATTGTATGTATGCATATACATATGTACATACATCTCTGCTTTGATTGTATGTACATGTGAGTATGTGTATGAATATGCATAAATGTGTATGTTGGGTTTGTATTCATATGAATATATGCCTGTACATATGCTTTTATATAGATGTATTCCTTTCTGTGAATGAATGAATGAAGTAAGCGATGATTATTCGTGAACGACTTATCTCTATAAGGAAAGCTTTTTATATTGCTCCTTTTTTAGACTATTGTAAATGCTTAATGACACAGAACCACTTTCAGCTGAAAATTTTTAATGGATACATATGCGTTTATGTATGTTTCCATAATATAAATGGTTAAATACATACAGTAATTCTTCAACAGTTTTAAAATATATACATACATGTTCACTGATGTTACAAATGTACCTTGAAATACCAAAACAAAATATTTGGGTCCATTGACATATGGATATAAATTGTTCTATTGTCCTGGGTATAACGCTGTTTTGTTTTCTTATTTTTGTTGTTAATCTTATTATAAAATATCTTGAGGTGTTTCTGTTGTTGTTTTTATATCTTTTTTTTTTTAGTTGTATGTTGTCACATTAAACAATTTTGACTAATCTTCTATTTACCAATATTTAAAGGATTTAAGTAAAAATGGACCAATCTTTCATGAGAGAGAGAGAGAGAGAGAGAGAGAGAGATAGAGAGAGAAACTCTTGTGCACATTATCTAATTTTTAAAACCAGGACATTCTGTGGATTACTACAGACAAACATAATTACAACAACTGGATGTTGATTTAATTAAAAAACCCAGTAAAAGCCTTTGTGATTGTATCTGAAATGTACAAAAAAAATAAAATACAAATAAAATAAATAAACAATAATAATAATTAAAAAAAATAAATAAATAACAACATAAAAGTTTGGCACTGTTAAGATAAAACATTTGATATTTCAAACCAGAGAATTTTTACCAAATTAATTAAAACCAGACCAGGCAGAATCATGTGAGACACACGAAACACTAATTAGTTCTACCAGGAAACAGTTTGGATGTATGTATACGTGCGCATGATGATGATTTCAGACTAAAGCATTTTGATCTAATTAAGTAAAAGCAGGGGAAAGCCCTAGAGGTGTAATGCAGGTTTACAAGAGAGATACAAAGAACTAATTATTTTTGTCTCAGAAGAAACATGTCTGGGATTTCAGTGCAGAGAATCATCTCAGCTGCTGTTCTGCAGGGAAGCGTTTACTTAGCACATCTGTTATTGGTGTGAGTATTTGCTTGTCATCATCATCACACAGGAACTGACTTTCTCTCTCTCTAGATGTCTGTTAGTCAGCTCACCAGCTGTCCTCAGCTTCTTGCAAAAGCACATCACACAGAACTGCTACAGATCAAAGCTGTTTTTCCTTCATCTTCTTTACTCCCTTTTCGGAGAACATGAATAAAAATGGAGGCTGGTTGAGACTGATGCCTGCACTGAGCTGAGATTGTGTTTCACCAGCAAGGCGGCACACATGGCACAGGTGGAAAACAAACTCCAAAACCATAGTGATCTGTTTCCTTTGTCATTCCTGCTCCTGGAATCTTCTGCAGCCTGAATTTTTTCTGGCTTCTTTAAATACCTGGCTTTTTCTGTGTTTTTTTTAAAAGACAGTTGTGAATAAAAATGAGAAGAAAACTTAATCTTGTCTTTAATAATCTTGAATTGTTTCACAAGCTGAACAATTTTACTGGTACCTTTTATATATATTTTTTTTATTTTCTTTTCTTTCTTCTTCTTTTTATCTCTTGATATAATGGCAAGACTGATAAAAATTTCTTACACTTCTCTGTTATAATTCCAAATTATTCTGTGAGAACAAATAATCAGCAATAACTGTTTTTAATGAAAAGATTTATTTTGATATAGGCGGCTTAATTTGAAGTCACCACAAATTCCATATTAATGAAAATTTAAACCCTTTTTCTTTTCACTTTTGATGGCCCATCACTGTTGTTTGGAGGAATTTCTGATCCAGCTATGTCAAACACACAAAAGGTCTTGGTCAAGGATTGCAATGTTTGTTCAGACAGCTGATCCTAAAACAGAAAGAAAAGTCAATACTGGTCTTGAAATAAGGAATACATTGATGTGGTGAAGGATCTCTTACATGGAAATATGACCTATATTGCATAATATGTCAGTTTATGCTTATTATGAATTATGTAGAAAAGCTTTGGCAGTTTCATTATACAAATTATATGCTTGTACATATAAGAAAATTATGGACTAAGTTAATAAATCATGTTTTTGTTTTCTTTGGGTTTTTTCTTAAGCTTTTTTCCCTTTCATTTTCTTAGGCATAAATATTTTAATACAGTAAATATGGGATATTACATATACAAATGGGAGATTAAAGCATATTTCATAGGCTTGCTTTTCATTTTTATTTGTATACATTGCCTCTAACCATACAGTGTGGCATACATTAAAATGTCATTAAATAAATAATTTCTTCATTTTCTTCTTCTTAACTTTTCACTTTCATTTCTTTCATGACAACCTTTTTATTTTAATGAATACACAAACTTTAAAAGGGTTTTTCTTTTATTACTTTTTTTATTTGGTTTTTTGTTAAATAGTACTTGTTAATGTACTGGATAAATCAGCCAGGGTCTGAATACACAAATATTACTTAGTCTAGCTGAATTTGCTTCATATACATTTTATATATATATATATACACACACACATACATATATACACACATACATACACATATTAGAATTTGTATACAAAGATGTATGTGTCTGTCTGCATGTGTATATATACAAATGTCTTTGTCAATGTGTATGTGTATGTATACATATATTTGTGTCTGTGATTATTTGTATGTAAGCATGAATGTGATTGTGTGTAAGTGAGATAAAAAAGACAATATTTCTGTGTGTATGTGTGAGAAAGAGAGAGAAATGTCAGGGTATGCAAGCAACAATTATTATGTTACTGTCCACCAGTTTTCTGGTATGTTGATAAGTCTAGCTATTTGCTTAGATGATTTTTACAATCCATCATAAATTTGGCTAAGGGACAAGTTTTTAGTAAAATGACTAAGCTTTAGATATTTAACATTAAAAAAAAAAAAAATGATTTTCTGTCAACAACCATGTTTTAGTCATGTGTCATCAGTTTAATAATATTACTAGAATAATTGATTTTGAGCAGTTCCTGTAAAACTATTTTGAGTTCAATAATCTTAACAGACTTGATATAACCTGCACTTGCACCAGAAGAGATAATGTTCTGTATTGAAAGCTTCACAACTTTGAGCACACTAATTGGATTTCTGTGGAGATGTGAGTGGTGATGGTAGGTCACTTTGTCAGTTTGTGAATTCCTTTACAATTTGGATATTGTGTTTATCAGTTTGGTTAAAAGTCATAAGAATTTTAACATTCTTTGTTCATTAACACCCACTTTTAAATGTTGTTGCTGTCTTCATTTGATGGATGTTATCATTACAGGCATGACAGTGAAGAATTTTCACTATTTTTCTTTAATGGAACTTTTGGATAAGGTAAATAATGTGAAAAGTAAAGACTCTATAGGAAGCATTTGAAACCAAACAAACTATTCAATGGATGCTTTCCATCTCTGAAATCATTTTGATTCATTTTGTAGCAAGTATTTGTAACCAAAATAGCAATGACTGGATGCTTTCCATCTTCAGAGACATGATTTTAATTATCTGGTTCTTTATCAGCATATGACAAAATTTCAAATCAAAGAGTGTACCCATGACAGGTATATTGGAATAGTTTTCTGATAATCACATGATTACAGTACACATACATGTAAATTTTAAGTTTCAATTTTGAAAAGTGGCATGTTGTCTTGAATTGTTTTTAAATACGTTTTCCTGAATGTAAAGTCAATATGTTTCAGTAAGAAATGAGTAGTAATTTGAACAAGCACTGCTGATTATTGAAGGTCAGCCGTGGCTGTAATTACAGCCCTTACATGTTAAGCCATTACAGAATTAGTTATTAATTATACCTCTACTTGACATTTGTTATAATAACTGAGAAACATAATTGAGGTTTTAATGTAGTCTGAAGGATACTGCTAATGTGACTTGTTACTTTATACTAATTTAACATGTTTATATACATTACTTTTAACATGCGTAATTATTAGCTGAATAACTATATTGCTAATTTGGCTTATTGTGACAGCATATACGTATATTTATTTCAAGTGTTGTGTATTTTAAAAGTATTTTATTAGCTAAATAGCCATATTGCTAAATCTTATTATGAATCATATCTCAATACTAAATGTTTTTAGTTTTAATACTTTATTAAAAAAATAACTATACTGCTAACCTGGATTACTGTATAGAATTAGGTATATCTTTATATACATTTCAAGGTGTCTTTAGTTTTTAATGGTACTTTAAGACATTGTTAGCTAAATTATTGTCCTGCTAATTTGGATTACTGTGACAGTATATCTTTAAACTTAAGTCAAATGTTTTTAGTTTTTAATGGTACTTTATTAGCTAAATAACTGAAGACTGTGATTGATTACTGTCCATACCGGCAATGAAAAGGTAATTATGAAGATATAGATTTGTAGACAAAGACTAGTTACTGAGATCAATAAGGGTCAAGTCAAATCTCTGGTAAGGATAACAACCAGATTTTTTTTTTTTTTTTTTTTTTACTTCTTACATTAATCAGTTGATTGCTCTGAGGTTCATTCTTCCAGCATTCGATTTATTTCTCAGCATTTCATATCCAGCTAATTGGTCGCTTCTGAAATCTTCCAGTTCATATAATTGAGCCCTGCGGGTAGACCTACAGCAAACCTGTCCATCTGTTTTTATGTTTGTGAGGGTTATACAAGCAAAATTAAATCATTTAATTACCTAGTTTCCTTCGGATGGAAATATAGCTGGATTAATCTTACACTTTACTGCACATAAACTAGCTGCACCGACCATAAGCCTGCCTAATCCCCATTTTGAGAAGTGGCTTTTTAATTTATTTATGACACTGATGACACAAAGGATAGCTGACCCCTTTGAATGTGGTGGGCTATTCTGACTAGTGCCCCTGTTTTCCAAATAGACTGGACTTACTGGCTGCACAATAGACAGTGCTACTGTTTTTTAGAGGTGTGACAGGTTGTTGATTGTCTGGTGTGACTGTCTCACCTCCAGCTCACCCCAGTTATCTGTTTACCTGTATGGGATATTGGACTGGATATTAATCAAAGGAAGGAAGCAGAATGCCTCCATAAAACACAATGTCTCTATTTAGCCTTTCTGTTAACAATATACATGTGAAATTCACTGTCTTTTCATTTGACACGTGTGTCATTACTGTCAAGGCGTGACTAACAGACATTAAGCTGTAAGATTGTTTTCAAGGCAGCTGGCAAGCAAGCCTCTGTATGCAAACTGGTTCTTTCTAGAGCTAAATGTACCTCTTATGTATGTACTTTGCTGTTGTATGGTGGTCTTGTTTTGTTTGTCATTGATGTGTAGATGTGCTGTACTGTACAAGAAAGTCACAAATGTGTGTTCAGTATTAATGTGAGAGTTCGGTATTGTACTATAATTTATAGTAAAAGGAGGACAGAAAAGCTTAGCTATGCACTGTTTTTTTTTAGGTTGATTTTCTTTTTTTTTTCACTTTATGAAAACTCTTCAGTCTGCCAGTGTTAAATAACCAAATGCATGGACACAAAAGGAATTTACTTTCAGGAATTTAATACATGAAGTGTGGCTGCCTTTATTGTGTTGAAGATTACTGTGTTTTGGTCCTAGCACGGACTTGTGAATTCTTCAAGAGTTTGTGACTTCCTAGTATCTACCAGTCTTTGTCTGGTATAGCAAACACAACTTAAAGATTTTGTGTGTGACTGAGAAGAGTTGGGTCGTGCCAGAACGAAGGACTGGAGAATCACTGATTTTTGTTCTTGTTAGTGTTGTGAACAGAACCGTTGAACCAAGATGTTGATATATGTTGTTGGTCAGTCTGTTGGCAGTGAAGGGATTATTTATGAACATGATGGTGATGATGATGAGGAAAAAGGCTGTGTAGATGACGATGTTGGTTCATTGGTGCCCACCAGTTTTCCAGATGTGTGCCAGAATGAATTGCAGAAAAGGTTGAAAATTAATATCTGTATTGTACACATAGTCATTTTTTAATTCATATTTACCTCGATCTTTATTAATTTTTTTAAATTTGGAAACAAGGATAAATTAAAACATTAATATTTGATAAACATACACACACACACACACAAACACAAACACACAATATTACTGGCTACAAGCCAGAGTAAAAACTATATCACTAGCTGAGCTGGACTAATTCAATCACGTGAATAACATTATGGATTTCATAAAAACTTGTATATTGAATATCACTGAAAACACATTTGGTATTTTTTTTCCCCCAGTATATGTTTTAAACAAAAATATATATAAACTGGGGACTATAAATTCTATTACTTATTAATTTACCTTGAGGGCATTAATATAACACACTTTCACAATGATGCACTTTACAAATAAATCACAAAAAACATTATATGGAGACAGTCACTAAAAGCTGGGCATACATTTTACTGATTTCTTAGTTTTGCTTCATCTCTCTTGGTTTCATGATAATGAAATTCTGTGCAGTTTCTGTTTGTTTTCATTTAAAACAATAAACATTTTACTGAGAAAAAAAAATCAAGTTGCCAATAATTATAATGTATTAATATAACAAAATACATGTATGCATTTTCAATTGTCTTTAGTATATTATACTAGTGTTGAAAAAAGAAATCACTGTCATGTATTGGTCTAATGAAGTGAAGTAGATAAATGCATATTTCTCTGAACTGGAAGGATCAATACTTTATTTATTATTTTATTTTATATTTTTTGTAAACACATCCTGAAGCAAAAGCTGAATGTCTTGTAAACCAGGACAGCTTCTATTTTAATGAATTTCTTAAAAAGTATTTAAAAAAAAATTAAAAAATCATCTCTAATCATTAACCTTGCTGGCAAGTGTCATTTGAAAATGTCAACTTTAATTGGGATGTCAAGTATTTAGCATTTGTCAAGATAAATAAGACTAGCAAATATCAGCTGGCAGTGTGTTAAGTCTCATACCTGGTCAATGTTTGATACACCTGACCACATGTTACTGTCACTTTGAGTGCCTTTAACTTTTTACCTTTTTTCTTTCTTTTTTTAACTGTTATTCTTATTCTTTCTCTCTCTCTCTCTCTTTATCTATCTTTTTTTTTGTTATTCTTTCTCTTTACTAAGTTTTTTCTCTCTGTAAATATTTTCCAGTCCCAATTTTTAAAACATTTTCTCTGTTTGCTCTTTTCATTTAATTTGTGTTATATATATATATATATTGTGTTTCCTTTTCTCTCTGCTCTGTAATTTGTTTCTAAAACGTGTCTACCACTCTTCTCTTTCCTTCTTCCTCCTGTTCTTTTTGTCCCTGTCTTTCCAATCTCTTTCTCAATTTCATCTTTAGCCCATTTTTTAAAAACAAAATTGGTCTGGTTTTGCTTTTGAGCTGTCACTACTTGTCACTTTTTCTCTCTCTTACTCTTTCTAATTCTATTTCTGACTCCTCTGGCACTTTTTTCTCAAACTATTTCTATGAATAAATGAATCTCCATTAGTTTTAACAAAAGTTCATTGACAGAACTGATGAATTATTGTTCGTGTGCTGACAGTAACAAGGATTTAAGTTATAATCTATTTTTATAACCCACACCAGAACAGTGGGTTACAGAGTTCATTGATAGTTATGCAACAATTCAGTTCACAGTCACAAGGATATAACCTGTTTATGCACTGTGTCTGTCTAAAGTTTGATTAGTTCATTCTGACGAAACAAACTCCAAACAGAAAATAAAATGATTTTTACTGTATGATTTACAGTACATAGGTTTATGTTGAATTAAAGATATAAAAAAAAAGGAAAAAAAAAGTATTAATACATTAATTAATATATAGGCCTGTGTCTGGTCATCGGCAGAATTATTTTGTACTTTACATTATTTGGAATGTAGCAATGGATCTAAGAAACAAATGATCTGTAATATAACCCTAGACATTGCCCTCTGTAAATCACTAAATGATTTATGTATTATTTGGCCTAAGTCTTGCCAGTTATTAGTAATGATTTGTATCATACATATGTATTGGAAACATTTGCATTGCCCATAAGACATCATAATTTGTTATCGTCATTATTTGTAATATATGTCTAGATCTTGCTCATAGAAACAACAATAATGCTTTGCATTATGCATCATCTTAAACAAGATACCATTTTCTTCCATAAATATTTGAAACAAAAGCAAAGATCATCATTAGCATCAAATGTTATTTGGAATAGAGGCTTAGGGTTAGGATCATAGGAATGTCGGTTTGGGGATTGGCTATAAATACACAATATATGAAATTTATAACATATATTTATAGCCTCTTATAATCTTATCAATGTTTTTCAGGTGTCTAATCATAATGTTATTAGTGTCACAAGAAACATGTTGAATAATATTTAGTATTTTTCTGATGTTTCCTTGTCTGATTCTGTAATCTAGCTCAGCCAGAAGACTGTTCATACTTGAATGCTGTAACTGTTGATATCAACATGTCTGTGTGTTAATATTTGCCTCAGCTATAATCACTTGTCACTGCTACACCTGTCATCATAATGTTTAAAACAATATCTACCTCAGCCTGGCCTTTGTTGTAAACACACATGTTTAAAGTAGACTAAATGGTTGTAATAACAGACCTACTTGTCTCACACCTGGGTAATCTCTCTGTCTTATGTAATATACAAGTTGGTAGTTTTTTTTATATATATATATATGTATATGTATGCATGTATATGTATGTTTATATCTACACATATATATGCATGTATGTGTGATTGTAAATAGTTTATTAAATACACATACCTTGATTATATATTGCTTTATTTACATAATTTGGTAGTTGTCTTAATTTAATATATATATATATATGTTATGTGAACATATTTTTAGTGTTTCATTTTAAAGTGAAGTAGATGTGGAATACCAAATTCCTATAATGTACTTAAAATTATCCAGTAATAATAACCAAAATATTTATTATAAATTGTTTCACTCCAGCCACTTTCAAAAACAAACTAAAAAATAATTTTCTTCATTCTTTCTACTTGTAACCAGTGTTACCAGTCCAGAAATTGTCTCCATGACAATGACCTCTCCCAACCCAGAACATAATGAATTCTAGATGTTCATATTTATACTGAATCTTTATAAATTAAATGTATTGTCTTCTGTATTTCAAACTTATCAAGTACTGTACCAGTTGGTGATGTTATGAATTGACTTTGTGAAGATAAGAATGACTTCCTTGATGACTGTCACACACATTTAATAATCAGGAAGTGGGATATTCGACATTATTGTACATCTTGGTATCAAAACTATCCATAGAACAGGATTTAAATTTATATTAATTCATTATTTAATTAAGCTAACATGTCTTACTTGCATTTTAGAGTATATGTTTGATGTCTTTTCATTATAAAGTATATGTCTGATGTGTTTTTAACATCTATATTCTGAGTCTTTCTTACACTGGACCTTCATGATAAACTCTAGACCATATGCTCACTAGCAAGATATGTCATACTGTGGTTGGTAGTTGTTGTGTTAATTAACCAGTTTGTTACATGACGCTGTAGTGGGTGTAGTTCGGCTCAGTACTGTTTCCTGTGACTCACGGCCAGCTCTTGTTTTTCAGTTTTGGTAAAAGGATGCAAGGATGTGCGCGCCGCACCAGCGAATGCCTCACACTCGAGCCTTCCGACATGATCGCAGTGAGTTTCTTCTTTATTAATATTTGTTTATTTTTATTTAATTTTTAATTATTATGATTACTATTGTTGTTGTTGTTGTGGTGGTTATTTAATTTAATTTATCGATATTTTGTGAAATCAGAATATTATTGATACAAATGTAAAATAAATAAGGCATATATATTCAAAGAACTTTTGATTAAGTTTTTAATAAAAGAACAACCCCAAAACTTTAAAAAAAAAATAATTCCTTCCCCCAAAAAAAAAAAAAAAAAAAAAAAAATAAATAATAATAATAGTAATAATAATAAATATAATCTTTAAAAATATTTTCAGAATTCACAAACCATTTTTTTTTACCTGTAATTATACAATTGTTATTCATACGTACAGTTTGCATTTTGTTTATTTTTGTTGTATGTAAAGTCAAGGGTTTTTCAAAATTAACAAAATAGTAATTAAATGTTTATTTTTACTATCAAATGATAATAACAATAATGATAATGATAATAGTAATAGTAGCAGTAGTAAAACAAAAAACAAAAACCCTTAAAATCCCCACCCCAAAAACGGGATTGATCCACACAAATCAGCGTAGTATATTCATCAACTACAACACTTTGCACTATACCTTTTTATTCATTTACATAATAAACATTTTTGTCATTTGCATAATTATCTTGCAAGTACTACTTGATGAATAATTCAGCCATGATATGATCCATGTTTCCTCCATGTACAGGCGACTTCCTCAGGCTTCCTGCCCCACTTGAGTCTGCCCCATTTTTCCTCCAAGTTTTAATCCCAGTTGCCAAAACAGGATCTGAATTCTGTTCAAGTTGAATTTCAAATCTAAATTCTGACATTCAAATTTGAACATCTGTCAGTTTTTTGAGAAATCTTACACGATAGAATGATGTATCAGGTAAGGTAACTTTGAGATGTACTGAAGTACTGCGTCTAATGAAATTGTTAAAATGTTGATGAATCAGCAACTACTTTTTTTTTTTATGGGAATTCGTTTTCTGAATGTGATATTGTACTGTAGAAGTATATTTTTGATGGAGGCAACAAACAGACCAATATATTTGGTGGTTTTCTAATTTATTGTTATTGTTATTATTGTTGTTGTTGTTGTTGTTTTGGGTGTTACTGATATTGAAATAAATCCTTGTTAACAGTAAAATATGATGATTATTATATCTGAATAAACAGGGAGCCTCCCATTTTACTTCCTTTGTAACCAGATTAATTTGTTTATGAATTTGTTCTATTTTTTTCTCATTAAATATTACAATAGTATACCATTTAAAATAAGTTTGATTAATAAATCAACTTGGAAAAAAGAAAAAAAAAATATTTAAAATAAAAATTTGTTGTAATGATACTACTTTAAGTTAGGCTATGGGTTCAGATAGCTTTACCAAACATTATAATATTTAAACAATAAAAGACTTGTATTGTAACAAATACACCATTATTGCTACCAATTTTATCAGATGAAATTTTTTTTTTTTATTATTTAATTTTTTTTTTCATATGAACAAAGAATTATTGTAAATCTTTTCGTATTCATCATAGAACTTACAAACTTACAGTTTTTGTTTTATTAGGGTTTATAGCTAACAAAGATCAATTGTTACTTATTTTATATATATATATATATATGTGAATGTGTGTATATGTGTATATGTATGTGAATGTGTGTATATGTGTATATATATATATATATATATATATATATATATATATATATATATATATATATATATATATATATATGTATGTGTGTATATGTGTATATATATATATAGGGAATTACTGGTTAGTGTCTTAAGATATCAGCTTGTGAGTGTTAGAATGCTGATCTGCAGTGAATTTGTGCTATACTGCATTCAGTATTCCAGCTGAGTAGGATAAAACTATTTCTTAAGACAGTAACCAGTTATTTTATCCTGCAGTTCCAAAAAATTCAGAAACAAAATTAAACAAAATTTACAGTTTTATTTCTGAACTCGCTGTTCTCAGGTGTAGTAGATTCGTGTGTACTGATTTCATTGTTCCCTACAAAAACTGCATATCAAGACAAAATAGTTCTTAGAAAACTGTTTTCAAAATGGTCAAGATCAGCAATTAAAAACCTGTGTGTGTGTGTATGTATATGAAGTAATTTAAAAGTCAAAATAGTTCTGTCAATATTTTTATTGTTGATCAACGCGTGAAAATATAGATATTTATTTAATCATTAAAATGAATGCAGGATAATGTTCATGTGTTTGTAATTTGTGTGTGTGTGTGTGAAGTAATTTAAAAGTCAAAACAGTTCCGTCAGATTTTTATTGTTGATCAATGCGTGAAAATATAGATATTTGTTTAATCATTAAAATGAATGCAGGATAATGTTCATGTGTTTGTAATTTGTGTGTGTGTGTGGGGGAGAGAGAGACAGAGAGAGAGAGAGAGGAGGATAATTATTAATGTCTGGAATCAACTGTTATTAATGTTTATCTCTGCCCTGTGTTAAAAAACACCTGTTACTTGTCTAGCCTTGTTCAGTCTGGGAGTACTTGTTTAGTGCTGATATATTCAACTGTTTTCATACCTTCCAACTGAACCATCTTTGTTCTTCTGATTATCTGTCTTCCACATCACAAAGTAAAGGTTTCTAGAACGTATTCAAACATTTGAGCTAAAAACCAGGAACCATGAAAAAAGATGATTGTGTATTTATGTATGTATTATTGTGTGTGTGTGTGTGTCTGTCTGTATGTATGTTTATGTGTTTATGTATGTATGTATGTATTTGTTTATACATATTATATATGTGTTTATATATGTATGTGTATGTATGTGGTTGCTTGTGTGTGTGTGTGTGTGTGTGTGTGTAGACATGCATACATAAACAAATGATACAACTGCCCCAAAAAGCACTGTTTTTGTATTCTTTAAGTTAAAGATAGGTTTTTCATCGTTACCATAATAAAAGTGTGCACTGTTATTTTATTCTTCCCATAACACCCAAATACATGTTTTCATAAGAATGTCACAAAGAAGTGAACATCATTATTTTATTCTCTACCTTGAATACCTGCTTTTCATATTTGTAATGCATATATAGTATTCACTTTTACTACAAGATACACACAAAATCTGTGTTTTTGTATACAAGCATTAAAAACATGAGCATTGTTATTCTATTCTAATGTGTTTTTCATCTGCACAGTAAAGAAGCTAAGTGGTGTTATTTTTTATATTTGACACACAAAATAAAGGTTTCTTTTTTTTTTTTTTACATACATGCTTTTGAAAAATGAGCATTTTTATTAGGTTCAGTGAATACCAGTTTTACACATAAAATAATAAAACAGTCTTTTTTTCATTTGACCATAAATATTTCCAGTAAAGAAGAATTGTTTATTTATTTTACTGTCTGAACAAAATGTATGTTTATACACATGCACACAATGTGAAAACTGATCTATATTTATTCTATAAATTAGGCTAGATGCTTATTTTTACATGTGGACAGTCAGTAAGTGAATATTGAACCAATTTAACTAAATAACTTTGGGGATTTAATATTTTATTATTTTTTATTTTTTTCCATTTATGTAATAAAGAAATAAGTATTGTTAATTTATAGCATCAGGCTAAATACTTTAAACCACATTTCTCATGAAAAGCAGAAATTAATGTCATTTGTATTAAGACACTCCTTGAATTTACAACAATCAGTCAACATAGTGTTTGAGGAAGAGGTTTGTTAGAGAAATAAATAAATAAATAAATAAATAAATACATAAATCTTTATTTCCCAAATTGTCACGTAATCCATTTTGTTGATGATGATCAATTACATTTTTGTTGATTGAAGAATACAGTGTAAACAATCAGTTACCTGCTGAAAATACAGTAGACATGAATTATTTTCTGTTAAAATGGTACTATTAAAAAAAAAAAAAAAAAATAAAAATATCAAACTAACATATGATATGTAACTCCATAACTAAAGATCAAATTAGAATATTGTTTTGATGTTTTTTATTTCACATTTTCAACTGCAGTTTGAAGTGATGGATCATCTGACACATTTTGGTACAGATTTTGAAGGAAGTATTCCCAATGCAGGATCTTCCTCTTCATTGTCGATTGATGCATCCAGCATTTAAATGTATAATATAGGCAGATAAAACATGTCCAGCAAACTGAATAATAAAAAATGTTTTTAGAAGAACTGCCTGCATTGGCTTTAATCTGTTTATAGACTTAGTCAAAGCTTTTCATTGAGATAATTCATAAAACCAATTGTTATAAACTACTAATAAGATGATATGTTTTTTAATGACTATCAAAAATTGAGGTTTGAATACTATTTACTTTCAAACAGTTTTTAAAAAAAATAATAATAATAAAATAATAATAATAATAATAATAATAATAATAATAATAATAACTAAAATAAATTAAACTAATAATAACAGTAATAAAATAAAAATAAATATAAGTAATAATAATAATAAAATAAAAAAAGAATAATAACAATAAGTATGTCTAGGTTGTTGACCCTTTAAGAAATACATTTTCTTTGTGTCTTTAGGAGATGTTTAAGAGCTTAAGAAAATAATAAGGAGCCACAATCTTATTAACACACTTCCAGCTAAAAATAAATATAGGATTATTGATGTTTTCTTTGACCATGTATTGAACAGAAAGAAAAAATGGAAAGAAAAGAAAACAAAAACATTTGTTGATAACCTATATCTCTTTGCATAAAGTGATATATAAATTGAAATAATAAAGTTACTTTCTGTTCAGATTTCTTATCCTTTGGTATGATCACTTATTTTTGTAGTCTTTCAAGAGTGGTAGGCAAAAATTAAAAAAACAATAATGATAAATCAAATAAAATCAATCAAAATTATAAAGAAAACAAAATAATAAAAAAAACATTAGTATTTTGCCTTTGATAATCTTAACATGTAGAACAAATCTAAACAATTCCATAAGGCTGCATATTTAAAAGTGTTTAATATTTGATTTCAGGTTGACTATTTAAATAAAATCAAAACATAACATAACAAGCTGACTATTTAAATGAAAACAGTTGTATCAAGCTGTGTATTTTAATAAGACATGTATTTAAAATAGTTTAATAAATAATTTCAAATTGACTACTTAATTTAAAACAGTTATATCAAGCTGTGTATTTAAATGAAGATATGTTTTTAAAAGTGTTTATTATTTAATTTCAAACTATTTAAATTAAAACAGTTATATCCAGCTGTGCATTTTAATAAGACGTATTTAAAATTGTTTATTATTTAATTTCAGATTGACTATTTAAATTAAAACAGTTATATCTAGCTGTGTGTTTTAATAAGACATGTATTTAAAAGTGTTTATTATTTGATTTCAGATTGGCTACTTAAATTAAAACAGTTATATCTAGCTGTGTATTTAAATGAAGATATGTGTTTAAAAGTGTTTATTATTTAATTTCAGATTGGCTATTTAAATTAAAACAGTTATAACCTAGCTGTGTATTTTAATGAAGATGTGTGTTTAAAGTGTTTATTATTTGATTTCAGATTGGCTATTTAAATTAAAACAGTTATAACCTAGCTGTGTATTTTAATGAAGATGTGTGTTTAAAGTGTTTATTATTTGATTTCAGATTGAATTAAAACAGTTATATATAGCTGTGTATTTAAATGAAGATATGTGTTTAAAAGTGTTTATTATTTGATTTCAGATCGACTATCCTGAGGTACAGGTGATGAAATCAGGGCCACGCGTGCCCTGCTCTCATAGAAATCTTGAACGCTTGCTAGTTCTCGACTCCCAAGAAGATATTTGCATACGAAGAATGAATTCTGACAGTGTCATTGATCAGGTATAAGTTTGTAGAATATATTTTACATCTCAACTCTTACAGGTGAAACTCATTAGTAACCGACATCAATTATGCATGAGCCAAATCTGTAAATGTAACTGTGCATGTTTGAATATTAACCCCTTCTATAGACATTGGCTCACATCAGTTCTTACCACTGGAAATTAAATTTCATATAATTAGGATTGTTGTGTCAAGGATTTAAAATCCTAAGATTTTTTGCTGACAACCTGATATTTTCTGACACTCAGAGCTCTTAAATCGTTTAGAAATTTCTATGTGCATTCACTCAGTTTTGTTTATTCTCACAGTCATTTTTAAGGAGGTTAATAAAGCTGTTGATTGATTTTAAATGACTGTTACAGTGTTATGTTAAGTGAGGCATAGATAAGGTTATTTAAGCCGATAATTATTTTTGTTTCTGACAGAAGATAAACAGTTGTTATGATGTAATGAAAATCTTTGGGGGTTTTTGTGCTAAGATAATTGGAGCTTATGATGTTCAAATTATCTAAAGAAAAATGTCTTTGTATTATGTAACCATAAAATTGTTTCTTATAAATCTTCATACATAATTGTATCTCCTTGCTGGCATATGGCCACACACTGAATATTATTATTATCATTATTTTTTGTTTTGTTTTCCCTCTCACTGGTTTTTGGGGCTTTCTTTCTTTTTTTTTTTTTTGTGTGATTTTTAAAATGAATTTGTACATAAAAATATTAGATTAGAGAGAGAGAGACCCACCACGTTTTTCTTTTATTGTTTTTCTTGTCATATTTTTGTATCACCAGCTTGTAAAATGTTTATTATTTATTTATTAGTAATATGAGATGATTTGTTTTTGTTTATTTATTTATTTATTATTATTATTTTATTTTTCATGGTTTGTTTTTTATTTAATTTATTATTTAGAAAGAATAAAAATATTTAAAAAGTAATTTACTAAAACCAAAAAAAATATCTTAAAAATTAATATTATAATTTTTTTTTTTTTTTTTTTTTTTCCAGTTACCGGCAGATTTACAAGCCTTGCAGCCCCTTTATCAAGGTGACCAGTACATGCGAAATGAACAGTTATTTAAACGGAGTTCTCGCGCCAGTGATACTTCTAGTGCTTATTCTGGGTCTGACATGATGCAGTCGTCCATTGATGACCAGGATGTGGCTGACATGGACTACAGTGGACTTGTGGAGAGTCTTGTTGATTCCGATGAAGAAGAAGGATATGCTGAGTCCACCGAGGTAAATGTTCACTCGTAAAATGTTGTTCTGCTCAAATTTGTATTTTAAAATTTATTTGTTTAATTATTTTATCCCTTTTTTTTTCTTCTTAAATCAGCAATTTCAGTTTTAATATTATGTTTATGATATAGAATTTTTAAAATAAAATGCCAAAAACAACTTTTGATTTTAATTTTTAGTTCTTAAATTTTCTTTCAGCAGAATTTTTTTTTTTTTTTTTTTTTTTTTTTTTTTTTTTTATAATATTAAAATATATGTTTATCTTATTTTCTCTTTTTCGATCAACAACTGATTAAAATTCAGAATTTTTCTGCAGTCCCTATCCATTTATATCTCTATATATGTTTTTCTGACTGGCTATTTTATCTTTTTATTTATCTATCTACATTACTCCTGTGGTATTTTCAAAGTATGCGTATTAAAGCATGTTAAATGAAGACTAGCATCAGCTGTTAGGAAGAAGAAACAAAGAAATTTAATGAACTAGTTTTTGTTAGCACTAGACAGGCTGTCTACAATCTCAGCTAGGACTTCCTTGTTTTAAATATCTATTCTCATTTGTCATTAAAAAAAAATACACTCATCTTTCAACTTAAATGTAGTATTATATGGAAAAACATTTAGAATGCATTTTCAAATGATAAACCCAATATTACGATAAATACTGTGAAACAGTGATTATAAATCAGGACACTGCATGTGTTCCTTCTTGGGAAATTTCACACTTTTTAAAAACAGGTATTTCTTAATGTTGACCATTATTATTTAGTAAAAACTGTCTTATTTAATATTTCTTAACAATTTCATCTAACAAAAAAATCTTCTTTTTTAATAATTCATAACTCTGTCAACTTTTTCATAAAATATTTCTTCATTTAGAAATTACAGAAGGGTGGTCTATAGTTCAGAGAGAGAGTTGTTTGCTTGAGGAATAATAGGTCAAAAGATCAGTCCTCCTCAGTGTCTATGATTCAGTTTATTATACCTATCAGTCTGTCATTATTGTTTATTAAACAAAACCATGGTTTGTGTTTTGTTATCTAGATTATGAAATTCTGTGTAAAAGATCCTTTTGTGGCAGTCAGTAAAAAAAACAACAAAAAAAACAACATATAGTGTGGCAGTCTCATGTTTCTTCTTTTATACATATAATTGTTAAAATTACATGATACTAATATTAAAATGATATGTTGAAATTCAGAAAGCAAATATTCATTAAAATTATGAAGATGAATTACAGTCATCAAAATAATGAACATGAATTACAGACCACACACTTACATAAATAAAGAATGTTGCCAATGCTCACTGGATGATGTTGGTGATGCTGTTATTATATTACTATTATTGTTGTTTTTATTTATTATTATTTATTATATTACAGTTATTACTGTTTTTTTTATTATTTATTATTATTACTGTTGTTGTTGTTGTTATTATTGTTGTTGTTGTTGTTGTTGTTATTTTATCTTCGTCAGTTTAATATATTTATTTCTCTATTTTAATTACTTTGCAGTCCTTGCCACTTCGTGATACAGTTAGAGAGTGTTTGGAAAAAGATCCGTCTGAAAGGACAGAGGATGATATTGAGACATTGCTGGACTTCATGCAGCATTTCAGGGTAAACTGTAGTTACATTGAAAACATAGACATACACACTAAGCCAGACAGTCCTTGGCTCAGCAGTTTACACAATATTTAAAATAAATATGTTTTTGCTCGGGACAACGTATGCATAATCTTTGTATGGTTTTTATTTTCAATCCATTGTTTGTATTTTCTGAACATTGTGTGTGTGTGTGTGTGTGTGTGTGTGTGTGTGTGTGTGTGTGTGTGTGAAAGAAAGATAGAGAGATAAACAGATAGATAGAAAATTGTAGATATATCTATGTATGTATGTATGTATGTATGTATGTGCATATGAATATAATTATCTGTTTAGGTATTAGTATGTCGAATATAAGTATCTACATGTCTTTGAGATCTGAATATAACCCAGAAACTATTTAAAGTTACTAGTTAAGACATTGAATCTTTTTCTTTTCCTTCTTTTTTTTTCTTTTAATGGCAGCTAAACTTGTAGCTATGGGTTGTGAATATAAACTTTGTTATTTAGCTTTTATATCCATAATGTCCACAGAAACTGACATTTATGAGAACAATGGAAAAATTGTCAAATACCTGAAATATCCAGTTTGATATTAATGTACAGTAATGTGCCTCTATATTGATGACAGATGGTATAGTTTCTGCCTTTGTTTTTTTAAATATTTTTTTACTCGGCTGTATTTTTATTTTATTTTTTCTGTTAGGACATTTACCTATGCAGTTCACATGTTGTTAATAATGTCAGCACTGCAGTTAAATAACTATATATAGACATGGATATTCCAAGCGTGTGTGTGTGTGTGTGTGTGTGTGTAATTATGAGTCTGTAAATCATACATGCCCATGCACACACACCCTCATAGACAAATATATAGTTATTAAGATATATCATGATAATGAACAATGACACACCTACACACACACACACACACACACACCCCTACATACAAACATACACACACACACACACACACACACACACACACACACACCTACATACAAACATACATGCATACACACACATCTACATACATACACACATACATACACACACACACACACACAGCCACACATTTAAATGCACAAACATGTAAATGCAAACATACGCACACATATTTACCTACACTTGTACAAACACACACACACACACACACACACACACACATCTCACATACAATATCCATAAAAACACACTGTACAATTAAAGATATCATATAAAACCAGTTACATTAACCCAAATAATTCATACAAAAACAAACGATGACAAATGTTATTGCTTCAAATTAGCTAAACCTTTTCTAACAGGTTGCCTACATAAAAGTTATCTCGTTACTCAAATGTTACAGCTGCTGCAATGTAAAATAAATAACAGAAATTGCAGTAATCTAAGAATGAAGAAAAACAAATTTGTTTACACTTTAGATAAGAATAGCTATTAGGAAGAAAGTAATTGAGTTTGATGGTGCCAGAAATAAACAGACTATCACGAGATTTAATTTAAAAGGTTTAATTAATTCTAGGAATTTCTGTAAATAAAACAGGGAACTGATAGTGTGGCTAGATTTGTCTTTGCAGATAATGTTGTAAACATAATTTTTCATTTGATGATGAATTTAAAAAAAAAATGCTTGATTGATTTTGAGAATATCTATAAAAGAAAGAAGTAATTGATAATGTGGTTAAGTTTATCTTGGTGGTAATTTCGCAAAACAAATTTAATTAATTTGGTTAATTAAAAAGTGTTTAATTTTTTTAAAATAAAAGCAGTTTATATCTTGGCAAAAGAAAAGTGCAAATTCATTTTGAAAATTGCTTTAAATAGAATAATGTATTTAGTGGCTGTATATTTGTCATGATTAATTTCATTAAAACTAAAAAAAATAGAAAATAAGTAACTCGATTTCTTTGACTAAAATTAATTTATTTGAAAAATTGCTTAAATCAAACCAGTTGTGTTGACCTTGTTAACTTTGGATACAAAATTACTGATTTTATTATTTTATTTTATTTATTTTTTTAAATTTATTAATTTTCTGAATTTGCTTAAAACCAGTGTGACCTGTTTTACAGTCATCTCCTGTTTCACAGCACATAATGGCAGTGAAGTGCACTAATATCAAACATGTTTACATGTATGCTTTGTGTGTCTTTTATTTATTTTTTTATTTTTATTTTTATTTTTATTTTTTTTAAAGTTTAAGAGTAGCTCAAGGGATGGGAGTATACTACTTGTATCTTAATTGTTCCTATATGAGTCAGTCTGGTTAGGTTTGACTTAATCCTTAAATTCTGTTTAGATTTTGAAGTTAATAAATGTATTTTTAATGTTACTGTAAATTAATTTGAAAATTTAATTTCCTGTCGTAGATATTTATTGAAGAAAAAAAAATTGTTAACTGTTTATATATATATAGTAATTATTTCTAAATCAGATTTTTGAAAAAAAAAGGTATGATTAAAATATATGAGAAAACAATTTAAATTATTTGATTTTAGCATTAACTGTATTAGTTTGTGTGACTTCGTGTATGTATCCATCTCTCTATTTGTGTGTAGGTGTGTCTGTATGTGTGTGTATGGGTGCGTGTATGTCTTTGATTGGATTTATATACACAGTTTTACAACATTTTGTAAAATAAAACAAGAATTTTTATTTACATAACAATATCAAAAATTGATACTTCAGTTCTTTAATTCCTTGAATAATGTTATTTTAAGGACTTGAATGTTGAAATTTTTCTCTTACATTTATTACAACAAATGATATATAAAACAGGCATTTGCCAACATGACCCTGGCGACAAGGCGTGCCCTGACTGCGGTGATGGTGTTTGCGGTGGTGGAGAAAGCGGGTACTGTTGTGATGAAGGATGGAGAGGAGCTGGACTCCTGGTCTGTCATTCTCAACGGGGAGGTGGAAATAACCCGCCAGAGTGGGCCACCGGAGAGACTCATCATGGGTGACAGGTAGAAATATTAAGTTTTAAAGAGTGAAAATGAGTTTTTAGAATTGTTAAAATAAGTGGAAGCAGCATGTATGAATGAATTAATCATAGAGGATAAAGTAATACATGTACAGGAAAATGTTTGGTTTCTCTCTTAGAAGGTTAGAATGCCAAACTGCAGCGAGGCTCAGAGCCAGGCTGCATTAATCCATTCAACATGAGCAGGTTAAAATTGATGTCTTAAACCAGTTTTTTCTTTTATCCTGCAATCCTAAATAACACAAAAATAAATTAACTGTTTTATTTCTCACGAGAGTAGCAGATTCATCCATGTTGATTTTGTTGTTGCCTATGAAATCTACACATCAAAACAATATAGTTCTTAAATGACAACAATTTTTTTGTTATTTTTTTTATGAAAGCTGTTTTTAAAAAATGGCTCTTAAGATCTAAACCACCAGTTAGCACTAAAGAAGTGACTTTGAGCAATTTATATGTAAATTTAATTCTGAAAGTTCCACTACATACATTGATTGCAGGATATGTAAAGTAAAATCAAATCAAATAATTATCTAATACATCTAAATAACTTGTTAAGAAGGACAGATAAAAATTAATATACAGAAAACAATAAAATAACTGATAAAGAAAAGCTGCTTCTGAATGATAAATTAAAAATTGGATAATTATTAGGACAAAACTATTATTAAATACATTAACTAATAACTCAATAACTTGACTAAATGAATATAAATAAGCTTTATTCTTCTGGAATATTTTATTTACTGTTAGGTTTGTAATGAGAGAGAAATGTTTTTGTGTCTGTTGCAGTTTTGGAATCACCCCGACTATGGAGAAGTTGTACCACCATGGTGTGATGCAGACTATGGTGGACGACTGCCAGTTTGTTTGTATAGCACAACAAGATTACTACAGAATTTTGTCTCAGGTAACAATCTGTTTCACATGTAATTAGCAATATGATATTTATTAATAAACTGTTAAACATGAAAGGTAATCTCTTAAGTAATATGATATTTATTAATAAACTGTTAAACATGAAAGGTAATCTCTTAAGTATGCATGTAAATATAAAAATAAACTGATGAACCAGTTAGAAGGGAAAATGAAAGGTTTATTTTTTTTTAGAAATAAATTTTGATTATGATGCTTTTATTTCTTACTAATTATATATATATATATAAATATATATATTTATATATTTTTTTTTTTCATTAGTATTGGAACCCTATCGTAATGAGCTTTGCAGAACTGTGAATTAAAAACAAATACTGTCAAAAACAAAGAAACAAATAATTAATTTTTTTAAATTTTATTTTCTAATTTTGAAGTTTTAAATATTCGTTTGTAACCCAGTAATATATTTTAACATTTTATCTTCAGGGTGAAGAAAACACAAAAAGGCATAAAGAAGAAGGTCAGGTTGTCATGGTAACTGAGCACCGAGACCTGGATGGGGGAAACAGAAGAGGACATATTGTTATTAGGGTACATATTTGTCAGTGTTGTTAAACTAACTAATATTATTTCTTTTTTTATTACTTGAAGTAATTAATAATTGTGAAAGAAGTTATGTGTAAAAATTATTTAAAATTTTTTTAGATGTAAAAATACTGTTTGATACTAATGATAATTTCTGGTTAGCAGGTCAGTCTGTTTTAAATGTTCATTCCTATAAACAGGAAAGCATATACCCTATACATTCATGTATGTAGGTCTTATAATTGCTACAGTGAACAAGTGCATTTAATAAACTTGTTTATTTACAAAAATAACATCATCTACTTTGAAATTATTTACATAAAGCATTTTGATTGTTTCAGGGAACACCTGGACGTCTGATGCAGCATTTAGTTGAAGATCATTCAGCCATTGACCCGACTTACGTGGAAGATTTTTTAATGACCTATCGGACATTTCTGGACAGTCCACTCGTCCTTGCCAATAAGCTGTTAGAGTGGTTTGAACAGCCCATGTTACGCTCAAAAGTGAGTTTTGGTTTGCTCCAGCCTGTTTTTACATTGTAGCTCAATAATTTATACTGTAATTTAGTAGTTCATAAATTATAAATTATAAAGATACAAGCAGAAGATGTGAGATTCAAATATGGATGGATAAAGACAGCAGAACTGAAAAATAAAAAGGAATGAATGAGTGCTGTAGAGAAAAAGGGAAATGAATGAAGGACAGATTGGTGTAGAAAAAGAGATGGAGGACTATAGTGAAAGAGAAGATGATGAGAAAAACATACTGGATTAATACTGTAAATAAAATACAAGAATATACACATATTTATCAAATAAATGGCTGTAATAATAAACCTCAGAAAAGTTGCAGACGTAAACAAATTAGAGCTTATTTATATACAGTTAATATCATGCAAGAATTAAATTACAAAGTCAAAAATATTTTTATTTTCTTTCTTTGATCAGTATTAAAAAGAAAAATACAACCTGTTTTGAATTTATTTTTATAAATAGTCTAATTTAATGAATTTACCATCAACTGTTTTTTATTTAATATTTAGTAAGTGAAGTGAGGATTATTTATGTGTTAGTTATTTATTTCAGTCTTCTTTCTTCTTTTTTTTTTCTCTCTTTCTTGATTTGATTTGGTTTTGTTTTATGTATTATGTAATTTATAACATATGGACAAACTATCAGTAGTGAATTGCTTCCTTTTCAATTATGTGGTAATAATTAGCAGATAAAAAACAAAAACAAAGTATCAGCATAAGAAAGAATTCAGCCAACACAAATTACCACCATAATGAAATAATGGGCTGTCAAAGAAAATTATCTAGAACTGAAATTAAGATTACCTATCAAACAGAAGCTTTTGTTTCTTTACAGTTTCACAGTTATTATTATTATCATATATTTACATTGTTGTTTTGTTTTTTTAAACAAAAGCATCCATGTTTCATTTACATATTTATTTTATTTTGAGAAAAGATCAAACTGGATTCGTCTTTTTTTGTTCTCTTTTAAACAGGGTTTTAAATACAAATGCAGATAAATAGCTATTTAATTCAACTTTATTTTCATTTTATTAATAAATTTTATTTTTAATATGTAAAAATTATTATCATTACTTTTTAAATTTATTCATTGTTACTGTTATCATTTAAATTTATTTCAGTACATTTTGTTTATTTATTTATTTATTTATTTATTTTCAGGTTACCAGAGTTGTCTTGCTGTGGGTAAACAATCATTTCAATGATTTTGAGATGGATGCAGAAATGTGTGAATTTTTAGAACATTTTGAAGACTTGTTGGAAAAAGAGGTACATTAATTAATTTAAAAAAAAACAATTAATGAATGTACATAGTTAAGATTATATATTCATTAGTTTTCATTTTTCTGTTAGTTCACAGATTAATTAGGATTGCATGGTATTAACCTTGCTTTATTATATTTTAATTCTTTTATTATTTTTCTGGAATGTTCATTAATTAATATTTAGTTATCAAAAATTTCTAAATATATTTTTATTATATATATTACATGAGTATATGGGTTCTTGTCATTTATTATTTTGTATTTATGTTTTTGTTCACGGTTGAATAACAAACATAATGAATTTTTATTTATTTCTAATCTCTTCAATTTTTTAATTTGTTCATCTTTTTTTCTTCTTTTTTTAATATATTTATTTACGTTCAGCAATTTTTTTGTTTTTATTTGTTTTGTTTGGTTTTATGAAATGACTGACAGAAATGGTGATGGTTTAGTGTACGGAAACATTTTCCCTTATTAATACCTAATCCAAATAACTAGGCTGTGAATCTTTGTCAAAAGATTTACCCAGCGTTTTCACTCAATCATTCACATGTATTTTCCAGCCTGAGGGTCTAGATGAGGTAAGACTGCTTATGGTGAGGGGTATCAGTAGCTTATCACATCACACATTTATAGGCTGGAAGGGTGGAATGTATACTTTATGTGCAGCATAAAAGAAAAAAAAAATTTGAATTAATTTTTAAATTAAAAAAATATATAATAATATAAACATTAATTTATATTTTTATTTTTGTTTTGTTTAGAAATAAAAATAATTAAAGTGGAAAAAAAGAATAATAATAAATAAATAAATAAAGATATTAAAAGAATATATCATTAAAAAAATAATAAGTATGTCATTTTTTATTTTTTACAAGTAGAAGGAAGACGAGAATTTTGTTTTTAAACTATTTTTGTGTGGAAATAAAGTGACGTTATTATTAATTAACAAACCATTTTATACATTTATAAATAATTCTCTTTAATATATATTTATATATTCATTTACATAACTTAGTAGTATATTCCATTACTCAATAACATTTTTTTTTTTTTAAACTGTTATGCTAAATGCTTTTCTAATACAAGCAGAAGTCCATGCTGCGGAAGTTTTACACATGTGCTGAGAAGTGAAACATTTTACACACAGCTTTTAACCAAATGCATGTTTAATGTGGGCATATTATTGTGAAGTATTATTCAAAATGGGATTTTTTATTACTCTAGGGATATAGATCTTTTTAACTGGCTGTGGGGAACATGAATATTTTATAGTAAAATGTTGTTTTAAAAAGAAATTAGGCACGAGAGTGTATAAATACTGGGGTTATTTTTTTAACAGCTTTAAAGCAATGATGAATTTAGAAATTAGATGACATATAGAAAAGGAATTGTGAAATGTGTATGAAGATGAATATCTGTTATGTGCAGAACCAGCTGACTAAAACATTATAATATAGAAGTGAAATGTATACCTTTGTTAATATTCCATTATTTAGTTTTTAGCAAACAGCTCTCAGTTTCTAAAATTAATCTTTACTAATGTTCATGTTTTAAACATAGCCTGTAATAGGGTATTTTGATTTGTAAAACAGAATTTGTATTTGTAAAAAGAGTATTTTGATTTATAATACAGTGTTTTTTATTTGTAATGGGGTGTTTTGATTTGTAATAGGGTATTTTGGTTTATAATAGGTATTTCAATTTGTAATAGGGTATTTTGATTTGTTCAAGAGTATTTTGATTTATAATAGGGTATTTCGATTTGTAATAGGGTATTTTGATTTATAATAGGGTATTTCAATTTATAATAGGGTATTTCAATTTGTAATAGGTTGTTTTCATTTGTTCAAGAGTATTTTGATTTATAATAGGTATTTCAGTTTGTAATAGGGTATTTTGATTTGTTCAAGCGTATTTTGACTTGGGGAAACAGATTGTTATCTTTTCATTCCTGAATCATTAACAAACATTTCTCTTAACATAGTGTGTATTAGTAGTGATAACAGTACTTTTAAATTGTGAACATTTGTAACAGTAACAGTTCAAAGCTTTAAGACAAGTTGCTTGGACAGCTTTCTAACCATCAGTTCACCAGGCACTCCTCAGTACACCATTAATCACTAATGTTAACATTTAAACAAACACACAAGTGCATTTTAAAAACTAGCTGAAATTTTTTTTTTTAAATGCTTATGTTTTAAAAATAACCCTATCTGTCCATTTTGTCCCTCCTGCCAAAGAAAAAGCCGTTATCATTTCATTTAAAGGCATAAATATTTTTATTAATCCAGCATATATCACATATATTTTATAATATTTGTCATTAATTTCTTTTTTAAATGATTATTTGTGTATCTATATGTTGTTCAACACAAAAGGATTCAAATTTAAATATAGAAATATTT
Organism: Chrysomallon squamiferum; assembly: GCA_012295275.1. Lineage (NCBI taxonomy): Eukaryota > Metazoa > Mollusca > Gastropoda > Neomphalida > Peltospiridae > Chrysomallon > Chrysomallon squamiferum. The sequence continues at coordinate 21,233,462 of CM022679.1, forward strand.
TTTTTTAATATTTACCTAATCAAGTATAGATAATACAAACTGAAAAAATACAAGTTTAAATAGATAAAAAAAACTGAAAAAAAAGTGACTTCTACATTTTGTTATTATTTATATTCATTAAGATACATTATTTCATATATTATTTACAAAATTAACAATGTTATATTATATTTCAAACTGTTACAAACTGCACTGTTTATTATTATTATTATTATTATTATTCATGAATAAAAGTAAAATATACACATCTATTTTTCACTTACTATAATGCTAAATGTCATATTTATTTAATTCAAATACATATTTCCATATTTTTAAAAATTACCATGAAATTAATACAAATGATATTAAATGTGTTTCATAATTGAATATTTCAGAGGATGATAGGACAAATGAGGCTCCTAAACATAGCCTGTGCAGCCAAAGCGAGGGTCCGTACGATAACCCTCACACGTGCTACCAGAGAGGAAATTCTTCACTTTCAGATTCTTGGAGGTTTGGAGCGTGGCCATGGCATCTTTGTTACCAAAGTGGAAAAGGGATCAAAAGCATTTGATGCTGGTTTAAAACGTGGGGACCAGGTAAGAGGTTTTTTTTTTGTTAAATACATTCTAACCATAAAGCAAATGAATTTTAATATGCAACAAATTAAAAAATAAATAAAAAAATAAAAAATAAAAAACAGTCAAAAAATTTATTTGTAGAATATTCATTTTACATTTGATTAACTTAAATTTTAGAAATATTTTTAATCTTGTAATTATTTCAGATTTTAGAGGTAAACGGGCACAATTTTCAGCACATTTCACACAACCGGGCCCTGGAGATCCTACGAGGAGCAACCCATCTCTCCATCATGGTCAAATCTAATCTCCATGGTACGTACTGTCATTTTAAAAAAAAGTGTTTTATCCTGGCAGACAGGTTTAATCAATAACTTCTATGACCAGTTACATTGTTAGTGTGTTAATAAAAACTATGTCCTTGATCTTGATGAATATTTTTTCACTTGTAATTATGTAAACTAAAGTGTGCATTAGTAATGTTTTGTTTTTTTATGAATTAGAGTGCAATAATTTTTAATTTATTACTATGAAAACATAATTAAATATTAAAATGTTTTCAGATATTAATGCTAAAACATTAAAAAAAATAATTTAAAAAAAAATGAAAGAAAGAAAATAAAAATAATATATTTATTTATTTATAAGACAATCTTGGATTAAGATTTGTTTGAGAATTTTTTTTTTTTAAATTAATAAATTAATTCATTATTATTATTGTTATTGTTTTTGTTATTATCATCAGCATCATTATTATTAAATAATATTTTTATTATTTTATTAATGAATTATTTATTTATTTATGTATTTATGTATTTATTTATTTATTTATTTATTTATTTATTTATTTATATTGTTCTCCATTCAGACTTCAAAGAAATGCTGCTAACAGCTGAGAAGGGAGCTCCAAGGAAAATGAAATCTCAGGATTTCATTCAGCCACCTCCTCCATTAAAACAGAGGTTGTCTGCCCCTGATTTGGATATTCAGATTCCTGTAATACTGAAAGACAAGAAGATAGAAAAGAAGGATAAAGGCTTTACAATGTTTGGAAACAAACCAAGATTGAAAAAAGCCTTGATGAAAATGAATTTGTTACCAAAAAATTTAAATAGCAGGTATGTAAGTAAAAAAAAAAAAAAAAAAAAAAAAGTATTTTTATTTACACACATACATACATACATACATACATACACACATATACACACACATATTGTCTGTTTTATTTTTGTTTTTAGTTTATTATTATTTTTATTAATATTTTATTGTTATTGTTATTAATATTATTATAATAAATTTTTACAGGATAATAGTTCTATTTAGTTAGTTATGGACAGATGTTGATTATTTTGTTTTCTTTTTGCCTTCTTAAATTAATACATCTAGTGGAAGTAATATAATGTTAATAATTTATCTGTATTTATAATAAGTGTTATTTTATTTTTGATATTTACCTATTTCAAATGTTTTATTAACATTCATTATGTTATTTTTGTTATTGTTTGAATTATTTATTTATTTTGTATTTTTTACTCAATAAGATATAACTTATAAATAATTACCTGCATCAATGCACTCATAAACTCACACTTTCTTTCCACATGTAATCTGTCTTTTTTTAAAATATTTTCATCTATTAAATTACATTTATTTCAGTGATGGCAATAACATGAATCATTCAGATGAAAGCTTGTACACGAAGCCGTCGCGCAAATCATCAACATCGTCTACCTCATCATCGAATGCGGGATTGTCAAATCATCTGAGTGCTAGTAACCCTGATCTCTCCAGCCTCGCCGTGCTGTCGGTGAACGACGTTGCCAACGATCTGCCAGACCACGTCATCAAAGTGTACAAAGCTGACCAGTCTTTCAAATACCTTCCTATTCACAAGGTCAGTTGTCGTTTTTCAGTCTTTGTTGATTTTTGTGAAGGATTATTATTTAAAAAAAAAATTGTTAAGATAAATTTGTTTGATATATATTTTTTTATAATGTGTAGTCATTATTATCATCATCATCATCATCATCATCATTATTAATTATTTTTAACATTATTCAGGAAACTACTGCCAAAGAAGTTGTAATGCTGGCTCTACAGGAATTTGGAATAACAGATCCTAGCTGGTAATTAAATATTTTAGTTTTATCTCTGTAGTATTATTTTTTAAATTTTTTTATATAGTTCAGATTTTAGGATATTAATAAAGTTTAAATTAAAATTAATTTTTTATCTTCCTGCTTCTGAATTATTAACTTTAAAGAACACATTCATTTCCATATTCTTACCAAAGTAATATTGATTTTTATATCAATTAATTGCTCAGAAGCTGTTTATATATATATTTAATTACTTATGGTACCAAAAAAATTATTAATTACCAATTTTTTTTTATATCTAATATTACAGAAATTACTTGCTGGATATTAATTGTTATTACTAATTATTATTTATTATAGTAACTGCACAATTTTTTATTAATCATTTATGGTATAATTATCATTGTTAATTTGTTATTAAACTATAAAATTATTCATTGGATTTTAAATTATTAATTACTTAATGAACATTATAATTTATTTGTTAACTGAAATGTTATAAATAAATATTATTTATTGCATTACAGTAATTACTCAGTTGATATTATTAATAATTACTTAATATTGTAATTTATTAATCAGATTTTATATTATTTAAGTAATTATATTATTTATTTTGATACTAATTGTTATTATTCACTAATATTGATATTTACTTTGTAAAAACAATTTCTGAATGCATATCGATTATTAATTAATATTATAGTTTATTAGTGAGAAGTTTTGTTATTAAATTATAATTATAATTTGTTAGTTTAAATATAATACTCTTTGTTACACTCACTGGCTATTACTTATTAATTAGTTAATTGTAATATTACTGTTAATTACTGATTTAACTGTGATGTTGTTTTTACAGTAACTACTCGCTCTGTGAGGTGACTGTTCAGAACGAGAAGGTTATCAAACAGAAGAGACTTCCTGACCAGCTACAGAATCTGCAGGAGCGTCTGGCTATAAATGGCCGGTATGTAACCTAACAGTGTTGAGTTTGATCTGTCTCTTTGTCTCAGTCTCTGTCAACTTCAAATCAGCAAACTTAGAAACTGATACAATCTGAGAATTCAAGCAGTCTTAAATTTTGACTACAAGAAACATTTTTTAGAAACTTGATTAAGATACGAAACTTCAGCCAATTTTGAAATTTTGACTACAATGAAAATTTTAGAAACTTTAGTTATATATATATATATATATATATATAAAACCCATTCTTTATTTCCAAATGTGTATTTTGAAATAATAGAACAAATTTATCTATTTTCAAACCCGTGTTTTTTAAAGTGGTGAAAAAAAAAAATTTACAATTAATAAATTTAAGATAAATAAAATTCACCATTATTCCTGCAGAAATAATTAGCATATATTAACATTTTTAATCTCAGTATCAGTTTCTCAGTTTGATGATTTGTTTTTTTAAATGTAATCAGGTAGTTGTGTTATGCTGTGTACTGAAAATGTCTAAATGTAGATGACTTATTATATTGTGTGTATATATATTAAACAGTATATATTTATATATATTAAAAACAAATATTTCTAAATATCTATATTTATTTAGTAAAATGTGTATTCTTTACTTACTAGCCTGTTGTGCATTCATGTTTGCAAGTAGATTATAATTTGGTGTTTCTAATAATTTTTATTTCCATAAAGAACAAATGAAAGAAGAACATTAATTTTCAACTAAATTAGAAATTGTTATTTTTTAAGATTAACAAAAAATAAATTATTTAATTTTACACAGCACAAAAAAAATAAAAAAAGTAAATAAATAAATAAATAAAAAGAAAAAAGAAGATATTATATTTTGTAAATCCCACAATTATTAATTACTTGGGATTTTTTGTTTTTCTCTTGGATTTAAAAAATAATAATAATAATGTCAGGTTTAAAATGCACTTAATTTGACTAAAAATAAAAATAAAAATTTTAATATGATAAAACTGTTGTGATATTTTAATACTGAATACACGTGTGCTTGTGGTTCTTTTTTTCTCAGAGCACTGAAAACTTGCACACCATCAGATTTCAAAATACAAGTAAAATAAATTATAAAAAATTTTAAATACAAAATAATTTTAAGATAGTCCACAAAAATCAAAACAAAAATCTCCAAAATTCAAAGATTTCATTCACTGAGATAAAAATTTAAAAAATTAAACCTTAGTAACAAAATAAAATAATATAAAATGAAATAAAAAACAAATAAATAAATAAATAAAGACAAAAGATGAAACTAGTTGTAAAGCCCAGTATATATATAACATTTTGCAGCAAACATGAATCATCAAATCTGTCTTTTGTTTTTACTTTTTTTTATTTTTACTTTTTTTTATTTTTACTTTTTTTTATTTTTATTATGTTCTTAATTCTAAATTCAAATTTTAAAATTGTTTTTTTCTTAATTGTAATTTTAATTGTTAATAGTTCTGTGTAATTTTGAATAATCTGACAAAGTTGCTTTTGTCTGCATTGTTGTTTATGAGAACACAGTTCTACTTTTTCACACTGTTACTGAATTATCTGTACATGTTTTATGTTATTATTTCTCTTTTTAAATGTTTCATTGAACACAGAATTGTGTTTTCTGGTCAGTCAGGCATCTTAGTAGGATGTTGTATTAAGGTTTACCAAGGCCTCAAAACTTTTCAATCTTAAATTTTTTTTAAATGTTTTAGTGAAATTACCAACAGAAATAGTACATGTAGGTATTTAAAATTTGAAAATTTGATTTTTATTATTATTATTATTATTATTATTATTATTATTATTTTAATTTCACTGTTTAAATTATTTCCATGAAAAAAAAAAAAAAAAATATATATTAATTTAACATTTCAGAATTATATAAATGGAAATAACTGTCAACAAATTTCTTTTTAAAAATTCAGCAGTGAAAACATAATTTTGTTGTTTTATTTTTAAATTATCAATTTAGTTTGATTTCAATACTGTCTTACAAAAAGCTTAAAAATAAACCTTTAACATTGAAAACCGGACTTGGTAAGCCTTAAAAATATAATATCTGGTTTTGCTATTTAGTAAAAGAAAATGAAGTCAGGAATAATAAATAATGTTTGAAAACTTAAAAAGAATTTTGCAGATGTATTACTTTGCCCAAAAGCCCCGAGCAGACAGCCCAACAAGATGAATTCTTTTCAATCACGGATCCAAAGATTTCAAACATTGAGATCATCACTAGTAAAGCTTTCAAAAAAAAAAAAAAATTAATAAATTAATAATAACAATTAAATTTAAAAAATAAGCATGCACTCAATGGCCCCATTGTTTTGCCGCTTTGACCCTGCAGGGTACTGTGTGCGCATGGGCTTTTTCATTTACATCATCACATTTTTAAAAACCCATAAAATTTAATATTTTATTATTTAAATATATACATTTTTTTTTTTTTTTCATTCCTTCCTATTTAACCCCTCACTTTTGTTGCCATGGATACTTACAAATAGGGAGATGGTTTTTCTTTTCACGGGCCAAGACCTGACTAACCTTGGAAAGTTTTTTTTTTCTTCATATTTTTTTTTTTTTTTTTCCTTTCTTATGTGTGTTGTGAGGTGGTTTTACTTAATTTCTGTTTTATTTGCCTTAATTTCTGTTAAACTTACTTATCTCATTGTTTTATTGTTTTAAAACATGTTTGTAGAGTTTTCTGTTTATATAGCTGCAGTGATGCATTGGGGGAAATTGATTTTTCAAACTTTATAACATATTCATCGGAGTGGGAAATTAAAAATTTAAATAAATGGATTGTAATGGAGAATTCTGTTTCACTGCAGTTGCTGTAATAAAAAAGTCTCATTTTGGTTTATTTATATTGATTCAAGTATGTGTATTCTGTCAGGTTCCATAAAGCTAAAATAAAAATGTGTTTTTTAGTACAAACTGAAATGCACATACTTGTTTAAATAATGAAAGTGATTTCCTAAACTGCTCAAGAAAGAAGTATTAGATTAAAATCCTAGGCATTTCAACATAAAATAAACTGTTTTAAATTTAGTAATCGATAACTGTTGCATGGTAGAAATATTTTAAATTTTATCTCGACATTACTATTTAATTGTGTGTGTTTTGTTTTATTAATTGTGTGTGGTTTTGCAAAGAGCATGAGCATTTTCAAGCTGTGTTGAAATTTGAAGTTTCTTTGTGTTCACCAATAACATTCTAACTCAGCATGGAGAAACATAAATACAGTTTGTCATGAAATATTCTTTCTTGAAGCTTTAAGAAATACACAGTTGTATTAAATGCATGAGAAAACTTGGCTGGAATTGTAAACACTATTTCATGTTCCTAAATAAGAAATTAAATAGAGAATTTTACGTTAAATAAAACACACAACTACATACAAATAATACCTAGCTGTATATATCCATACATTTCAATCCTTCCTCCCACCTGTCTCTCTTTCTTTCTCTATCTCTCCCTCTCTCTCTCTCTCTCTCTCTCTCTCTCTCTCTCTCTCTCTCTCATATATAATCAGACACATACATTATATCCTGCATCTGATTCACATAAAAACACACAATATTATCAATCAAATCATTGCTGTTGATAAATTAACTGATATAATTAAAACAATTTAGTTTACCTCCAGCCAAGTTATAAACTTATTTAAACTCTTTTTTTTCCTTGTTTCAGTTTATTATTTGTTGTTCTGGAATGACTAATTCTCCTTTCATTTTAAAAACATGCATGATCCGTGTGATCTCCATTCCTCAGAATGTTTTTTTTTTTTTTTTTTTTTTATTATTTCTTTATGTTTTAGCTTCAGTTTTCATTGTTGTCTTGCATGCTACATCCACAGCTATGGAGAAATTAGACTGCACCACAAAAATATTGGAAATGAAAGAAGAATTGTTTTTTAAATAAACTTTTTATTATTATTTTATCTTTTTAAATTCATTCTTAAGTTGAAATTTGTTAACTTTTTAAAGACTCCTTTATTTTATTATTATTATTTTTTTTAATTTTATTTACAGATATAAGATAATAGAAATTAATAAATACATACTTGTAATTTAAGCACTTAGTTAACTTAACAAATTCAGTTAGATCATAAACATTAATGGTAATGATGCTAAAGCAAAGCACAGTTAAATGAAACTATATATTTTAGTTACATTAGATATTAGTACCTAACTTACTTTAGATTCACTGGTAGGCACAATTCTAATTTCTCTGTGGGACAAGTTTCAGAATGTACGTTGTGTAATTCATATTAACAGAAAATATTTAAAATTTTCAATTTTCAGTTCAGTTGTATATGCCATGTCTAATATACAGAATTTTCATTCAGTTGTTAGGAACTGTAAACTTCTTTTCAAAATTTGTAAAAATTATATTATTCTTAAAACAGCTGCATAAAATACTATGGCTGTTTCTTTTGTGTCCTTTTGATTGACTGAAGCCTTTTAATATTTAAGATATTATTTATTGATATATATAAATTCTGTCAAGACAGATATCGTGTGTATTTATCCTTATATTTATAATTAAATAAATAATAATAATTTTAGCATAAATAATATTAGTGATAGAAAAATGATTAAGGAAAAATTATACTGTTAACTGATTACACATGTACATTCTGAGCTTAATATTAATCATTATTCATCATCCATCCGCATGAAATAGCATGCAGATCAGATTAAAAATAATAATAATAATAAAATAAAAGACATATTTTATTGTCTAACAATTTTTTTATAATGAATTTGAATTGAAATTTTGGTTGTTAAATCTGATCTGCATGCTGTATTATTAAAGATTTTGGGAACAATACATTTTAGAAATTAAAAATTAATTCATTAACAAATATTTAAAAAAATAAAATAAAATAAAGAAATAATAAAAAAAAAAAATGTCCAACAATAATAATTATAATAATAACATAAATAATAACATGAACTTTCTGAAATGAGTTTCCCAAATTCTGTAGCAAACACACATACACATACCTCATCAGTTATCCAAGCATAATGTGTGCGACACACAAAACAATCCCCTTGTAAAATGTTAGAAACTGGGACACCAGTCGGTCAGCTCGGGGCTAACAATGTGTTAATTCTCCACTTGACTCAGGCGATCTTGTCCTCGTGTGCTCAGGTATTACCTCAAGAATAACCTGACTACGGACACCCTCGTTCCCGACGAGCTGATGGGAGAGCTGCTGAAGGAGAGCCAGATCAGCTTACTGCAGCTCAATTCAGGCGAGGTGGCATCCCAGCTCACCTTGGAGGACTTCAAGGCGTTTCGAGAGATGGAGCCCACGGAATACATCGACGATCTCTTTAAAATTGACTCCAAGTTTGGATGTCCTAATCAGAAGAAGTTTGCTGAGGTGAGGGAATGTTTTTCTTTCATTAATTTTATTTTATTTTATTCTGTTGTACTCTATTCTATTCTATTCTATTTATTTATATATTTATTTTATTTATTTATTTATTATGAAATTTTATTTCATTAATATTATTTTTGATGATTTTAATTTAAAATGTTGGTAATATGTAGTTTGATTTTAATGTTCATAAACAAACGGAGTAGGCCAAACCACTATAACTGAGCAGTTACATCACTTTGGTTTGATTTTAATTATGCTGACTTTTAATCAAAGCTTTTGTTACTATTGTGAATTTTGAATTTTGAATTTCTTTACATAGAAGAAAGTTAATTCTGTCATTTAAAGATGTGATAAGTGTCAAAATCTGATCTGAATTACAGTGATTACATTTTTAAATATATATAAAAAAATAAATAAATATATAAATAAATAAATAAAAAGTGAACTGAATTTGGTAATAAGTTCTGTAAAATATACTTATTACCAAAAAAAAATAACAAACAAAAGTACAAATAAATATGTCTGGGTTTTTTTTTCTAAATTATAATTTTAATTTCTTATTATTGTTGTTTTTCAAGTATTGGTTTTAATTGTTGGATTTTTTGTTGTAGCTGGTCAACCGAGAGATGTTCTGGGTAGTGACAGAGATTTGTTCAGAAACCAGTCTAGTCAAACGTGCAAAACTCCTCAAACATTTCATTAAAATAGCAAGTAAGTAAAACCAGCTCACACATCTAAAACTAATTTCAGCATATATATATATATATATGGATGTATGTTTCTAAAACGTAAATAAATATTTTGTCATTTTATTATATTTTATTTTATTTTAACTAATTTATTTATTTATTTATTTATTTATTATAAAATTTTATTCCATTAATATTATTTTTAAAGGTTTTAATTTAAAAGGTTGGTAATTGTTTAACTGTTTTATTCCACAGAACACTGTAAGGACTGTAAGAACTTCAATTCACTGTTTGCTATTCTCAGTGGTCTTGGACATCAGTCAGTGACCAGGCTACACAACACATGGGACAAACTGCCCAGCAAATATCTCAAAATGTTTCAGGTAGTCAGTCACCTTCTCTCATTCACTTATTTTAACTTAGTTTTTCACTTACTCCTTTGACTAATCATTAATTTACTCCTGACTCAAGTGTTTGAGTTACTCTTGATTCATTTACTGTGAAGTAATTTGATTTGTTCTGTTTGAATCAATTGATTCATTTACTGTGAAGTAATTTGATTTGTTCTGTTTGAATCAATTGATTCATTTACTGTGAAGTAATTTGATTTGTTCTGTTTGAATCAACTGATTCATTTACTGTGAAGTAATTTGATTTGTTCTGTTTGAATCAATTGATTCATTTACTATGAAGTAATTTGATTTATTATCTTTTATAGTTTTTGGCAGTTGACAGGTTAATTTTATTACAAGAAGACAAACACATTTCATTAACTGAGTTTCTGAAATTATTTTTTATATTATTTTATTTTATTACATTCACTGAAACAAACTTGTTATTGTTTTATTAATTTTATTTTCTCTTTGTTTTTACTGAAATAGTGATAAGCAATAACAGATGTAATTACTTTTGTTTTTTCTTTTAAATCATTATTTTAGTTCTGTTTTTCACCATTAATTTTTGAATGACATTATTATTATTTTTATATATTTAATTTTTTTAAAAGAAAAATCTTAAAAAAATATCCTTACTTACTATATTTGTTTATAATATTACTGATATAATAATATTTTATATTTTTACTTTTTAAAACAGGATCTTCACAATATTATTACACAAAATATTAGATATAATATTTTACATTTTTTTCCAGGCTCTTCAGAGTTTGATGTTTATTTGTATTTCAAACAGTATTACTGATAAAATGTTTAATATTTTTCAGATTTTTTCAGGATAATAATATTTTACATTTTTAGTTTTTAAAACAGGTTCTTCAAAGTTTGATCTTTTTTTTTTTTTTTTTTTAATGTACATAATATTGCAGATATAATAATGTTTTTTAATTTTTACTTTTTTCATAACAGGATCTTCAGAGTTTGATGGATCCATCAAGAAACATGGCAAAATATCGCAGCCTTATTAACAGTGAACACACACAACCTCCCATGGTGTGTCATAAGTTTATTTATTTCCTGTGATAAATCCTATTTTCTTGTTAATCATTTATTAATTACTGAAGTGTACAATATGAATATTAAAATTTAATAGTAATCAAATAGCTTATTTTATTTCAAAAATATGATTTATTGGTTTCTGTTTATTATTGAATATATGCTGTAGAATGAATCATTGCAGTGATGACAAAATAAATTAAAAGTGATATATTGGATGTATGGATAGATGGACAGATAACCAGATAGATATATTTTAAACTGGATGTAGTTGATAGAAAGAAAATTGGTTTGGAAAACTAAACATTTTGTTTTGTATCTCCAGTAGCAATGCAGAATAATTTTCCTATTACCCCAATTTTTTTTTTTATAATTAATAGATTTATTTTAAATCGTTTTTCTAACAAACACAACATTAACAAAAATTGGACTGCCTCAGAAAATCGTTCATAATGGGAGTTAATTTCTATTTCTGTTTCTCTCAGCTTCCATTTTTCCCACTGGTCAAAAAGGATTTAACATTCATTCACCTTGGTAATGATTCCATTGTCGATGGACTGATTAATTTTGAAAAGCTCCGAATGATTGCCAAAGAAATCCGACATGTGTGCAACATGTGTTCTGCTCGTTACGTAAGTAAATTTATCAGTTTTTAATCTCCTATCAGTCGGTTAATGTAGAAAGTTGTTAGTGTAGCCCAATTTACCATTACTTTGTGTTTTGTTACTGTTAAATTTTGTTGTATATGTTCTGTGGGTGCTTTGAAAGTAAATTGAAAATGTTTTAAGAATTATTATTTCTGTTTCAGTCCAGGGATATAGATAGATAACTGTACAAACTGATTGAAATTTACTGTATTTTTAAATCTTTTTTTGTTTTTTTGTTACTGATATATTTAGCTGAGTTTGTAATAAAATGAATTGAGAACTAAAACACGGTAATAAAATGACTTGTATTACTTTAGATTTATTGTTAAAAACTTGAATAGTTTAAAAATAACTTATTCTACATATAGTGATAAAAACTTAAACACAGTTTTAACATGACTTACTTTACTGTAGATATGTGGTTAAAAACAGTTTTAAAACAACTTACTTCACTATATATCACACACACACACACACACACACACACACACACACACACACACAATATTGTTTATTTTATTAAGTTGTAATAAAAACTAAAAACAGTTATTTTTTTGATTATTATTATTATTTATTATCATCAAATAATAATATTAAGATTTTGTCCTTTGGCATTCACTAGATGCATTTCCATGTTTGGTGCAGATTTTTTTTTTTTTTTTCACTTTGTTAATACAGAACTAAGCTGTGTTGTTGATATCAGTAACACAGTATTGATTATTTGTCTTAATGGATATTTGAAAAGACTTCAGTCAATCTCAACATGTTCTGTTAACGATTTCTTCATTAGAAATTAGTTGATTTTTTTTTTTCCCAGCCTATCTTGTGATTAACCCTTGAGCATTTGAAAAATTGTGTTTTATCAATAGTAGAATCTAATATATATTTCTGGTAATATTATTTTTTATTTTATTATTATTTTTTTAATTTCATTTAATATTATTATTATTATTATTTTCATGTGTTTATTTATTGTTATAATTATAATTAAGAATTAATTGATTGATTTATTGATTTATCAATAGTGGAATTTTAAATATATTTTCAGTAATGTTACTAATGTTTTGGGGTTTTTTTTTTTTTTAATTTCATTCATGATTATTATTATTATTTATTTTAAAAAATCTTTACTTTTATTATTATTTTCATTTATTTATTTATTATTATAATTATTTGTCATTATTAATTGACTGATTTATTGATTAATTAATTAGTAATAATAATTTTTTTCTATTTTTTTCTTTCTCTTTTCTTTTCTTCTTCCTTTTTATTTGGTTTCTTTTTAAATCCTACAACTTTATCCAGAGACTTATTTTTATCTGTTTGCCTTTAGAAATTATAAAAGTGTTTGATAAACTATTTTTATTATTTTTATTTTTCTAGGATGTAAGCAACATGTTTCTAGGATCCTCAGGAATGTTTTCTAGTTCTTTTGTTTCAAGTGTCGCAACATTAAAACGATCAAAGAACCGACGAGCTTCAACTCTTCCAAACCTGAAAAAAATGTATGAAGAGGTAGGTTGTCATGAAAATATGTGTCTCTCAGCTTTAAACTTATTTACTGTCTAGTTAGAAGTATTTGTGTTTATTAATATGTATTTGAAACAGGCAAGAAGATAACTGCAGGTGCAGTGATTAAATTTTAATGCAGTTTTAACTTGACTGGACTCTAGTTTTATTAGCACACCTCTCTGATATCTCATATTTTGCATTATTACAGTTTTATAATAAGAAATTCATTAAACTGAAAATACTTAATATTAAAAATAAATCTAACTTTTTAACTTTTTTTAATTAACGTTTGATGATGCATACAAATAAATTAAATATGTATTGCAAACATTTTAGTTAATGTTTTTGTCAGCCACATTCTTTATAATAAATTATTTAAATCAGTTTAAATTGAAAAATTATGCAGGTTAATTTTGTTCAGCCTATTTTTGTAACTGTTGGAAAATAAAACTAAGATAAAATTTGGTATTTGTTGTTACAGGCTCAGATGGTTCGGCGAGTGAAGTCTTATCTCCAGAACATGCAGATTACAACAGATGAAGAGAAACTGAAAGACATGTCCCACAGATGTGAACAGCCAGGTGTGTGTAATAACAGTAACAACCTGATGTTGCTATTATTATTACTATTATTATTATTGTTACTGTTATTATTAATGTTGTTTTTTATCTTTAACATATGATTTTATTATTTTTGTTATTTTTAAATTACTATTATTAGTGTTACAATTAATGTTTTATTTTTATATTAATAATAGATATGTGTTTATTGTTGTTATTTATAAAATTATTATTTTATTATACTGTGTCTGTTGCTGTCATAATCAAAGGTGTTTCTGTTTTACAGTAATTATCAGTAATGTACATTTTTATTATTATTTTTAAATTATTACAATTTTTTTATCACACTGTTATTATTACTGTCATTATTATTAATGTTTTTTTGTCTGTTTGTTATTAATTTCAAAGTATGTTATTAATCATCCTAGTTAATGCTTTTATTTAAATCAGTATTGGTTTTTTTTTTATTGTAAAAGAAAAAAATATTTCACAATTGTGAAACCATTCTTAGACAAATTAAAATATATATATATAAAAAAGAAAAAAAAATATAATAAGAAGAAGTTAATAACTTTCAGTTTGTGCAGAACTAACTGCCATTGATTATTTTAATTGTGATTACTGATTCTGTTGTTGTTAATATTTGACTAAATAACTTTATATTTTTTGTAATTATTGTTGTTTTTTATCTTCAGCTCGTCGAAGAGACACCTCACCAAACATCCCTCAGGGCTCTCCTGGCCACAAGATAGACGAGACTAAACTACTGCAGTCTGGACCCAAATTCGGTAAACACAACTAAATACAGTGAAACATGTTTTAACAGCTTCTGTTGCTAGAGTTATCTCATAACCCGTTTCTTTATTTCAGTAGAAAACATCTGCGATGGTTGCCCACTCCATTCAGCTAATAACAACTTTCGTTTTAAACAGTGCTGTATTTGTTATTGTTTCTATGAATTGTCAATGAATAGTGTTTCTTTTTCTTTCTTTTATTTTTTTTATTTTTTTTTTACTCCCAGAGCATGGATATTTTTCTTTTTAATCTAAAGTTCATAAATTAAAACTTCTGTTTTATTTTAATTTTTTTCTTTATATATTTTCTGCGATTGATTGTTGAATGATTTATTTATCGGTATTGTATCCCAGTAACCTCTGCATGGTTGTCATAGTAACCTATCAAGGGATTATTGGGGATTATCCAGCTTGAGGTTTATTTTACAATATGTGTACAATGTAAACAAAATGGTGGCAAGGATTGTTTTGAAATGTTTGGCTGATTTTTGCTTCGTATTTTATCATTGTGTCATAAAATTATTTATTTTGATAAATAAACATGCATTTTTTTAATTTCATGCTGACAAATTGAAATTGGTATTTTTAAGGAATAATATTCTCTTATTAAAAATATTGTGTCCTGGTAGCAGACAATATCAATTCTGTTACACACAAAATACAAAGTTCTTACATTAAAGTGAAATTACACAGAATACTTTAATTCAGCTTATACACATAACACAAAACTGAAATCACACTGGTGTAGATCATTTGACAATAAAACAAATTGTGCACCACTTGTGAATACAGTTCTATTCTGTATTACATGGTAAATTAGGTACCCAAACTGCCTTAATAATACCAGTTATATTTTTGTAGTATTTGTTACATTATAATATATTTTTATAGGTGAATGTGGCAAAAATATAAAGTAAAATACTCACGTTACATGAATTATGCATATTACAGTAATTCTGTTTAATTTACTGCATTTGATCAGAAAAATAAAATAGTTTATTAATACTGCAATAATAATAATAATAATAAATAAATAAATAAATAAAATTTAAAAAATTATTATTCTTTAATAAAGGACTTTAAAAAAAGAAAAGAAATAGTAATAATAATAATTATGAATAAATAGAGATGTAAAAAAAAAAAAAAAAAAAAAAAAATTACTGTATTTTAATAGTAACAGATTTCAAAAAAAAGAAGAAAAATATCAATTCAGTTACAAAATTATTGCTAATAATAAATATAAAATTGAGAAAATGAATCTACATATTTAGTGCCTGTTATTAACAATCTCTGTGTGTGGAATGATTAAAAACTATCCATCATCATCATTACCACCACCATCATCATCATCATCATCATCAACTACATTAACTCAAGTTTGTGCTTTTTCTAAATTCTGTACAATTAATAACGAGATTTCAAAACTAGTCACAATGTCCAACAGAAACACATTGACGCCGACGAGGTTGCTGAAAATGTTAAATGCTGATGTCGCTGATCTTTTACCATCAGGTTCAGAGTCACCAGGGGCAGTTCGCAAGATCATGGCTTTGACGGACAAAGTTCGTCCTCATAACCCCAAAATTCCCGTTCCAGCAGTCACTAGCCCCATCTCGGGGCGCCGGGGCCAGACTTCACCCCGCCACGGGGCGAGGCTGCAGCACATGGTACACCTGTCTCCTGAGAGCTCCTCCGTCATCAGTCTTAGTAACATGCATATAGGCAAGCCCATTCGAACGGGTAAGAATGGCCGCCACGTTTTAACAGGCTTTCCCCTTGTTGTCAGTGGATGAAATTTGTTGTGTAAATATTTGAATGCTAATAGGAAAAGTAATAGGAATTTAGGATGTTTTTTTTTTTTTTTTGTGAATTAAATGTAAGAATGGTTTAATTATTGAAGATTTGAAATTAATATATTTATTTAATTTCGTTATGTTTTATTTATAGTTATTTCGTTCTTTTATTTCATTTTATTTTTTTAAAATTTTAATTATTATTATTGTTGTTATTTTTGTTTATTTATT
This sequence comes from Chrysomallon squamiferum, assembly GCA_012295275.1. Taxonomy (NCBI): domain Eukaryota; kingdom Metazoa; phylum Mollusca; class Gastropoda; order Neomphalida; family Peltospiridae; genus Chrysomallon; species Chrysomallon squamiferum. The sequence goes on from CM022679.1 coordinate 21,250,162, forward strand.
TAGTATTAAAAAAATCACAAAAACATTTGGGTGGTCATTTATCCTTTCCTTTAATGGAAAAAAACTAAAACTATTAATAATTTGCAAATGTATTACGAAGCCTTTCAATTTGATTGATATAAAAACTTTGATTCAGAAATTAATTTTGAAAACAAAATAAACAAAAATAAAATAATTTTCATTTACACAAGGGAAAGCCCAGGCCAGTGCATGCATGGGGGATGCATGCTATGATCTGTTTTGTGTCGCTTTTGTGTTGCTTTGTGAATGTTTAGCTTGTTCTATCATTTATTTTCATTCTCTTATTGATTTTATAAAGCATTATTTTTTTTTTTTTTTTTTTCTAATTTCTGAAGTCATATTTGTGAGAAAGCCTGTCATTTACATTTGCTTTATGAATTTGAGAGCATTCCATTAATCACTGGATTTGGTACATTGATTTTGTTTTTTTGTTTAGCCGAGAGAAAAATATCGACAGAGATTTGTTACAGATGTATAATAATGTCTGAATATTAATAATTTTTATAATAATAATAATGTTGCATCTGTTTAAAAAATATTTTTAATAATAATAATAATAATGAATAAAAGATAACAAAAAAAGAATAAATTAATTTTTAAACATATGAAAAATAATAATATTACAAATGAAAAAAGATAATAAGATACACAAAAAATATTAAAATTAATAAATACTGTAAGAAAATAAAAGACAACAAAAAATTACATTGTAATTTTTTTTTTTTTTAATTTTAATAATTTCTGTTTATTCTGTATTATTTTCTTCTAATTTTTCAATTTCTGTCAGTTCATAGACATAATAATAAAAGTAATAGTTAAATAGTTTTATTTTCCTAATTTATTTGTATAATTTCTCAATATTTTATATAAGTATTATTTTTTTTCCTTCTTCTTTTAAAAAAAAGCAGGAGAAAGGGATATAATTTGTGTCTGTGTCTGTGTCATATTTGTATTGTTCTACATAATATCTGTATATTAAACCAGTGATGTTTGTAATTCAGCATCTATAGGTTCTACTGACTCAGCGAGCCCCACAAACAGTGTGAAAAGTTACCAGCAGCAGAGCTCCTCCGAGACAGACTCGGGTCACTGCTTCGACAGCCACAGCAGCAGTTCCATTGGCTCCTACAACTCTCCTCCAGAACTGAGAAAGGCTGGACAAGCAGGTACACACCGTTTCATAGTTAATTTTCCCATCTTTACATTTATATTTAGTTTAATATTTAATGTCGAAATAGTAGACACCACCATATGTTAGCAGGTTCACTGTATTTAATGCACACATTAGTTAAAGATATTTATTTAACTTTAAATTATTTACTTCAGATTTATATTTGGTTAATGTTTACTAATATTAAAACAGCAGATGCTCATACCTTGATTTGGAATAAAGTAGAAATTAGAAAATATTTTCTACACTTACAAATTATGTATATCTTTTATTAATATTTATTGTTGAAACAGTAGATGACTCATACTTCTTAGATGTATGTTGTGTTGTCTGCATGTTTACATAGAATTATTCAAGTTTGTTGTGGTCATGTTGTTACACAGATATGACATATGTTTTTAAAATTGTTAACAATTATGTTAAATATAACAGTTATGGAAACACTGCCAGTTTTGCATAATGAATGACACTGTAATTTAAATATTATTTATGTTATAATGTAAGTTAATATATTTAATTCTAAAATTATTCCTTGTCTAGAGATTAAAGGGTCTCATCTACCTAATGTTCATTATGCATTATTCACATAATATGTGATATATATAATATATTATTTTATTTATGGGTCCTGGTTAAATGTTGTTTTGTATTGAAATGGACAGTTATGCATGTTTTCTACAACTAACATGGAATGTTGAATGAAAATGAAAAAATATTAATTTATACTTATACAAGATTATGATTATTATTATTATTATTGTTTATTTATTTATTATAAAAATAGTGACAACATTTTTATTTCCATTTCTTTTACTTGTATAAAAATAATTTTAATACATAATTTGTATAAAATTATATTGTTATTTAAAAAATAATAATAATATGAATAATAACAAGCAAAGTCTCTTTGAAATAATTAAATTAAAGAAATCATGTATAAGCATGTATGTCTGAAAATATTGATGTGTGTAATTATTATATTTTTTATTACATGCATGTTGTGGTTTTTATACATGCAGAGTCTGATCTAACATTTTCTGAAATTTTCATATTTATTACATTCAACTTGCATGTGTTTGATAAATTTACAGCAGTATCTTCTCTTTTTTTCGTTTTTAATTTTCGTTCACATTTCTCTGTGCTGTTTTTAAAACAGTTAAGTAATTGAAAAATTTCTTTTGTTGTTTTTGAGTAAGCATTTCTTCAATATTTCTTCAAATAGTAAAATAAATTTAAAATGAAAAAAAAAAAAAGAATAAAAAAAGAATAAACATAATAATAAGAAAAAACCCAATAATAAGAAACATTAATAAATTGTAAAGACTTTCTATTTTCTCTACAGGAAACTAATTATATAGTTCAGCTTAAAAAAAGTAATATAGCCATAGTAACAAACAGTAAGTTGTTAAAAAATAAAAAAATAAAAATAAAAATAAAAATAAATAAATATTTCAAAAAAGGAGAGGAAACAAAAAGAAGAAATGTGTCCCTGAATCAGTGAGAGAATGGAATAAAAAAAAAATATTTTTGTTTATTAGGTCAGAATGTTTCTTAATTAACAGTTAATTAATATGAGACATGTGTTTTGATATTAGTAATTTAAAAAGGGTGAAAACAAATAATACATTAAATATGCTACTTAAGTTAACAACAACAAAAAAAAAAATAATAAATAAATAAATAAATAAATAAATAAATAAATGATAAAAAATTTAATAATAATAATAAGTTATAAAGTAAAATAATTATTTACAGTTTTGTTATGCTGATATTTTTTCAACAGTATACAATAGCTTCCAGCACCATAGTTCTTCATTTCCTCAGTTACGTGGACGGCCACGCCCGCCGTCATACCACATCGTCATGCAAAACACAGTAATGTCTGCCCCCACAGGTGAGAGAGATTCACTTCTGTAAATAAAAATAAAAAAGTTGAAAGAAATTTCAAGAAATTAAACTTTATAAAATACCCAATAGATTTTTTGGTAATTTGTTTTGTGGATGATGAAATTGGTAAAAAAAAAAAAAAAAAAATATTTTATTATTATTATTATTATTATTATTATTATTATTATTATTTTTATTTATTTATTTATTTATTTAATAGTAATAAATATAAGTAATAATACTGTTTTTCAATATCTTAAAGTTTCTTATTTTATGGTTCATACTTAAAAAAAATATTTTTATTATTTTTTTTTTTTTTAATCTCAACAGTAAGAGAAATAATTTTATTTTTTTAATTTTTTTTTTAGTTCTATATTTTATGTAAACCTGGTCATAAATAACAAAAACAGATATATTAAATTTTTTTTTATCATTTTATTGAAATGAAATGCAAATTTGTACTACAGAATTGTAGAAAATATGAAACGAATTGAAATAAATAGCTAAATCAACAAAAATATATATATTGAAAATTAATATTGTATCCTGAATATGGAACTGAATGAGATTAATTACTTTAATCAGCCATACTGTATGAAAAGGAAATAGCAAAATAAAAAGCTAAAAATAATAATGAAGTTAATTTAAAGAATAATAAAAAATATATATATATATATATATATGTATCATTATATGAATCTAATTTTTGCTTTTTGCATGTATAACTAACTGTTTGATTGGGCATATATTTATGGTTTGTCTAAATATATGTGTTGTGTTTATACATTAGTTTTGTAACAGAAGAAAATGTAATGCATTTATTTTGCATGTTTGGCTGGAATGCATATTTTAATAACCATTGTAAAAACCCACATTTAATGTACTATAATCTGATACGAGTTTTATATGTGTTTTCTTACATAAATATTTATGTAAAATTCATGATATATTGCTGTTTGTCATTTAAATAGAAACAGACCTGTTATTATTTGATAGCTATATTTTAATGTCCAGTTGTTGTTGTTTTTTGTGGGGGGATGTATTGTTTTTGTTTTAAAAATGTATTGGTTTTTTGTTCAGCTATATTAGTCTGTACTTATATAACAAAAACAAATATTTATTACTTAAGCAGAAAATCAGTTTGATAAAAACTTTGATACTCGGAAATTATAAAATAAATGAAACAGATATTTACGTTATGTTAATTTATTTTTATTTGTTTATTATTATTATTTTTTTATTATTGTTTACTTCTTTTTTTTTTAATTATTATTTATTTATTTATTTTCTTTGTAACTGATAATATTTGGGATAATAAATTTGCAGGGACATAACTGAAAGCATAAGTTTTAACATAAAAAAACAAAAACAAGAAAGATAAAGTTATAATATTTGGAAAAAAAGGTGTTTTACATAGTTCGATTAAGTTCTTATTATTATTATTATTATTATTACTGCTATTGTTGTTGTTATTATTACTATTATCTTTGTTGTTATTATTGTTGTTATTGTTATTACTATTATTATTGATTAAAAAAATGTGATATTAAGGATGATTGAGTGTACATGTTAAAACTTCAGCAATGAAGTAATAATAAAAACTACTACTACTACTAATAAAAATAAAATATAAAGCCCAGCAAAAACAAAAGAAGATACTTCACTAAAGCTCGTTATTATAAATTTTGTACTAGCTCCAAGTCAGTTCATTGCCCCTGCAAGCTTCCCAGGACCTCGGCCACCTCTTCCCGACTACCAAGCAGCTACACAGATGGCACAACTGGCAAGACAGAAACAGCTGTGGAAGATGGAACACTTGCAGCCAAATGAAGCCTGCTATGCAAAAGGCAGTTTTATTCCTCAGGATGGAGAAGGTTGGTAAATACATTTGTGGAAATGTTTCAAAATTAAAACTGTCTGTAACTGCTGTGAAGATTAAAAAAATAATAATAATTTTCAAGTTCATTTCTTAACTATTGTTTTATTTTACAGTATTTTCAGTTTTTATTAATATTATTATTGTTGTTGTTGTATATGTGTGTATGTGTACATATATTTATTTATTTATTTATTCATTCATTTTCAGATGTTGACCAAGAACAAGTGTCTGCTGTTTGATAAGCTGTGAGCAGATTAATAACAAAAGTTTTAATAATAATAGTAATAATATTTATACTGGTGCAGTTGTATTGCAAACTGTGATAACATGACTGTCTTACCCATCTGGCATCCAGAAGACAACAATAATCCATGAGGAAACACAAAATAATATGACAACACAATACCTGAAACAACACATTAGATGTTTGTGACAACATAAAATATATCTAAGACCACAGAAAATATATCTGAGACAACACAAAATCAATCTAAAAGATAGCAAATCTCATGAAGGATGTATAAATCATAAAATGTGGAATATATCAAAAAAATGTAGTCTAGGATACTACCAGAAAATAAAAAAAAAATCAAGTAAAAAAAATCAAATTGTGGAGACAATATAAAAACAGCAAGAAGAACCGCACCAAATAGTCCTGGACAAAACATAATACTGACTGCAAGACAGAATAATTGAGGGTGACAGTACAAAATGAAGTTGTGGAGTAAGCACAAATACAGGATACAAGATAATGAGAAAGACAAGTCATGGAAGGTTAAAAAAGAAAATCCTGGAAGCTAGTGTGACTGGTTGTTCTTCTGGAAAAATTTGGATGTTTCGTGACAGAAACGAAAAAGGAAAAACCAAATTGAAGTTTAAGTATCAGGAGAATAGTTGATTAAAAGGAAAAGAAAAAAGAATACTTTTTAGTAATGTACAGATTGTTTTGTGAGGGTTTTTTTTTCTGGCATAGGAGTGAAATAAGCTGTTTGAAAATGAATTTTTATGATAAAGGAGTGAAATAAGCTGTTTCAGAATTAATTTTATTCTGACAAAGGAGTGAAATAAGCTGTTTCAGAATTAATTTTATTCTGACAAAGGAATGAAATAAGCTTTTCAGAAAGAATTTGTCATTGCCAGGAATGAAATAAGATGTTTCAAAATTAAATTGACAATTGTCAGATTTGAAATAACATGTTTCAAGTGTAACTTGATTATTTCACAGAATGAAACAAACTCTCTTATGAAAAATGTGAATTGTCAGGAATAAAACAAACTGTTAGAATAATGAACAAATGTTGCCTATAAGGATCTGAATAGTTTTATTGATAACCTGATATTGACAGGAAAAAAAAAACAAAAACAATGTTTTAATGGTAACTCCAGGTTGCTACAAAGAAACAAAACTGTTTTAATGACATTGCCAGATATGAAAGAATCTGGGTTTTTTTTACAATAACTTGACTCTGATAGGAATGAAACTAAACATTTTACTGGAACAGACACAGTTTAGTGACTGAAGATTTGTGATAGAAAGAAATTGTTTTCAAAAGTGTGAAGCAGAACAGATTTATCATTAGAAGTAATGTTATTTGGATTGATGATACGTGAATCCAGGTGAAGGACATGAAGCTTTGATTGGTCACATATTTTTTAAGTTTATTATCATTATTATTATAAAACAAGGTTTTTTTAAAACAATTTTAAAATATGTGACTTGCCTATGTGTTAGAGATTTTTATTTGGTTTAAACACATTTGACGGTTTTGTAATTCTGAAATGTCAAAAGCCTCCTGAAAGTATGTTGTCATCAAAATGATGAAAGAACTTTGAAAAATGCTTCGACTTTTGAGGCATAACGGTGCTATGTATAGTAAACAAACAACTGAAGTAGACACTTGACAGAGTGTTGATACTGGCTTCTGAAGAAATTTAATTTAATTTTTAATTTTATTTCATTATTATTCCATTTAAAAAAAAAAAAAAATAAGCAAAACAAACAACTAAACAACAATCCTGCAGCCAAAATTAATGGTTTTTTTTTTTTTATCTAGTAGTTCACTGTGTGTTTCAGATTTCTTCTTCTTCTTTTTTTTTAATTATCATTTTAATTCACTAATATCCTACACGAAATGATGTGTACTGCAGAATAAGGAATCTCAATACATTTTCTGTGTGTTATATTTATCTGAGATGATCTTCTATAAATGTCACTTATCATTAAATGTTACCAAGCAATAGCAGAATTTGACTGTGATTTGAGTCAAGTTGGTAGATAGGTGTGTTGATAGTTACATACTCACATCATTTTTAATACACAGTAAATAAACAATACACCTTTCTTCATAACACTTTTATATATATATATATGTGGAAAAAAAATTCTAGTTACAGTATGCACTGCTGGTTTTTATAAAAAAAATATAATGATTTTTTTTTTTTTTTTAATAAGTGGTTTAAGTAACGCTATATATAAATAAAGGACATTTAATAAATAAATAATTTAGTAACTTTTTTATTATTACTTTTTCAATTTTATAGTAATAACTGTTTCATAATATTATTATTTCAATATAAAAATAAATATTCAATGAAGCCTAGATCTTTTAAAAGAGCAAAACATTTATCCATATTCAGTTATGTTGCAAAATTTATTAATTGATTTTATTAAGTTCTTACTTATTTTTATTTTTTATCTTCTGTCATCTTTTTTAAGATTTATAGTTCAGAATCAGTTTGAACTGGAGCCTGAGAGCTAAGAAAAAGTAAAGCCTGTCTCACACATGAATTGTTTAAGTAGTATAATTATTTTTCACATCTTTACAGATTTTAATACGTTCTATAGTAATTTAGAAAAACTTTTTAATTTAAATAAAAGTTTAAAAAAATATATATATATCTATATTAAAAATAAAGATGTACTTAAAGCGCATTAATTAATTTTTTTTTTTTTTTTCAATTTTAATTTTTTTTTTTTTAATGTCTATTTTGAATGAACTTTATAATATTTACTGATGGAATATAACATGGGAGGCATATTATTGTATTTCACCTGGAAATTTAAAAATAAAATAAAAAATTTACTATGACTAGACTGATTATAATTTTGTGATGAAGGTTAGTCCTTAAAAAAGAATAGCAATAATTAAATAAAATTAATTTTACGAAAACCAAACTGAGTTTGTGTAAAAAATATTTTAATTGTGGTTTTTTTAAATCTCATTCCATTTTTATTTGTACCATCACCCTCTCATTTAAACTGTATTTAAATAATTTTCTCAATTTTAACACTTTGTCATTCAGATCTCACTTTTATTACATCTTACTCTGATTTAACCTTTCTCTTTTTAATCAAATTTAAATTAAATCAAAAAAAGGAAATGATTTTTTAATTTCTTCTCACCAATTGTAAATGACGAGTGTTTTAATTTAATCTTGTTTTATTGTTTACGTAAATACCATGTTAACTAACCTAATTCTCTCTCTCTCATTTGTATGTGTTCATTACCTTTCATTATCTACAAGAATGGCATAGTAGTTTTCCTTAGTTCTCATTAAATTGTCTATTTTGTATTAAATGTGTTGGCTTTGTTTGTGAATAAATCATTGAATATATACATAATCTGGTGTTGTTTTAATTTATACAGTTGTGATAAAGTTAAATTTGTAAATCTCTGTGCTGTTCAGTCAAGTATTATAACTGGTTTTTTATTTTTATTTTTTTAAATCAACAAAAAAAAACTGAGTCTTCCTCTTTTTGGTTTGTTTATTTATCTTATTTTAATTTATTTTAATATAATTTAAAATTTATTATTATTTTTATTATTATTGTACTTTATTATATTTTGCTTTATTTTATTTTATTTTGTTTATTATATTTTATTATATTTTTGTTATTTTTTTATTATTATTTTTTTTATATATTCTTTATTTTCTTTATTATTTTATTTTATTTTATAAATGATACAAATTGTTTTAAGAACTTTTTTGATTATATGATGAATTTTTTACAATTCTGTTTCGTTCAGAAAGACAAGATAATGAAGTAATTATTATTAATAAATCTGAAATCAGATTATCTTAATTAAAAATTGTTTATTCATTAGATTTCCAAGTGATAGAAATAAAAAAATAAAACAATGAAAAAACACATGTATTTGTCATTTCTGAGATATATAGAGCCAATTTTAAAAAAATAAAATAGTAATACAAAAAATAAAAGATACCATTGTACACAAAAAACATATTCACAATTTATTTAAAGTAATTTTAATAAAGCCATATTCTTTGTAACTGTTGGTACACTACATTACTTAAATGGGACATATTAACCAATGGCCAGGCCTCTAGGTTTTCAGATATTTTGGGGTCCCCCATAATAACAGCTAATAGTGATGCTGTACCTGGTGGTACTTGGCCAGAAGGATCCAGTCCAGGGACAGGACAGGTTTGTGTTGGTTAGGGGCTGGGGTCGGTTATGCATGTCCTAGAGGTGTTGGAGAGGGTGGAGTGGATCAATATGGTGTGGGTCCAGGTGGTGTAGAACCCAGAGGTTACCCAGGTGCAGTTCCTGGTGCTGGCCTGGAGTTGTCATGGCAGGAGGTCCAAAACCAGGTGGTACACCACTGTAATCAGGTCCCTAGGCTTGTGACTAATGCAGCTGTGAACAAATAATGTGTTTTATCACAGTGAAAATGTTGACTTACTTCATAAACTATTTCCAGTTTCATGTGTCACTCTGGTTTTTTCAAAAGCCATGGTAAGTATATTCATGACAATATGAAGCTGCTTATAAAATATCCATTACTATCAGTCTGTAACAACACTAATAATAATAATAATAATAATTAAAAGTCAGACATTCAAGATAACTTAAGTAAAAGAAAGAAAAAATAAATAATTTCATCATTGCAAATAAACATCTAATTACAAGTGTAAATGTAACGAATCCATGATCTCCATATCAGAGCAATTTTGTCAGTTGAAGCGTTCATCAATATCATTATACCAATAATAATAATATCACCACCACTACAAAAAAAAAACCCAGCAAAACAACAAATAAATTTAAAAAACAAAACAAACAATACAAAACAAATAAACAAAAATATTAATTTACGTTCTTTTCACAGTGCTCGTTTTTCACATGAAGCTGCCATTAAAAATATTATAATAAATAAATAAAATAAATATTTTCACGATCATCAAAGGTGTTCATTTATTAAGTATTCTTTTCATCTCAGCTCAAATGAAGAAAGATTTTACTTGATACAGGAAGTGAACACAAGGCAGGGACAGATTTATTTGCATTTATCAGAACACGAGGCAGAGATATACGATATTACAAGACTTATTACGTAATTTTCTTCATGAGCTGTTTCTCGTCTTTTTTCTTTATTTCTTTTTTTTTTTTTTTTTTTTTTTTTTTTTTTTTTGAGGCTACATCTTCTTAGATGCGTTTCAAATTACTTCATCAAAGTGATTTATTAATACAAATTTCCACTTTGATGAAGATTATTTATCATTTTTTTTCTTTCTTTTTTTTTTTTTTTTTGTTTTTGTTTTTGTTTTGTTTTTTGTTAAATTTGTAACGAAAAGAGAAATAAATAATACGCCGGCGGCCATCTTAGAACATGGAATACGATTTAAAATTAAATTATGTGCATAAAATGAACTCGTATGTTTTGTTTTTGTTGGTATTGTTTACTGGTGTTGTTGTTGTTGTTGTTGTTATTTTGTACAGATATAGAGCTAATTGTTTCGGTTTTTATTCGGTCTATCTTTTTGTTTTTACATTTTTTATTTTTTTATTTTTTTTTTTTTTAATGCATGTTCGACTGGATGGGATGCAGGTATATTTTGCTTTAATTGATTACTTAATTTAATATCATCATCATCATTACTTTGTTGTTAATATTATTTTATTTTCTTCGTCTTATTGTTGTTGTATTTGTTGTCGTTTTTGTTCTTCATATTCTCCTCCTCATTTTTATTCATATATGGTACGCAGTGTGAGTGTGGTGTACGTATGGTCTACATATTTCTAAATATTTAAGACTATTAACGTTTTCTTCCAATCCCAAATCACGTTACGAAATCTTCAACATGACACAAACTCGCTGTTACAAATGACAGTAAACAAATCGACTTATTCTTAAACCACTTACCAGTTATTTTGCCATTTCAGTTTTTATCGGTAATTCCCTTTGAGACAAAAAGATGGCCGTGAATCCACGTGCGATTATTAAATTCTCGTCTCTTGATCGTAGGGATTTGTCGTAAAACCAGTAAATCTCTTGAACAAACTGCAGCAATAAATCACGAATGAATAATTAAGAAATTCTGGCACAAATCTTGAATTCTCGTAAACTTTTGTAAATTTGAAATAGTTAAATCTAAACTGAGAATTAGTAATTTAAAATAGGAATATGCTATTATAACTCGTTTGGCCGCAAAATAATAGAATGGAATAAATTAATATTCATGTATCCATCCATGTACGTTCTTTAATTTCTTTTTTTTTTTTTTTTAAATGAATTTCAAATTTAATGTATTTGTTAGATGAATATCAGGTACAGTTTAACTAAATAAAAATCTATTTGTCTGTATAATATGATTGCATTTCACGTAATAACATAAATATTTGATATATTATAGACACAGTATTTCGTAACTCTGTTTTCACATTTGGTAAGTACAATACTAAGTTTTTAAGCCCATCTGTAAAGTATCAAATAAAATAAAAAAGATAATAATTTTTTATTTATTGAAAAACATTATGAAAACGAAAAACGAAAATTTGTAAATCTCAGGAGTGAGCAGTAAAAAACCAATAAAAACATCCACAAACAAACAAAGAAAACAACAACAAAAAACAACGAAAAGCCAAAATGATAATAAGAAGAAGAACAAAAAAATAATAGTAATAAAGAACAAACAACAGCAACGAAAAAAAAAAAAAGAAGCTATAAACGACAAAAAAAAAAGAAGCTAAAACGCCCCCCCCAAAACTTTGAAATCTTCTCATAAAACTTACAGTTCAGTACTTTTGAATAGAGGAAAATATTTCTGAAGAGATTCAGACGTCAAAAATGTGTTTTACCTTGGAGCAGACTAGACGTTTACGTAACTGGAACCAAAAAGCGGAGCAAACAAAATCAAGCCAGTCGATTTGGGAGCCGTGCATTAGAAATGTTTACTTTTGTATTCTTGCCTCTTGTAGTGCGTCGTCATCGAACTTCGTAACAAATCAAAAGGTCAGTTTTGGCTGCTGAGAGATGTGAAGTTCGATTCACTGATATTATAGAACAAATGAACATTAAAGAAACATGATGAAGTTTTGATGGAATTATTTTGATACGAGGCCTGCTAAAAAAATATCTTGTCTCGGTTATATTTGTGTTGGCCCACTTCAAAACCGAAATATTTTATCGTAGACTAAAAATGATTATTTCAGAAAGATGAAGGAAACTTTGAAAATGAAAGTAAACTACCAAAAGACTGTAAATATTGCAAGAGTTTGGATTAATATTGAAATACGTTCTGTGTAAACAATTTTGAATAAAATCATTTAGGATAAAATTTAAATAGAACTATTAGATGATATATTATTTATTAAAAATGTTAATAAGTTTCCTTATTCTTTATTGCTGTTTCTTGGTAGATTTATCGTTCTAACGTTCACACACAAACACACACATCACACACACACACACACACACACACACACACACACACACACACACATCTCCTTTATTTACATCATATCGAAGATAATGCAGATAATGAAGATGATCATAACGGAAAAAACATATCAGCAAAATAATAATAATAATAATAATAATAATAATAATAATAATAATAATAGTAGTAGTAGTAGTAGTAGTAACAGTAGTACGAATAGTAGTAATTCTGATTGCGACACAGAAGGAAAGTACTCAGTTTTCTCGGCACAGTTATTGTTCTGTTGATGATTGTAATAATATCTTTGTTTACCTTGAATAAAAATCTGCATTGTGGAATTCGCGAAATCAGAACCGATATGGAACAATGTGTTGTGTTTTGCTGTGAGCCTTTGTGTGTATGTAAAAGCGTGTGTGTACGTGCATTTGTGTATATTAACAATCTCAGATCATTAATCAGTGTATCTTCTAATTTGTTTTGATAAGTATATGTACTGTTTTACTAAAATAATAAAATAAATAAATAAATAAATAATAATAATAATAATAATAATAATAATAATAATAATTATTATTATTATAATTTTAAAAATATATTAAAAAAAATAATAATAATAATAAAAATAAAAGATACAAGAAGGAAAAGAAGAAGAAAAAAAAAGCCATTATTTTCACGTGATTGATTGCGTTAGGCCCATGATTTGACTTGTATACACACAAGATTCAAAACGCCATGAATAAAGTGGTGACACAATTTCGAAAGTCATCAAAAACTACATCCACGATTTTGATTGCGTGCGACGTATCTTCGCCAGCAGCCAATGCTTTATCGATTGCTGACGACGACAGCCACAACAGGTTCGGCTTGGAAGTGAATAACAACACACTGGACTTTTACGATCCACACATACAGCATCTGTTTGTCACTTCACTACGTCTACACACACACACACACACACACGGAGTTTCTGTTTGTTATTGAATAAACATTTCGATGACATGCGGACACCCAGAAATGATTTCCAGATAAAAGCAATGCGCTTTTAATGTCGGGTAAGTCTGTTTATTTATTTATTTATTTATTTATTTATTTATTTATTTATTCTTGTGCATTCATCCGTTCATCTTTTCTTCTTCTTCTTACTTACTTTTATTATTATTTTTTTTTATTTATAGACAAATTATTCTGGTTTATAGTTATGTTAATTTTTGGAAATGATCTGATTTCTGAAATATGTATTATATATATATGTATATATATATATGCAAAGGAGTTTCGTCAGGTTGAATTTTCTTATTTCCGATATGTTTTAACATTAAATTTAAATTCAAAAGCGATGTAGCTGAGAAACAAAATTCAGAGTATATATACATATAGATTCACACACACGTGCATGCATATGTATATATATAGATAGATTTAATATTGAATATATATATGCATGTATTTCTGTCAAAAATTATTTGTTATTTAACATACGCATTGATGATAATAATAATAGTAGTAGTAGTAGTAGTAGTAGTAGTAGTAGTAGTAGTAGTAACAGTAATAGTAATAGAAATAATAACAATTATAATAAATAACAACAACAATAGGAACAATAATGATAATGATAATACCTTGTTATTTTGTTAACAAACACTCCACTGATATTGAACTGTTTTCTTAACAAAACTCAGTTCATATTAAATCCATAACTGTTTTCTTAACATCACTCAGATGTGTTATTTTTTATTATTATTTTCTTTACAAAACTCACATGGTGTTAAATCCATTACATTTTCTCTCTCGCTTGACTTTTATTAATATTCACCAGACCGTGTAAACCGCAAAGCTGGTTCTTCGCTATTTCTGTCTTTCATCATTGTTTGCGTCGTGTCAGAGTTGATTGGCAAAACCAATGTATATTCCGTCAAAGAAAACTCTCGTTCTAATACAAATGTGTTATATACACACTGTATGTATAACTATGTGAGTATGTGTATGAGTATATGTATGTATATGCGTACTTACATTTGTATGAATGAATATATGTACATGTTTTTGTATTTATATAAGTATTTGTATTTGTTTTATGCAGTATAAAGCAATGATCTATGCATGTTTGACTGTATGTATGTATATATATATATATATATATATATATAATATATATACGTATATAATGTATGAATGTATGTATTTATGGACAAATATATACGATAAACGTGTGACTATGTATGTATATGTGCATATTTCTATTTCTTTCTCTGTTTATGTATGCACCTAAGCATACCTGTAAGTATCTATGGGCATATATTTGAGTCTGTCTCTGTTTGTCTGTCTGTCTATCTATCTGCATTTGGTTATCGTGACATAACTGACACAGGCAACCGTTCACGTGAAATGCCTTTAAACAAAGAAGCGACCAGGAACGTTATTCCGGCTAATGCTTATACAAAAAACGGCTGCTCTGTAAAGCGATGTCGTACTGCAAGACGTACTTTATTTCTCTTTGTCTTTGTAAATGAGATGTTTGCCCCGGCTTGTGAAGGTTTCAAGCACGTATAGCTCTGGGAATTGGAGGCTGCAAACTAGGAGAGCTGATACATTTTTCTATTCCTTTGATTTCGTTGTCTTTGCACAGATACTGAATTTGATTTAACGTTCGATTTGCGCAGCGTATAAAAATTGCATGCAGGTTGGACGAGAATTAGGGGGCGTGTATGTTTGTGTGTGTGTGTGTGTGTGTGTGTGTGTGTGTTGTGTGTGTGTGTGTTTGTATTAACGTGTGTGTGTTTATAGAGAAGGAATAGAATAGAATTTTTTTATTAACAGATATACGGTCAGATTGTCAGACACACACACACACACACACACACACACACACATATATATATAGTGTTGAGAGAGAGAGAGAGAGAGAGAGAGAGAGAGAGAGAGAGAGAGAGAGAGAGAGAGAGAGAGAGAGAGAGAGAGAGAGAGAAGAGATATATATATGGCTGGACATACAGACAGAAAGAGAGATATACAGACAAAAACGTCCCCCAGAGTCTATTCTGTTACCTATATAAACTTGATATTTTCATGAATAATGGATCAGTGTCTCTGCACTGTTTGATACAAGGAAAGCGCTGGAGAAGGGACATTATTCTGGAGATGTCAGCACATTTGTTCTTCAGACAGAACGTAAATCAAAGGCGAATTGGAGATTGGTCAGAAACGTTCGTCCAAAAGGGCAGACGTTCTGGAACATTCTTTTAAAATCGTCTTGATTGTGTAAAGGTTGGGAAAACGTTTTAAATTATTTAGTTTAATCTGTTTCAGTCTTCCACTGGCAATTGATGAAGGAGGGTGGTATTAAAAACAATTAACCAAAAAAAAAAAAAAAAAAAAAAAAAAAATTTTTTAAAAGATTGTAGCAACCTTAACAACAACAGCAACAGTGACAGGAAATGATGTAGAAATATAATATTGAAAAAGTATTTAAACAGAAAATGATATATAGGTAGATAGATAAAGAGATAGCTAGAAACAGCTGTTAGATAGATAGTTAGAAAGATGGATGGATGGATGGATGGATGGATAGACAGATGGGTAAATGAATGAGAAGAGAGAGACAGAGAGAGCCTAAAAAAAAACCAAGAACCTTCCCCACCCACAAAACAACCCCCAAAGAAAAATACTACAAACAAACAATAACAACAAATAAGTTAAAACTCTTACATTTTAATCAACAGTCTGAAGCGATGTTTTTTACGTATTTTTAAAAAACGACTGCATCTTTCACGTTACGTGCAAGTGAACAGTTTGCGAGGCGAGCGAGGACAACAAAATGCTGGAACACAGGAGTCTGAAAACGGAGATCCCCGTGGGAACAATAACTGTGCCGAGTTACTGATTGAGTGCTTTCCTCCTGCACCGCAATCAGAATTTCTAACTAACCCAGCCGAAGCCAAATAAAGGATCCTCGCAACTGCCAGTCGCACCTACTTAACAGCGCTGCCGTCTGTTTTTACTGCAGCCGTCGCTAATAAACGCTTCTAATCGACTCTCTGTTGAGTGTTTATGATGTCATATATTTCATTATCGGCCGAATAATAGAACAACATCTGCAGAGAGGCTGCTTGACGTAAAACTTTACAGTTGCGTCTTCTCATCACGGTGAAGTGATTTTGAAGTTCTTGCTGATGATCATGGTTATGTCAGAGATTATTTTTTTTTATAAATGTCTGTGTAGTTGTTACGTTTGTTGCTGGGGTATAATCTTTCCTAAAAATAAAATATGACGACTGTAAAGCAACACTACGTAGAAACATACCTGCATCCAGACAGAGAGGTGTGTACACTGGTACAAATATCAGTCCATCGATAGATCATCCATGTGTACGTACATATACATACGTACTTAATTAATACGTACACGCCAAACATAAATATATACATACACACATACACTCACATACATACATACATACATACATACATACATACATACACTCACATACATACATACATACATACATACACAGTTAGACAGACACAGACTACATTATATTAATGATAGGATAAACCTACGTTATATCTGTACAGCAAAGCCTTTTTCTTGTTATAGATTGAGAACGCCAAGAGCGATGATGTATTTAATATGAAATGTAAATGACAAGAAACGAGTCAATTTCTTGTATGTTGGGATATTGAACACCGTTATTGATTGTTTGGTTCCTTTTAGCGTCCTTTGTCACGGCTTGGATTAAAGACACAAGCTGAAAACTGTCGCCTCAAATGTCCATTGTGTTCAGCGTCGAGTCTGTTTGCGAAATACTTTTCAAGAAAGACCACATAGCACGCATCGTTTAAAAAATAGAAATAGGAAATGCTACAACAGACAATTCGTGAATTTTGCATTGTTGTTATTTATTTATTTACTTATTTATCTTCATTATTTTAAAAATTCTATCAAATTCCGATATGCATATGTTTATGCTGTGTGTGTGTATTTAGATATGTCTTTATGTGTATTTATTATTAATTTATTTTTAAAAATAATATTCTCATTTTATCTCTAGGGATTAGAGCTGATTTAGAGTTCACATTGTATGAATAATACAATATGTTTGGTTCTAAAGTTAATTAGCTTCTGCAGTATCTATTTATGTATGTTTGTATGAATGTATGTAGGTACGCATGTACGTACTGTATAAATAAGAATGTATTACGATATGCTATATTATATAATGCGCTTATGTACAAAATTATATTTGTCTGGATATGGGCCTAATCATGAATATCTGCGCATGCACGTTAGTATCTGAATTTACGTTTCTTTTAATGTACATGGGAATCAATCTGTAGCTATGTGTTTGTTACAATACACCAGACCTTTTAGGCGAGTTATGTCACGAACGCTTGTTTTCCTATGTCACTTATGCATGATCACAACTCGTTAATGACAATCTTTTTTATAAACCCAATAAGCTGTACACACTGGGTCTGCAACGACACGATAGATGATCAATATATAACTATACACTAGTAAAATAACAGACGATAGATGATCGATATATAACTATACACAAGTAAAATAACACACGATAGATGATCAATATATAACTAAACATATGTAGAATAACAAACGATAGATGATCAGTATATAACTACACACAAATAAAATAACACACGATAGATGATCAAGATATAACTACACACAAGTAAAATAACACACGATAGATGATCAGTATATAACTACACACAAATAAAATAACACACGATAGATGATCAATATATTACTAAACACAAGTAAAATAACACACGATAGATGATCAATATATAACTACACACAAGTAAAATAACATACGATAGATGATCGATATATAACTACACACAAGTAAAATAACAAACGATAGATGATCAATATATAACTATACACAAGTAAAATAACACGATAGATGATCAATATATAACTATACACAAGTAAAATAACACACGATAGATGATCAGTATATAACTATACACAAGTAAAATAACACACGATAGATGATCAATATATAACTATACACAAGTAAAATAACACACGATAGATGATCAGTATATAACTACATACAAATAAAATAACACGATAGATGATCAATATATAACTATACACAAGTAAAATAACACACGATAGATGATCAGTATATAACTACACGCAAATAAAATAACACACGATAGATGATCAATATATAACTATACACAAATAAAATAACACACGATAGATGATCGATATATTACTATACACATGTAAAATAACACGATAGATGATCAGTATATAACTACACACTAGTAAAATAACACACGATAGATGATCAGTATATAACTATACACAAATAAAATAACACACGATAGATGATCAGTATATAACTATACAAATAAAATAACACAAGATGAAAATAATAACTATACACAAATAAAATAACACACGATAGATGATCAATATATAACTACACACAAGTAAAATAACACGATAGATGATCGATATATAACTACACACTAGTAAAATAACACACGATAGATGATCTGTATATAACTACACACTAGTAAAATAACACACGATAGATGATCAATATATAACTATACACAAATAAAATAACACACGATAGATGATCAATATATAACTATACACTAGTAAAATAACACACGATAGATGATCAATATATAACTATACACAAATAAAATAACACACGATAGATGATCAATATGTAACTATATACAAGTAAAATAACACACGATAGATGATCAGTATATAACTACACACAAGTGAAATAACATACGATAGATGATCGATATATTACTACACACAAATAAAATAACACACGATAGATGATCAGTATATAACTACACACAAGTGAAATAACATACGATAGATGATCACACAGAAGTAAAATAACATACCATAGATGATCGATATATTGTTTAATTACAGAAGCTGTCCCGAAGCTTAAAAATGTCAGTTTTAGACGAAGTATACAAACAATCACTTTGGTAACAAGCTGTCGCCAGAACCGGCTTATTCTGTGTATGTGAGATTTAAGAGTAGCATATGGCAGTGACAGAATGTTGAAAAGAAAGAACATAAAACTTTCTCTTCGGCTTATCTCCGGCACTGAGCTTTTCAATAGTTCTGTTGTTGTACGAACAAGTGTTGAGCACACACACAGTTCCCTCGAGGTATGGCGGGTCGCAGGTTCAATCACTGTGAGTGGAACAGTTAGTGTTCCAGGAATTGTTTGAGAGACGTTCTTTAGGCAGAGTGATTCAATACTTTCTTGTTGTTGTTGTTATTATTATTATTATTTGAATCGTTGTTCTCATAAAGGCAGAAAGTCTTATTTTATTTTATTTTATTTTAATACAGACATTTTTTTTAAATTATTTTTTTTTTATTTATTAATTTTTTTTTATTTTGACCATTGAATGCTGACAAGTTACAAAGCAACTAGGACTTAAAGCAGCCTAAGGCCTCACAATTTTATTTAAATAGAAGATTAATATAGTTCTACATTATTGTCGTTGTTGTTGTTGCTGGTAAAAAAATTGATCTTCGCCAGAAGGCCAAGAAGTTTTTTTATAATTTTTTTTTTTTTTTTTAATTTGTCTACGATATTATTTAGGTTACTATTTTTGGTTTGTTTGAAGTTGGTGGTTCATTGCAGGAATTGCTGCAATACCAGGTGAACCCGTGGTGAGGGCGGAGTGAGTATCGTGCACCCCACCCCTTACTCACACACACACACACACACACACACACACACACACACACACATATATATATATACGTTTGCTTTAGTTGGTTTATAAGAATCGTTTCAGCTGTTACATTCCATTTATTAAACTCGTTATTATTGCTGTAATATAACTATAACTTTCTGTATATATATATATATATATATATATATATATATATATATATATATATTTAGTAGGTTGGTAGCTAGTTAACTGTTTTATGATAAAGCTCATTTCATCTTCATTAGCTCTTACCAGAAATCAGACAGTTGCTAGTGTTAGTTACGTGAAGAAGCCAAACACTGCCACAGCGATTACACTTTGTCAACAAGTCGTATGAAGACGTCTAAAGCCAATACGAGCTCTACGCGTGATATATTACAGTAATAATAAGGTGTGTAATAAAAAAGACAATGAAATGTAACAGCTGAAGAGATGATTTAAAAAAGAAAGAAAGAAAAAATGTGTGTTACAAATAGATATCGGAGATAGAAGCAGCATGAAAGAGATAAGAAAATAATGAGGAAATGCATAATGACGTCAGTGCATACGTATTTATATTTGTGTATGATTAGATACAAATCGATACATATACGAAATACATTCATGCAACGTACTTACAAATTTAATCCGTATTTCATATGTATATATATACACACACATACACGCAATACACACACACACACACACACACACACATCCATTTGGTATTAAAAGTAGCTCGAAATGTAAAGGTTAACAGAATGATGCAATTACCGGACTAATTAACAGAAGGTTGTATTTACAAAAGATCCTCTTATTAAAATAAAAGTAAATCAACCAATGGTTTTAAAATAGTTTTTATTTAACCCAAATAACTTTATACGTAGGATAAAAATGTCAGTGTATTGCATAATGATAATAATAACTATTACAAACTGAGTACAAGTTCCAAAACAAAGATAACATACTAGATCTACAAATTACTAAACAATACATCAACACATACTACAGAATCATATTCAGTCTTCAATAATAGAAACAGCCTAAATGTCTGTCGGGATACCTCTCGTCTCAAGTTTATTTCAGCAGTCCCTTTTCAGAAATAGCGTTGAATATTTATAAACACAGAGCGGACGTTACCGAAGTCACTAAAATAACTGAATTCTTTTTGAGGCGAAATTGAAAAGAATCCAATATCACAACTTAACTGGAAAACAAGATTTAGAAAGTATCCAAGACAATACATCTAAAGATCATCATAAATTTATATATATATTAGAAAAACTGGTGAAATTCATTTAATACATTCGTAAAAATACCACGAGAAAGTGCTGTTTTCATGAAAAAAGTATAAACACGCACAGACACGCACACACAAACACACACACACGTAAAGAGGCAGAACCAATGTTTACAATGGTAAACAAATGTATGTATACCTACCTACGTGATGAGATGTGTCGGGAAAGCACATTTAAAACAAATGTAAGTATACCTACCTACGTGATGAGATGTGTCGGGAAAGCACATTTAAAACAAATGTAAGGGATTTGCAGTTGTGAAGGTGATTAGGAGCACGCTGACTGAGAGCACTGTAATTGAAAGAGACAAATGTATTAAACTGGCTGGCTGTACGAGACTTGTCAGTCGTGGTCGCATTACACTGGAAATTGAAACTGTCGTACACGCTAAGTACACTCACAAGACGTGTTTGCTTAATGAGAATTCTAACTGATACTGCTGTATAATTAGTAGGTGTGTGTATCTGTGTTTGTGTTTGTATGTGTTTCTTAGTTTGTGTGCGTTTGTGTATGAATTTATGTATTTATGTGTGTATGTGCATGTTGTCTGTGCGTACGTACGTACATGTGCATGTATGTATGTGTGTATGTACGTCGTCGACATCACAAAGACAGAGGTAGATTAAGAGATGATGAAAGAGATAAGCAGATGAATGTATATAGGTATCTAAGTATGTATGTATATATGTATGAATGTATCTGTGTGTTAATGTATGAATGCATGTATGTACGTACAGAACTGACCGAACTGCAATTTCTCTGCAGCTTTCAGTTCACTATGTTACGAAATGACGTCTGGAATCTATCTATGAAAAGGTATTTATTTATTTATTTATTTATTTTGGCAACATAATTATTTCATTATCATACTTTGTTATAACTGATGATAGCTGATCCCAAGCTGTAAATTAATATCTTTTGTTAGACTGTTTAAAACCTTTATGTAGGTGTAATTGTACTTGAAACCTGTGATCCATGATTATTAAATAGTATATGAAAAGTATCACTATATGGTTGCAGTACTTCATGTAAATAATGCATATCTTTCTCTCTTTTTTTGTGTAGTGTTAATATCTGCTATATTAGTATCTATATAGTGGGCGTTGTTATCTGTGATATTTCTCTCTATGTTATTATCTACGCTTGTATAAACAGTTCTAGTAACCTGTAAATATGCACCAGCTGTAAATTATGATGGTGACAAGTAATGAAATACAGACATGTTGATCATTTTGTGCCACTTGTATTGTTCAGTTTATCTCACTTTGTATTTTTATTATTTATTTATTTACTTATTTAGTATTACTATTATTTGGGTGGATGAGGAGAACAATATATTATTTATGTCTAACTTTCCGACTTGTGTAAATGATCAGGGTAAATATTTTGACAAACGCTGCGCTATTTATTATATAATTGACACCGACATTTGTAAATACAGACAAGGATGTAGACATGGCTGTTTACTGTTATTTTATTCCTTGTTCCTGTTTTTAATATTATCGGGTTTAAGCTTTTATAATAATAATAATAATAATAATAATAATAATAATAATAATAATAATAATAATAGCTAAGTAATGAATAGAAAAAGTATTCCTTATATTTCCGACAGTTTGTTTTATTTCTTAGAGGGCACCAACCTTGAAGTTACTAACAATAAAGTTCGACAATAAAATAAAAACTTCCTCTTTGCCGTGACGTCATTTCGAAATGCAAAAACAACCGATCGACTGAATAAGTAATTACGAAACTGTTGCACTGTAATTTATAAAGATATTATTTCTTTTTTTGCTTCGAATCTGTCACCAAAAAAACCCCACGTATCCTCGAGGGATTGTTATGTGTTATTGACAGAGATTGGTGACGTTTGGCAAATAAACCAGTCATCATGAAGATAGAAAACGTATAGAGGCTGATTGTTAACACCTCGATGTGTATTGATATTAATTTTATACAAACTATATTATTAATTTTCAAAAAAAAACAACCCAAAAACCTAAAATATATAAAATTTAAAAAACAAAGCAGAACAAAACAACAAAAAAACAACAAAAACAACATATAAAGAGAAATATTTCAAAACAGCCAAACAAGCGGAAAGGTAAAATTAGTATAATAAAGAATCCCAATTATTCTGTTTGACTGATCATTTAAAACTGCTGCATTGAGGACAGCCGCGAGGTGATCACTGACAGTGTCGAGTTAAAAACACACAGTTCCCTTTCACCTGCTTCTAAAAGTGATAACTGTTAGTGACGAGGCGTTTTAAACAAAATGTTTGTCATATGTTTTCATTTGTTTTAAGTAAACAGTTTTTACATAATTTCGTCTTCTTATAAAGAACAAAAGAACATAACAACGAACATCTGGCAAAATATAAAAAAATAAAATAAAAAGAAGAAAGAAAGAAAAAGAAACAGAAAAAAAAAGTGTATTATACATTATACTTTTTAAAAATAGTTATCCTAATAGCTTTCATTACATA
Organism: Chrysomallon squamiferum; assembly: GCA_012295275.1. Lineage (NCBI taxonomy): Eukaryota > Metazoa > Mollusca > Gastropoda > Neomphalida > Peltospiridae > Chrysomallon > Chrysomallon squamiferum. The sequence goes on from CM022679.1 coordinate 21,274,317, forward strand.
AGTAATTGCAAACGTGTTACTGTTAGAATATATATATGTGTGTGTATGTGTGTATGTGTGTGTTGTCGCACACACGTACTCACGCACATAAACACATAAACACGTATGTGACAGTGTACAAATTGAAATTAATTAATACTTGTATAAACAGAACGTTTTGGTGACGTCTGAGATGGGATGGGGCCTATGACATGCATGCTTGTACAGAGCTCAGATGAAAGCTAAAAACTTTGCCCATCCAAGCCTATCACATCATGTATAAAACGTATTCTAGACATGAGTGCATGAACTGATAACATTACCCACTGTCGTTAGATCTTGGATGAATGTAACAGGTTAAAATATAAAATTAATTAACTGTTATAAGCAGTACATACCTAGATTAAATTTAGTAGCATTCTCCTAACTGAAATAATAAAATGAATTAATCTTAGTAATAACGAATTATTAAGACACTGCATACTTGAATTAGGTTTTCGTAGGAATGTATTAACTCATATATGAAAAATGAATGAACTGCACTAACATCGAAGTATTGGTGAGGCTACACACTGGCATTAGGTGTATAAAATTAATTAATTCTGGCAATACGAAGATAATTAACACACTGCTGGATTAGGTTTCGGAAGAATGAACGAGGCACAGTCTAAACGAGCTAACTGTGATAATGACGAAGTATTGAGTGCACACTGTGATTGTGTTCTGAAAGATCTTATCGAGTGTCGAAAATGATTGGAACTTGCTGCCGTGCTGTTACTGACAATTTGTTTCGTGTTGTTGTGTGAAACCACAGACAAGCCTGCGAATCATTAAACATCTTCCTGCGACATTGACGTCACGCCCTCCGGGCCATCTTCGCACTTGAGACAACGCCTCGAGCAGATGCTGACGTCTCGCACCAATTTAACAACGGCCACGACCTTAGCACTTTGCTAACAAAAGCGACTATCTCACCCATAGTTAATAACAGCGTCGACATCAGCATTTCGTTAGCAACAGCGTCGACCTTAACACGTCTTTAACAACAGCGACAACACCGCATTTCTTTAGCAACAGCGACAACCGTAACACGTCTTTAACAACAGCGTCAACCTTAACATTTCTTTAACAACAGGTCAACCTTAACACTTCTGTAACAACAGCAACAACAACCTCACACCTCTTTAACAACCGCGTCAACCTTCACACTTCTTTAATAACAGCGACAGCAACCTCACACTTTTTTTAACAACGTCGTCCATCTGAAATCATGCAAGACACCCCAATTATAAGTTCAGCAATGACAGTATTCATAAACGATTTCTGGAAGAAGCATTTAATCAATGTAACCAGCTCTAAACGACTCGGCCAAGCACATTACAGAAAGACCGCCGAAATTAAAGGTCAAACAGTGAAGCGAATTCTTCACCCCAAAACATCAGTCATTACTCACAGAATGATGTGCCATTTTGCGCTGACATGGTTTGATATGCCGCGCACTCTGATGAGTCGATTCCTAGGTTCTCACTTGCAGATGATTGATTCGGGGTCGTTTACTTGATGATGGCCATATGGTGGCTTCGCCAATTATAGAAAACTACTAAATAGTCATTTAATATATAAGGCTTCTTCTTCTACTAGAATATATATATATATGTGTGTGTGTGTGTGTGGGTGGGGGTGGGTGTGGGTGTGTGTTATATACATATTCGTTTGGTTCTTTATTTTTTATTGCAATCTTTGGGAAACTATAAAGAAAACGAAAAACAACATACAATTCTGAACTAATTTCCCATTACAAAACATTTAAAATATGTAATTAAACGCATTTGATATGACAGTGTTGTGTTGCATCAGGAATCAAAGGCAGACGTCGGGAGCCTGCCGAAAATTGAACTCTTGCCCTTAGGCGAACGTTAGATATTTCATTCAGTTATTATTATTATTATTTTTTTTTGTCTTTCTTTCTTTCTTATTATTATTATTATTTTGGTTATATTATTGTTGTTTCGTTAGTTTTACGCGATTCTAAACACGCGTGTGATATATGTTGTTAAATAGTTTCTTTGTGATCTAGTAATAACAAAAATATTTTTCATTCTCGCCACATTTAAAATGTGTTGTTTGATGGCACCACGGATATAAGGACTATTCAAATAACTAGAGAGGAAACCCATTGACGCTGAACAATAGGCTGTTCTGGTTTCCATAATTGGTGTAAATGTGTCTACTATTTTTACAGAGGACCTGGAAATATTACGATTAACTCAATTACAAAAATAATTTAACATCCACATAAATTATTGATATTTCGTCCTCTCTGAAATGTCTGCTAACAAAACTACTTAAACCAACGTTAAACTGATTCTGAACCGCCTTGACGGTAATAATCTTGTTTCTAAGAATAATCTATAAACCTGTAATTCTTGTTAGAATCACTAATACGTATCATATGACAAATTAAAAAAAACCAAACAAAAAAAAACTAATAATAATAATAATTAAGGATGACAGGAAAAATGTTGAAATATTAGTATGAAAACTGTTAATTCATTGTCAACACACAACTAATCAACAAATTTAATTTAGATGAATTAAAAACGATTTATCAACATCTGGAGGTCTATAAATCATTGCCGTGAGTTATTTATAAATCTCTCTCTCTCTCTCTCTCTCTCTCTCTCTCTCTCTCTCTCTCTCTCTCTGTCTCTCTCTCTCTCTCTCTCTCTCTCTCTCTCTCTCTCTCTCTCTCTCTCTCTCTCTCTCTCTCTCTCTCTCTCTCTCTCTCTCTCTCTCTCTCTCTCTCTCTCTCTCTCTCTCTCTCTCTCTCTCTCTCTCTCTCTCTCTCTCTCTCTCTGCCTACAGTTAGTTCCATTTCTCGACTTATTTGCCTGCATATGTAAATTTATAAAAATAAAATCAACACATACACACAGAGCTAATATCGAAAAAAACACCTTTGAGCAATGCACATACGACTCATTATTATCGCAAACAATCAATGGACATCATTTTAGGTTTCCTGTGACAAATTAAAGATAAAACATCATACCAAGTAACGTAACAATAAACTGGTAAGTACTTTCAACATTTTAGGACTTTCCAAAATGTGATCACGCCTTCCACCGCCTTCGTATAATAAAACTATGTTACCAATATCCTAACATCGATTTATTAATCAAAGCAGGCTGTAATGTCTATAAATTGCAAATCAACTGTTGCAACAGAATGCGACATCACATAAAATATCCGCATGACAACATTAAGTCAGGGAAGGCACAGGGAAAATATTCAGATGAAAGACTAACAAAGATTTATACATCGTTTGATCTTAACCAGAAGCATGCTACGCCATTTGTAATTCAGATAAGGGAGAGAAGTGGCGCTGATATCGTATTTTTGTGTAATATCGAATACTGTTAAAACGCTCCAGAAATATATCTGCATCACAATTGATAGGTCATACTTTAGCCTAATATTTATTTTTAATATTGTTATTACATTGTAAATGCAGCTGAAAATCAAAGGTCGTGTTATTTGGCTATCAGTAGGTGGCCTTTTAGGGAAAAACGTTTAACAATGGCGGAACTCACTGGAAATTTGCTGTAATGTGTTTAAAAACCGACACTTACTTTTTCTTGATCTCTGTATTGAAAATTCTTTAGAGTTTAAATAAAAATATTCACCACAATAAACACACCTGTTTATTCTATAATTTAAGTTGTAAAGATTTAACAAAAAAAAATGTATTTAATTAAACTGCAATGTTAAGAAACGGGACAAAATAAATACGGATTAACTGTTCATGAAATATATTGATAATACTATAATTATGATTATGAGATAGTTTTTTAAACAACAGTTATATGTCGTCACACAGTTCCAAATTTAGGCATAAACAATCCGCTTAGGCTGCCCCCCCCCCCACCAAAAAAAAAAGAAAAAAAAAAATTAAAGAACAAATAAACCCAATAAAACATGAAATTCAGTATAAATCCTTTGGCATACAAAGATTATTTTCTTTTATTTTTTCTTGATTATCAACCTCATGTTTTATGAGTGAATAAATTCCGTTTTTTTTTGTTGTTTTTTTCACTCGTGTAAAATCAATTGTCGATTAGCAACAATATATTTTTTTATACGTGCACTTTCCCAAAGTTGTGTCAGCAAATATTAACTTCCAGTAAGCTACAAAGTATTTTATCTTTGATAACAATTTTACCTCTTTCAGAACATATTTCATTTCGATAAAAACCAAATAATAATTGAAATTATTAAAAAAAAAAACATTTTGCCGTTCCAAAGCATTTGCTATTATTATTGCTATTGTTGCTGCTGTTGTTATTATTATTATTATTATTATTATTATTATTATTATTATTATTACTGCTATTCTTAATCATCAATTTAATTTCTATATTTTTATGAAGGCGACAGCAGTTTATTGTGTTGAATATTGATAATCACATTTTCCAAAACTCACTGGCAGCTGTTTCGTTTTCCTCTTTTATTATTATTTTTTTTCAAGCAGCGTCCGTCCCATTCAAACCGACTGCAGCTGACAGCGAGAACCGATTTCCAGTCAGATAAACTCTTCAGCCAGTTTTCACTTGCATATTCTGTTTGTTTATTTTTACACGGATGTTCTGTATCTGTTCAAGAATAGGTTTTCGTTTTAGAAGACAGACCGTCTGATGCAGACGTTTATATAAGTTTAATAAAATGCGTTCGTTTTTCTTCATAAGCAGGAAATTTGTTTATTGTGGAAAAGTGAAAATGAAATGACACACACACACACACACACACACACACACACATATATATATATATACACATTCACATATTCACAAATACACACACATACATACACTTTCGTAAATTCATAACATACATCCACACCTCTTCAAACTTCAAACATATGCATACATGCACATATATATATATATATATATATATATATATATATATATATATATATATATATATATGTATATATACCTGGATAAAGATATGACCACTTATACAGAATTGTATACCCATACTAACCCCTAAACTAAATAGATAATCGTGTTCATATTCACGCGCATACATCCTTACACATATATCTCTCTCTCTCTCTCTCTCTCTCTCTCTCTCTCTCTCTCTCTCTCTCTCTCTCTCTCTCTCTCTCTCTCTCTCTCTCTCTCTCTATATATATATATATATATGCATGCACACACACAGTATAAAAAAGTCAAAAGCCAAAAGAAAAATATCTATTTGCAATTAATCCCCCCCCAAAAAAAAAATTAAAAAAAAAAATTAACCCAACACTCTGCATTCTTCTTCATCTGGAGAATGACATAACTCACACAAACTCGGCATAATCCGGGTAATTTGGACGGCATTTTCTAAACGTGCATTAAGTAATCCACGTTAATGCCTGACTTCAGCAGAACGACGGCCCGAGCATTAAACTCGCTATCTGCGCATAAAACAAATGTTGCAGTCGCCTTGCCCGAACTAACATCAACAACCATTACGTCGCTTGTCGCGCTAATCTTTCGTCCAGTAACTCTCCAACTTGATTCACTTTCAGTCAACAGCTCTATCAGTGTCTTGCGTCGGCTTCGAGTTTTATTAATAACGTCTGACTCGTATGGAAATAAATTGGTCGAAAAGCTGCTGCGTGATTTGCTTATTTACGACGTTTGAAAACAAATCTCAGATAGTCTGTCAGTGGAAGGGAACATGAAAAGATGAAAGAAAAATGTAGAAAAAAAAAAAAAAAAAAAAAAAAAAAAGAATCGAGGGAATAGAAAATATACGTCATCACCTTATTATTGTTTCATTAAATTTAAAATCTAGATTGAGAAATGTACAGATTAGATAGACAGACAGACAGAGAGACAGACAGAAAGATAGACAGATAAAAAAAGACGTGTAATATGAAGAACAAGAGGATGATAAATGAAGCGATATTTGGTTTAGTGTTAAATTGGAAATTTAACGCTAAAATAGCCTCTGAATTATTTTAATTTAAACTGTCGTTATCAACATTTTTTTTATTATTATTAAAAGATTTCCTGTTCTAACTCGAATTTCAGCTCTTGTTAGTCCTCTTTTTTAAGATATCTGCAAGCTTAACATTTTCTAATCATTGTCGTAAGTTGAAAAAAAAAAAAAAAAAGAATGAAATAAAATAAAAAGAAATAAAAAGGAATAGAAAAAAAAAGAAAAGAAAAAAAAGAAATAGACAAGAATAAAGTAAAATGGTGAATGCAAAACAATTATTAAGAAAACAAATCAAGATGAAAGGAAGAAAATATAAAAGATGATTTTTTTGTTGTTGTTATTGTTCACATGTAATTTTATTCACATTTCAACCTAGATTGTTAATATTTCATCGTAGCTGAAAAGAAAAAAGAAAACAAAATGATAGAAAAATGATAAAATCTTCACAACACTGTTTCAAACTTTTACAAAAAAACAGTCAAAAAAGAAAGCAAAAGTTAAAAAAAGAAAAAAAAAAAAAAAAAAAAAAAAGGAAATAAAAGAAAACAAACGGAAGAAGGAAGGAAAGAAAAGATAAAAAAGAAAAGAAAATGGGCATTTTGATTATGTCTTTGAACGTGATATATTATATGTTTTAGTTTTTACTGATATTGTTCAAAATATGGATAGAACAGAAAAACGATGCAGGATGAAATTTTCAACATTAAATAGCAGTCATTTACTTAATAATTATTTCTATAACTACTCTATTCTGAGTATGTTACCGCGAACGTATATATGGCTTTTCGATAAAAAAAATAAAAAAACGAGTTTTATCTGCTTCCACGTTATAAATGTCAAAGTAAGCCTTTCACGGGCCTTTCTTAAGTCGCCTAAACCTCGTATGTAAGTCAAGGAATGGCTGATGCTTACTTTCAATTTGATTTATTTACTTTTTTTTCTTAAAAGAAAAAAAAAAAAAAAAAAAAAATGAAACGAAGAGAAAAGTAATAGAAATATATTTCCAAACAAAACAAATGACAACAGAAGATAATAGAAAATATCACGAAAGAGAAAAGAAACTCGTAATTCATGCTGAGTTCGTGTCAACTTCATTACAGATTTAAATGACGTAATACGAACTTAAGAAACAAAACAGGTTACGATAGTGAATGTTGATTGTCTTCAGAAAAGTAGAGAAATAAAAAAGTTAAAGACTGAAAGAAAGGAAGGAAAGAATGAAGAAATGAAGGAAGAAAGAAAAAAGGAAGTAGCGAAAATAAGAAAGATAATTTAATAAAGTAATCAAATATATGTAAGCATACATACCTACATACATACACATACAACATACATACATATATCCGTACTTACAGACATACATAAGATTGTCTTGATGGCCGAATAGTCATGTCGTCCGCTTTCGGAGTGCGGGCGAATGGATGTCATAGGTTCGAGTCTCGCCAGCGGCACCTAACGGGTTTTTGTGAGGTCTTGATTGTCTATGTGCAAAGTCTAATCAGATGTACATAAGACAGAGAATATTCAAATCCAAAGTACACACACAGACAAACACACGAGTTATACACATTCATACACATACATATTCCTACACACATGCATTCACAGATATACACATTTACACATATACATATACATACATTATATGCATACCTACATATATATACACATACATACATGCATACAGAGGGGAGACAGAGATATGTACTTTTAGTAAAATTCATCAAAACGTGTTCACACAGTTGAAATGAAACTAGGGGTTGATTTAAAATCTCATTAGGTGGTTGAATACGCACGTTATTAGATTTTCTGTTATCATCCTTGGATTAAAATGAATGACTTGTGATACAGTTTTTGTTACAGGATACGAAACACGAATAACAGTTGTTATGTGGTGTGATATAGCGGTAGTGATGAACTGTGTTTTAATATGTGACAATAATTCTCAGTGATGTATTACAATAGTCTATTTTAATAAATATATTAATATACAGTAGCAGCAACCAGTTATCCATTATAGCGGATGTATTGTATTACATTATTTCGTATTAGATAAATAAATGCATTCATATACTAAAGTGACATCAAAGGTAAAAAAAAAACCATAATAATAACGACAGTTATAATAACAACAACAAGATTAATAACAAGAAGGGCAACAAATAATAACAAAAACAAAGATTTTATTTTTATTTAATTTTTTTTTTTTTATGGTGTAAATAGAATGCATACTTATCTGGGCTTTATTTAATCTATTTAACTCAAATCTGGAATGTGATAAATAAGAAATAACAAAACAATAACAACAACAGTAACTACGAATCAACAACAACAACAACTACAATAATAACAAATAAAAATGATATCAACAACAATAATAAATAAACAAAATAAATAAATACTTAGCTTGCTAATATTTTAACTGGCGACAGTAACGCATGCTTTATTTAACGCTCCTTATTATTTTTAAATTATATTTATTTATTAATTAATTATTATTATTATTTTCTGTTTTCTTTCACTTCAGAGATGCCAAAACATGAAAACCTTTGTGTTAAGTTTTCAGCATAACAGTATTAAATCTACTTGTTAATTGCTGTTTATTACAATATTAAATTATCCTCTTCATTTTTTTTTTTTTTTTTTTTTTTTTTTGCGTCATGGGACTCTTTCAGCTCTCTCCGCAAACACGACAGACACATTTGAGGTCACGAACTAGCTGATTTGATTAATCGCTACAGGGTCTGCAGTTCGCTTTGTGGCGTATTCTGTCTTGCGGGTCACGCGCCCGGATGTGTAACCGCGTTGACAGGTCGCAGTTACCACGGTTTCGCCATGATGCGGACGCAGTTTCCCGGGGGGAGTTTGACTTGCGTCTATTTTTCAGCGTTTTAATTGGAAAGGTCCGTGTCACGTCATTCTGTTCTACCTTCGCTCGATGGTTTTCACGTTCTGACGGGGCTTGGACAGAATATCAGTCCCCTGAGGTGACGTTACGGCAACGAGCTGTCGTCGTGTACAGCGTTCTGCAGTCGGCGAGTGGTCACAAAACAACGTGGTGGACTTCTGCTGTGACATAACGTACCAAAAATACCCGGCGGCTCAGTTATCTGAGTTGAAGTTAATTTACAACGTAATAACACACACTGTGTGATGAGACGAGACGTGATTGGTGATTCCGTATCGACGTCATTGGCTTGCAGGGTTATTAAACTGGTATAGCTGGATATCGTTTGGTTTATACTTGGTAGTAATATCACGTTGGAATAATTATCCACTGGATGTTGAGTACAACAAGAAAGGAAGCGGGGTATTTGTGTTAACACCACATGACGTCTTGTACACTGTTAGTATGTGTTATTAGGGATGTTTCTGTTGACATCAAATGCCGTCTTTGTATTGACGAAGCAGTATCGTAAATCTAAGACACATAAATAATACAGAATTTAAAACAAACAAACCCCCCAAAAATGTTCTCTTGCATGGCATATGTTTTAAAATGACATTAAAACTGTGTCGACAAAAGTGATAAAGATTATATGATGATGATAATAGTGGCAAAAAAAAACAAACAACAACAACCAAAAAACAATTATCTGTTTGTGTATGTGTGTGAGACATCTCTCTCTCTCTCTCTCTCTCTCTCTCTCTCTCTCTCTCTCTCTCTCTCTCTCTCTCTCTCTCTCTCACACACACACACACACACACACACACACACACACACAAAACACAAAACACAAACACGCACACAGATACATTAAAAAATAATAATTAAATCTCCAACATATATGTCACTATATAAGTTCCCTGCTGTCAATGTACTAAATCTCTTCTTTTACCGTAATAGCGGCCGTCGTCGATATTTTTATTAGCCGCTTTTCTCTAAATAGAGTCTGCTGATCTCTCAGACCAAAGCTTGCGAAATTAAGCCAGAATGGTTTTCACGCTTTCATCCAGTGTACACAAAACCCTGGTTAGCCGCATTTAGCCTCGACGCAGTTCCTGGTCAGTGGTTGAAGCAGTAGTGGTGGTTGGTCATATGGGTTATCGGATGATAAATCTGTATGTTATGCCTTTTTTTCCCATTCCAGTCACGTTAATGGAATATCGTGACGCGCTCGTCTGCCTAGGGGAAGGTGTCTCATTGTAAGATCACTTGTTACTAATCGTTGACGTACGCAAAGGGATGCAAGTGTGGTGGGTTTTTGTGTACAGTTTGTAATGGATATAGAAGGATAATTATATTAAGATCTTGCTAGAACAAACAACACGCCAGTAACAGAATGAAAGAGATTTGATCCGGTCTCTTGCCGATGATCAAAGAACTGAGTTACAGGAAAGTGCTGCCCCCCAAAAAAAAAAAAAAAAAAAAAAATAATAATAATAATAAAAAAATAAAAAAAAAAAAAAAAAAAAACAAAGAAAACAAACAAAAAAAAAAAAAAAAGTCATTTTATTTCAACAGGATCTGGCATCATTGTTCATTTTATAAACAAGTAAAAATAGAAAATATTTCATTAGCCCTCGTTCTGCTGAAAAAAGAAAAAGAGAACAAATTTGGCTGTATCCCTTGCATTAATGAATAAAATGTGTTTAGAACAAGCAGACCTTTCTTTTATTATTATTTTTTTATATATATAAAGTTCTTAATTATTGATTGTCTAAATCAAACAGTGCCTGTTTTTGACTATCTCTTGTTTAAGCTGTTTGTTTTTGCGTTTTAGCCAGGGACACGTTATTTTCTGTGTAGCTGACTAACCTGACATTTACACAGGAAGAGTTGGTCTCTAAATACCTGATTAACTATCGTTATGGTCGATATGAAATAGAAATGTCTTCCCCAGAACCTAATATTAGCATGAAATAAAATAGTTTAGAAACATGTATTTGATGTTTTATCCATATCGCCACTTCCCAGTGGGGAAAAAATAAAAAATAAAAAAAAGTAACAAAAAAATAAAAATAATAATAATTACACAAAGGATGAAATTTATAGGCTCACGGTCAGTTAAGAAGATTTTTATCGTAAAACGATCTAATGGTTTCTAATGATAATGTTATTTAATAATAATAATGATAATAATAATGATGATGATAATAATAATAATAATGATGATGATGATGATAATGATGATAATGACGATAATCACAGAAGGAGTAGTACCAGTAATAATGACGATGATGATGAAGACGTCGTACAAAAGTTGATGTAGATATTAACAGCAGACGCAGTAGCAGCGCTAACACTATTAAAAAAAAAAAAAAAAAAAAAAAAAAAAAAAAAAAAAGACGTTAAAATTTAAGAGTAAATAGTTCATGTGGGTACATTAACAATTGCTGATGGCAACACTGATCTGTAGCACGCTCCTAAACAGCAACAACGACAACTACGACGTCAAACACAGTAATAATAACACAGGTGTTGACCATGATGAACAATCATTATTATATATACACTGCAATCCCAAATAACGATCATCACCAAGGATTTACATCATCAGACTAACTTAAACAAAGCACTTTATTGACTTATCACACCGGAGAATTCCAAAAAGGCGCAATTACTCAAATTATGTCTGGAACAGTTGAAGGTTTTTTTACCGGATAAAACACATTTCGCTAATTATTAGCTTACTACACAAACACTGAATCTCCCGTAAGACTTGGGAAACAACGACAAAGAAAAACACAGACCTTTATCAAATATTTAGTTTTTGTATCCTTATATTTTTGTTTTTGTCTGGCATACTCGGCTAGTCTGCTATTATTACTACTACTACTACAACTACTATAATTCTTATTGTTGTTGTTGTTGTTGTTATTATTATTGTTGTTGTTGTTGTTATTGTTATTACAATTACTGCTGTTATTACTGTTACTCTACTATTACTATTATTATTCCATTATTATTATTATTATTATTATTACTATTATTATTATTGTTATTACTATCACTATTATTATTATATTATTATTATTGATAGTAGTATTAGTAGTTTTGTGATTGTTATCATCATCATCATCATTAACATTACTATTATCTTTGCAGATGATGGATCATCATCTTAAACCTCCCTGACATGGATTTCTTGGGATACTTGGATCATATACGCACGTGCGTAGTCGAGCGACTGAGCCCTGCGTTGGCTGGAGAGGACTCTGCTGACGCAAACATAGGAGGTACTCCTAGAGACTCGGATCACGGTGGTGGGTCTTTTCACGTAGCGTCCAGCCTGTCGTAGCGTTCCTAGTCGCAGTAAGCGTATGTGTTTGAGTAAGCGGTTACCGAGTTACGTACTGCTTGGCCCGTTCAGTAGGTCGTCCGTAATCAGATACGTGAACGAATTACGTCTACGCAAAACCTCTCTATGTTGTATTCAGTTCCTTTTGCGTCTAAAATGAAACGTCCCATAGTCACGAGAAGGGTGGAACGTTTTCACTGCTTACGTCAGGATTTTTACTGTCGGAATGTTTTATTTGAGAGTCGTAGCGAACTACCGGTTTTTCGTATGAGACTGACGTCAGATATTTTCTTCTAAACATTCACGAAATAAATATTTTAAATTTGTCAGTCCTCTTCGGTTGATAGCGTATTTATCACAATGATATGTTAAAAATCAGGATGACATACGGATATATATATATATATATATACATACACACATACATACGTATTTTAGTACGTTCTTATCTTTCCTACTTACATATCTATCCTTACGTACATCATACTTACCTCATACATACATACAAATATCTACAATCAAAAATACTCATGCCCACATACAAGCACACATGCACATGCCTATTTACGCCTGTACACATGTATGTATGTATATGTATATGTATGTATGTATATGTATATATATATATACACACACACACACACACAAAAAAATACATATATTAGTGTACATACTTAGCTGCATACGCATCGACATATATACAGATACAAACACACAAACATTCATACATATACATACTAATACATACATGCATTCACACAGATACACATACATTCACAACACATAAATATGTGTGCTTTTGTATGTTTGTGCTTTTGTATGTGTATGTTGGTAAATGTTGGTATATATATATATGTGTGTGTGTGTGTGTGCGCGTGTAAGTCCATGTAAATAGATATGTTTATCGGTATGAATGTACGTGTCTATATTTGTGTGTTTGTGTCTGTGTGTACATATGTGCCAAACTATTTGTATATGCACAGTCGTAGGTAGGTAAATGTGTGTGCATGATCTATTTTTGTCTGTGTCTCTCTGTTTTTACAGGTGTAAGGTGTGTGTTTTTGTATGTATGTATGTGCGCACACACACACAAACATACATACACACCCATAGACACACGTGCACTTACACACATATCTATGTGCATAGGTGTGTGAAACTCCGTTTTTTCTTGAATAATAAAAACAAAATAATAATAATAACAATAATAATAATAATAATAATAATAATAATAATAATAATAATAATAATAATAATAATAAATGAAATAAGGAATGAAAAAAAATAGTAAAAGTGAAAAAAAGGCTTCAGCAAATCCGTTTTCCGGCTTTCTTCCTTGGTTCCACATTGTGAATTCTCTCAGAGATGTGAAACAGTTTTTTGTTTTGAATAAAATAAAAAAAAAAAAATTAAAAATAATAATAATTATTATTATAATAATAAAAGGAAAGAAAAAAAAAAAAAAAAAAAAAAAAAAAAACCATCAGCAAATAAATTTTTCGGCTTCCTTCCTTGCTACACATTGAGAATTATCTCAGAGATGAGTCATTACGTCTGTCTGTCTGTTTGTTTTATTTGTCCAGTCTCTTCTTTTAATTCTTTTTCGGTTTCCATAACTTAACTGTTTACGCAACTGCAAGTTATTGAATTTGTTCATTTTTTCAAAAGTTTCATCCTTGAAGCAACAGTGTATTGATTCGTTTAATCATAGGAGCTGTCTCTTGCACACCCAGTTGTTCACTTTAAACAGTACAGAAATATAACTCAGAACTTCAGTTCCAGCTGTTCGTGAAAGACATGTTTACAAATTCCCTTGTTACCGTTGTCAGGATATATAGTCCAATCAATGAATGACGTCATAATGAATTATAATTTAGTTTACGTCATTACTGTATATAAATTTTATAACTGCATAGCAATGTTAAATTGTAATTATATTGTTTTAATGCCAATAATTTGCACACACACAAACACACACACACACACACACACACACACACACACACACACACACACACACACACACACACACACACACACACACACATTTCATCATATTTCGGAACCTTGCATTTTATTCACACTCATACGTTAATATCGTCTTCATAGCTAAAATATTATTTTTATCAGCATATTTATTTATTCCATATTACTTTGAAATACATCTCCTACCGTTTTTCGTCCACTGAGATTTTTTTCGGAACCAGTTCGAGTCAGACTAGATTTGGTATACTTGGTAAACGAGCGAAAGTGAAATTTCAGTTACGCACGGAGATTTCCCAGCGGAAATTACCGAACTGGAAAATGTAATTACCCAACATTGTGAGCCCAGCAGTCACAATAAAACATCATTAATAGCACCGCGTATGTCCTGTACCCTTAGAGGCGCAGTGGTTAACACGCTGGAACCAGGCCTGTTTGGCTTTAGGATCAATGCGTAATGTCGGCTTTTTATCTCCGAACTAAAATAACGAAACAAAACCAGCATGAATGAGATAGAAATAATAATAATAGTAATAATAATAATAATAATAAAATAATAATAAAAAATAAAATAAAAAATAATAATGATAATAAAAAAGATATAATAATAATAATAATAATAATAATAATAATAATAATAATAAACATCAATAAATAATAAACAGCGATAAATAATTTTGCTTAAGGGCATTTTAGAGTACCAAAAGTTACTTTTGTTTTTCTGTTACATAAAAGAGAGAGGAAACCAGTTTCTCAGATATAAAGAAATACGTAAAGAGACTTTACGCCCTATTTCATCTCCGACAAATTCTCTAATAAGCCAAAGTTCTCCAGAGAGACGTCAATGAACTTCATGAAATGTTCTAAATTTGACTGACTGATTCGAATCCTTTTTATTTACTAGAAGAGCAGGTGCTATGAACGTCTCTACCAAAGTCAGTTCAAGGTTAAATGTTTTGAACGGACATTAGATACCGAACGAAGATGATAGTTTATAATAGTAAATCACACGATCTCCTAGACCATCGATCCTGAAATTATAACAAAGAAACGGGTCTGTTAATGTTCTCAGCTGAATTCTCTTGATTGAAGAATTCACTTCAACGTGCAGACTTTAGGAGCAATTTAAAGAGCGTCTGAAATGTCTAAATTCACAGCAGGGACACGATCTCTGAGACTACCAACCTTGAAACTACGAAAAAGAAACGGATCTGGTAGATCTATTAATGTTCTCAGCTGAATTCTCTTGATTGAAGAATTCACTTGAACATGCAGATTTTAGAAGCAATCTAAAGATCGTCTGAATGTATAAATTCACAGCAGGGACAGTGTCTCTGAAACAATCGACCTTGAAACTACAAAAAATAGGCTGGTCTATTCTCAGCTGAATACTCTTGGTTGAAGAATGTAGAAGCAATCTGAAGGGTTTCCGAAATGTCCAAAATAATAGCAAATGAAATAAATGATTGCAACATACTGTTGATTCCTTAAATCAATTTACATGGGGTACGGAGTAAAAAAATAAATAAAAATAAAAATAATAAAAACTGTTCGAATTTGATGAGAATTAACAAGAGACTGACTGTTTTTAATTATTCTCTTGGTAGACAGAGATTGCTACTTATCGCTATTCGTTCACTGTGGAGAAAAAAAGTGACAGGAGATTTCACACAAGGTCATTACAGACGTGCGACTGAGAAAGGTCTGTCAATTATTTCGAGTGTGAAATAAAGCCTACAGGCAAGCTTCTTCCATCGACAGATTCTTGCTCAACCAGAAAATGACACTCACTGTCACTCCGCTGCCAAGCACCTGATGTTAAGTATGTTTTTAAAAATGTTTCAACAGCGTCGATGTGTTTTTTATGTCACCATTGTCCATTTACGTTGTCTGGTAAATGAATCGTAGAGCGCAGTTGAGTCTGATGTGTTGTGTTTTATGAAATCAATGGACATGAAAAAAAGAAAATAATCACCGAGGCTTTAAAGTCTTTGGATCTCCTCTGGCAGCTGTTGTTCTAGGCTGTGCGTCCAATAATTCACCTACGATGATGGGTGCAGGAAAAGCATTTCGATATTCTATTAATCATTATGACAGGAGTTAGTTATAACGAGCGACTTGCGTAATTCATCATTGCAGGCCAGTTATCTGTATTATGTTCATTATGAAATTAAAACGCTTGGAGTGTCATTTTTTTCCCCTTTATTTTATTTTATTTTTTTAAATTTTATTTTATTAACCTTGTTAAATTACCTTTGTCTATTTCGGTGTATATGACTATAAAAATAGCTGGCGAAAGAAAATTATAGCTATTAACTGAATAATTATAATAACGAATGGCGTACAATGATATGATAAGGTTTCATATGGTGTGGTAAAAGTGTTTTCTCAAATTTTCTAATTTATTTTTTTATTGTTATCCTAGCTCAACACAGAATAGCAATGCACTGTTTTTGAATTGTATGAGTAGATTAGTTTGTTAGATAAAAATGCATCTAAATTGTTAGTTATCAGAAGTGAACTGGTTAGATATAATAGAGGTTTAAGTACAAGAAGAACATGCAGTAGTGAAATGGTTGAGATATAAAGAGATATCGTTTTCGTGAGTGTTGCCATTAGACAATTTCCTGTATAATCTGCGTTTTGAAGGCAAAAGTACATTTATTCTTTCTTGCGTATCTAATACGTAGAAACACGTGCGATGGAAGCCGTGTTGTTCTGACCTTCATGATACCATTAAAAATCATACACCTGATATTAATTAACTGTTAATTAAAAAAATATCTTGACCTAGCAAAAAAACAAACAAGAATCTTAACGATTTTCTATTCCTTTCTCTCATTAATTCGCTGGAACGTTGCTGTAAATTGAAGCAGTTTATTTATTTTCAATTTACGTTTATTATTATTTTTACAACCATCCGCACGCAGTAGTTTATTTCAGAATAGTGTGACAGATTTCATTCACGCATATTAAAACTTCGTTAACAAAAGGTTATTTCCCTCTGACTAAGACCAAAACAGTAGTTCTATTTTCCTTTCTTTTATTTTTTTTTTTTTTTTTTTTATTTAATTTTGTTGGAGGTTTGGAATGGGTGGTCACAATAATGGCCCATATAACGAGACTTTAACTTCAGAGGTCACTGCAACATCTTGTTATTCTTACAAGGGAAGATTCGTTTTAGTTCACTGGCTTAGCGGACACGTGATCTCAGGAACTCTTCACGATTCATGCTGATTTCAGAAAAAGAAAAAGAACCGTTTTGGGTTTTTTTCTTTCCTTCTTCCATTATGCTTCAACTGATGGCTTTTGACACCGCGTGCAGCAGAACGCTGACTCGAATCTGGACAGTAAATGAGACGACGGCTGAAACACAGCGGTAACGATTTGCTGATATTTTCTCATGTGACAACCTTTACGACGCTACGTGATTTCAATCGCTTTTCTTTTTTTCTTTTTTTAAACACGGTAATTGAAAAAAAAAAAAAAAAAAAAAAAAAAAAGAAGAAGAAATGTCATTAAAACCAATATCACCGTGTTACCGTCGATGCCTCCTAGGTCTAACATATGCATCTAAATCAACACATTATTATTATTATTATTATTATTATTTTTCACTTGACACGTGTGATAAATGACTATTTCTTGTTTATTGTGTTGGTTTCCGGCAGCTCACTGCTTCTAGCGTACAGATGAAAATCAGTTAAATGAAGGTTTTTTTTTTTTTCAATATCAAGATATTAAATTAAACAGTTTTGGGTTTTATTTTATTATGTTATGATTTTATAAATAACTGCTGGAAAAGGTTATGAAAAAGGAGATGTATAAAGTTTTTGAATCATTTCCGCTCAGTTCACTATTTTACCTGTCTTGTGCTCCTCAAAGATCCTCAAAGTTCCATTTAACAAAGGTAGTCTTTTTTTTTTTTTTTGCGACATATGGAAAGGTGCGTGAAAAGGAATCCTTTCTGCTAACAAAAAAGAGTAGCTCATTGCATGAAGGCTGCGGGTTTCCCCTCTGCTTATTTCCACAACCTTTAACCATATGTATAGCCATATTTAAAAGATAATTTCATCTTTTCATGTTTCTATCATTATATAAAGCTTTTTTGACACCCTTTACATTTTATCGTATATATTTGTTATATAGCCACTTTTTTGCCACAAACTTTAATTTTTTAAAATATTTTTTATATCCCTTTTTGTTATTATTAAAATTATTATTAAAGTTCATTCTTCAGTGAACACTTCTTTTTTCTTGACCAGTATTTAAATGGGAAAATGGTTTTATCGTCTTTTTAAAATTTAATATACATAGTGTGTGTTCGTATTCGTGTACATGCGTGATGTGGATGGGTATGTGTGTGTGACTGCGTTATTTCTTTACAGAGCACCCATTTCATGGAGTAACAAGATATTAGTGCATTCGTTTAAGTTAAACAAAACATTTAATAATATGAAAGAAAACCACATAATTATCAAGGTAATAAATAAAAATCAAATAACCCTCTTCTACATAAACAAATCAATATCGTGCGTGCATGCGTTTGTCCGTGTGTGTGTGTGTGTGTGTGGGTTAATAATAAACGTCGCCATTTTGAATTTCAGCCGTTGCTGCCTCGGACAGGGCGTCTCGCGAGGAGATTCGGCGAGAGAACGAGCACCTGTCCGCGGAACTGGACGTCGCCCAGAGAGAGTACAAGAAGCTGAAGCAGATCGTCGAGCAGCTGGACAGGGAGTACGAGGAGTCGAAAGACTTCGACCCGGTGAGACGCTACAAGAGGCTGAAAGGGATGATCAAAAGGACAATCCTCCACCTGCACCTCGACCCCGACCAGAAGGGGTCGACGCAGAGGGTCGTGGGACTGGTGCAAGGGAGCAAAGACTACGCCCAGCAGATGGAGAGCCAGAAGAGACGCGGAGAACGAATATCAAGTACGTGTGTCTGTCTGTGATTTTCATAGTTATATACGTGTGTCTGTGATTTTCATAGTTATATATGTCTGTTTGTGGTTTTCATAGTTATATATGTGTGTCTGTGATTTTCATAGTTATATTGTCTGTGATTTTCATTGTTATATATGTGTGTATTTGTGATTTTCATAGTTATATATGTATGTTTATGATTTTCATAGTTATATATGTGTTTGTGATTTCCATAGTTATATTTGTCTGTTTTTGATTTTCATAGTTATATACGTGTGTTTGTGATTTTCATAGTTATATACGTGTGTTTGTGATTTTCATAGTTATATACGTGTGTTTGTGATTTTCATAGTTATATACGTGTGTCTGTGATTTTCATAGTTATATACGTGTGTCTGTGATTTTCATAGTTATATATGTCTGTTTGTGGTTTTCATAGTTATATATGTGTGTCTGTGATTTTCATAGTTATATTGTCTGTGATTTTCATAGTTATATTGTCTGTGATTTTCATTGTTATATATGTGTGTATTTGTGATTTTCATAGTTATATACGTATGTTTATGATTTTCATAGTTATATATGTGTTTGTGATTTCCATAGTTATATTTGTCTGTTTTTGATTTTCATAGTTATATACGTGTGTTTGTGATTTTCATAGTTATATTTGTCTGTTTGTAATTTTCATAGTATTTATGTATGATTGTGATTTTCATGGTTATGTATGCGGGTTTATCAATTTCATAATTATATATGTGTTTATATTTCTTATGATAGTACGGTAATTATCGCATTAATTATTATCACAAACAATATGAGTTCATACAAGCAGCAGGAATTTTTATCACAACCAGTACAAGTTCTTACTCATCACAACCCCTGGAGTTCATCCTTATTATCACAACCAGTACGATTTTATACTTATTATCACAACCAGTACGATTTTTATACTTATTATCACAACCAGTATGATTTTATACTTATTATCACAACAGTATGATTTGTACTTACTATCACAACCAATATGATTTATACTTATTATCACAACCAGCACGATTTTATACTTATTATCACAACCAGTATGAATTCATACTTAGTATCGCAACCAGTATGAATTTTCATACTTATTATCTTCATACCATATCGAAGACGTACTTAATAACACGTCAAGCAGAAAGCGGGATGGGATCACTGTGTTTTTTTATTTTAATGAACAAGTGATTGAAACATTAACGTGCAGCAAACAGGGTTTTCTGGTTCAGCAAGCACTCACTCCGTGTACGTGATAAAACTTTAAGTCTCGATCCAGACACGAAATTAATGTCTGAACCCCAAAGATACGCCAGTTTAACCACGACCACATGATTGAATCATTTCTCCAGACAGAAATGTAGACGTCTCCGTTTTTATAATGGTCAGTGCTGAACACATACTTCTTGTTAATCGTTGCTGGTGCTGTCTCACTGATAGGTGACGTTACAGCGGGGGATGTTAAAGTGTAACAAACTCTCTGCCAATACTTAACACTGTGTATTAGATTAGCACATGTTAAGAGAAGGTCAAAATGAAAAAGAACGCGTCTTGGACTCAACTCTCTCTGACGAATTGTAACAATTTGTGTCCTTGCTTGAACAGCGTCTAACGTGCAGTTAGTAAGCGGATGGATTGTCTTAATAAATGTGGACATTTTAAATCTAGCGACAACAGAAAGACTCTTTTGTTAACTGAATATGCTACATTACTTAACACATTACTCATGGGTCGTGTTAGTTATACAGTCACGTGATACGGTTTTTGTCTGTTTTGTATTTCTTTCTTTCCCTTTACTCGGCCCGGCATATAGAGTTTAAATATTCTAAAAAAGTTTTTTTTAGTGTGTTATATCATCCTGTAAAGAACAATGAAACCCGAATTTTTCCTTAAGAAATTCGTCTGTTGATAATCTGTTTACTGACACACCTAAATCCGCTTTACAAACATACACATAAACATGTATACTTAACATATACACAAACACACATACACACTAAAACAATTTTAATTAATTAATTAATTAATTTATTATTATTATTATTATTATTATTATTATTATTATTATTATTATTATTATTTATTATTTTATTTGTATTTATTATTTTATTTATTTATTTGTTTGTTTGTCTCTTTTTTTTTGGCTTCCTTATCCTAGAAACAAAGCAGAAATATATATGATGTATATTTTAGGAATGCCTGAAGGCGTGTTTTTGCGCAAACATAAATAAATAAATATATATATATAGACATTTACTCAGTATTTTTCCTGTACAATTATGATAATACGTCATACAACTATTATTCTGAAAACCGGAGTCGTAACAAGAGTAATGTTACCCGAATTTTTCTTTAACAAATTTTCCTATTAACGCTCTGAGTTCAGCCACGCCTAAATCCGCTTGTAAATCATCAGAGATATTATCAGCGAACTTTCAAACAATGATCACAGCTGGCATACAGAATTTTGTTTTGGTTGTGTTAAAACGGCGTTCAGCTGCTAAGTATTATGTCACTGCTTGAAGTAATAACGTGACTGTCGATAAATGTAACACGTTGTCTTGTTCAGATTCAAACATAAATACACCGTCTATAAATACACCGTCTATAAATACACCGTCTATAAATACACCGTCAGAAACACGCGCATGTACACTCACATATCTATCTATCTGTCTGTCTGTCTGTCTGTCTGCATGTATGTATATATATGTGTGTGTGTATATATATATATATATATATATACACACACACACACATATACATACATACATACATACATGCAGACATGCAGGTTTACCTTTTGGCCAAGATCCAAAAAGCATTTTATTATACGAAGGGCGATAACTCTAACAAGCTTACTAACAAATAAAATTTGGCGGCGGACATTTGAATTAATACTTTCGAAATGTGCGGGGGAAAAATGGTTTCCCTTTCAGTATGCTTTTCAGCAATGTAAACAGGTTGACAACATTTTTATTTTATTGTATTGTATTTTGTTTTACTTTGTTTTGTTTTGTTTTATATTGTTTTATTTATTTATTGTTTTGTTTTATATTATTTATTACTTCCTGATATTGTAAATTTATCAACATCATTTTGGATTATTAACATTTCTATTTTTTTTTTATTATTATTATTCTAGAGAGAGACAATATGATTCTTTTTTTTTTATCATTCACACAGAAATATAAATACTGTTTTACTAATCGCAAATTTATTATCTAGTGTAAATGCTAATCTGTAACTCACTCTCTGTTTTGCAGAAATGGAAAAAGAAGATATCGCAGCAGACAGTCGCAAAATGCACGAACAAATCAAGGAGTATCGTCGCAAATGCTCAATTATCCGTGACTTGATCATTCAAATGGAACAGGGATACAATAATTCAAAACGTTACGTCATGATACAGCGCTACAGACTAATTAAAAACATGGTCAAAACAGTGATTCACGACAAACTTATATAACAGCGTTACGTGTCGTTGTGTTGTGTTACTACTCTATGTTAGGCAACGTTATATTATGTTGGTTACGTTACGTTATTTTACGTTTGTTTACGTTACATTATGTTAATTACGTTATGGTGTTTTATACTGTTATGCAGTCTTACGTTACATAATGCTACCTTGTTTTACGTTAGGATACTTCAGGTTACGGCTATGTTATGTTTTATTACGTTGTTATGCTCATTTATATTATGTTAGTTACTTTACGTTACATTTCGTTTTTATGTTATGTTATTTATTAATAATAATAATAATAATAATAATAATATTATTATTATTATTATTATTATTATTATTATTATTATTATTATTATTATTATATTAAAAATGCTGCCAAAACAATTACAGTTATTTGTGACAAAAATCATAAGCGTTTAATAATTTTGTAAATTTTTGCCGGATTAATTTTTCATATCGTTCGGAAAGTGTTTAAACGTGTCTTTTAAAATAAAATATATATCCTATATATTAAATACTACTACTACTACCACTACTACTACTACTACTACCAATAATAATAATAATAATAAATATAATGATAATAATAACAATAACAACAACAAAATAAAAAAATAATAATAAAAAAATAAAATAAATGAAAACAAATAATAATAAAATAAAATAAAATAATAAATTGTGCTTTGACATTTACAAATATAGCAAGTTCTGAGCTTCTCTATAACGTGTGCTTTTGCGCTGCACCAGAAGCGGCTATCCGGTGCCACAGTTTCAGTGTATTGTCTTAATTAACAATTCTGTAAATGTATGATGAGCGACCTTTCATAATATGTGACGTAAGAACATGCTGCTAAGGCTAAAGAATAAATTCGAATTTCAAATCCTTCCTTTTAGTTCACTGGATACCTTGAGAATAGCTATATTGCGGATCTTTGTCTTGAATGTTCTAGAATGCGCTCAGATTAACATGCTGTTATGAATGATAATCACGTCTAACTTTATGCTTGTTTGTTTTTGTATCCATGTGTGTTAGTATGTATGTAAGAAATTACTGCCGAAAGAGGTTAAATGGATGTAATTTTACATATATTGTGATTTTCGCAAAATGCTCGTGATGTTGACACTACTGACGCCATGTTTGTGACGTCACTATTCCGTCTGGTCAGTTGGTTCAGTAATGGAATAGTGTTCCGGTTTTGTTGTTGTCCGATTCACATCCCTCATTACTTATTATTATTATTATTATTATTATTATTATTATTATTATTATTATCTGACATTATTTTGTTACAATGAATTTGGGACATACATTTCACGTAGAAAACTGCGACAATGCTGTTTTTTAAATAATTAAATCTTGAGGAATACGAATCGGACTGACTATATTGCTTCTGTGTCTGTCAGTGACAGAGACTCCAATGTGTCTTTGGTGTTTCATCACCATCTCCATTTTGTTGTATCGCCTTATGCTGAGTATTTATAAATCTGAATGTGTTTCTCCTTTCTCCGATGCTACGTGTAAGGTGATATCCACTTTTGCTGTTTTTAAATAAATATATATTATATAATTTTAAAGCTACATATTTTGTGGAAAATAAAATGTATGAAATTAAGCCGGCTTTAAAAAAATTTTTGTTGTGTTCAGATGAAATTATAATCTGTTTGTCCTGCTCATCATCTGCTGTTAAAGATTTCAAAAGCCCCGACACTGACAGAAAGTTTGTGAATGTCATTTAAAAATAAATATGCAAGTATTAACATTAAATAGATGCATATCAAGAGAACACTCTTGAAGTAATGATTTTCCAAGATTGTTTTGCAGAACACACACACACACAAACACACACACACACATGCATACGGATGAACGTATACGTACATGCATATATAATGAGTATATATATATATATACACGTACAACAGTACATACATACAAACACACACACACACACACACACACACATACATATCCTTATGCACACACATACACAAACTAGCATGTCACAGGTCCTAGTAAACATGGGAAGTTTAATACACAGTGTTTGTTAAAATTATTAAGTGCTTGGTGATTGACAGTCAGAGAGAGTTAGTTAATTAATTGGTTTTAATGGAATCGTTTAACGAAACTGCCAATATTCCTATGACCAGTTTTATTTGTGCACAAAACCTCAGTT